>JAQMRL010000001.1:267825037-268262537 GCA_035578175.1 Catonia carolina
AGTAATTTAGATATAGTAAAAAAATTTCAATTATAGTATAAATAAATCTATTCAAACAATAATGTTGTTTCGGTCATCAGCCGAAAGACCGGTTTGAACCTCTAGAGGCTTTACTTAGTAAAACGTGGAGTGAGGTGGTTTACTTGGCTTTCTCAATGAGTAAAAAAGTATGCTATCACCATGCCAGGCTCTCTGAAAAGCATCTACTTTCCACCCTACAAATGGCACCTTCGCTTCTTTCACCACACAGTCTGTCCGTATAATAAAATTCATTACTTTCAGAGGAGAGAACCGTCTATTTCACCAAATAAAAAACATATAATTTCAGGTACGGCTCGTTTTAAAGCTTGTTTTTTTGTTATTTATTCATATAAATTACAAAACGCGTAAGTGTATAAGGCATTTTCTACCAATTTGGAAGCAAAGTATTTACCCGTTTTTTTAGCACATTTTTCACTTAGTCTATGTTCCAAAACATGTAGCACCACCAATTTTAAGAGTAAAAATATAGCGTTTTACAGGAGTGTTCCTGCATGTTTTTTTATTAATGTCAGCTAAAACTCAGGCTTTTGGCGCAAGGGGTAAATAATTAAGAGAATTTTTTTAAAAACCTGTTATTTTTGTTCCCGATAGACGTAACGAGTTAGAACGAACGCTGTATTCCTTTAATTTATACGAATAAAATAACAAAAAACCAAGCTTTAAAAGGAGTCGTACCTGAAATTTGAAGTTTTTACTTAGTGAGATAAGCGGTTTCAAACACAGGCTTTATATTTTATTTTAGGCATTAGCCTATAGCGTCTTTTACACTTTTATCGCTTCTGTTCTTAAATACTTTCGTCATAGATAATTAGCTGAATATGTGATAACAAATATAACTACTTTTTTAGCTCTGGAACTAGCAGATCGAGTACAAATAATTTAACACTCCACCTGTCTGTTATGGGAAAATAATAATATAATAAAAATTATAGTACAATAAAATAGTGTAGTATGGACCAATAATAATACAGTATAGGGTAAACATACCTAAAAATGACATAATTTTCCAAAAATAATTCATAATAACATAGTAAAGAAGTATTACTAAATATCAAATTTTTCATTTCAATGTTCATCAATCATTTCCGTATGACAACGCACGTAAACGCATTAATCATTTGTAATTTTACTGTTTAATTAACAGATCATTTACATCTGGAGCTAACATAGGGATTATTAAAAAACATTTCAAATAACTTAAAATCTTCGGAAGATTATTAAATAATTATAATTTGAAAACAATATAGCCTAAGAACTTCTAGAAATAATTTTGTTTCAAAGAAACTTTACTTACAATCCTACAATAAAATGAAGCAAAACCGAGAAAGTTATTTGATAGACGTAAAAAAGTTTTAAATCGTCTGCCTAATAAAAAAGTTAGAACTTTCCAACAAGTGAAATGAAGTAAATTCAAATCAGTAGGAGTTTTTTAACAAACCAACGAAAATCTTTGAGTTAAAAAATAAATTGGGATTTCGTACATAAAATTATTGTTGGGATTTTTATAAATGTTTTATCTTTTGTAATTTTTTTTAAAAATCACATCAACGGTTTGGTTATTAGCGACTGCGGTGGGTTTTGTGAAAATTTTCACAAAATTTTCATCAATTTTGAAGAGTAAATTACAGAAAATCACTAATTGACGTTAAACTAAGCTTTGTGAAAGAACAAGCATAAAAAAATTGTAGATTTTTTTTATTTTATATAACTTAAAATATCACATTTTTTACCGATTTTGTTAGTAAAAAAACATAAAATGACTAATTGCCGCTAAACTAAGCGTTGTACAAAAAATGTTTTAAATAAACGTAGGTTTTTAAATGTTCTAAAACCTTTGATTATGTAGGCCTATACTTTCCCCTAAAATGTATATTAAGGCCGCAATCTTAAAAAAAAAAAAAATTTTTTACGAGAGCACAGACTTTCCAAGAATTTCAGCAGTCGTTGAGTTTGTCCTATCCTATAAAGCATAAAAATTGTTGTAAATGAAGCGATTTTGAAAAAAAAAATCGTAGGAGCCATTTTTGAGAAATACGTAAAAAGTGAAAAATTGTACGAATAAACTACAACTTCCGGTTGACCGAATTCGACAAAAATATTCGTGTCAAGTCTTCTAGTGGTGTTTAACAGTTTCAAGTTTCAATTTCGCAAAATATTCCGTACTTGAGATATTTCGTTCCCACACATACAGGCCAATCGCTAAAATCTTTTTGTTGGGTTCAGGGGGCCTGAAAACGAGTATATCCGGTGAAAGATCAACATGAAAACAACACTTTCCTTTCCTATATATACATAAAAGGCAAAAGAAAGTAAAAGTAATACATCTTTTATTCAATTCAGTATTATATTGTTTTTCTTATCCTGGATTAAACACTAACTCAGTCAGTACAATATTGATGAGTCTGCTACTAATATATTTTGTCAGTTTCTAAGTACCGTTAAATTACAGTTATCTATTTTAAATTTATTTAAATTTTGTAATATTAAACTAAACGGGAAACTGTTTTTAATGTTAAATAAATATTTATGTTTGAGAATATATTTAAATAAAGTTGTCTTAAAGGTAATGCATTAATTACTAAAAAATCTGTGCTCTAATATAATCTAAATTTCCGTAGTATTGTTCTAATAATCATTTTCCTAGTTGTAAAAATAGTTTTTACATGGCTATTACCCAAGAGAATGTACCATTGGAAAATATGTACTGAAACTGATAGAAAATATTTAGACGATGTCGTGGGAAATACCACCTGATCGTTCGAAGATAAATGATGGGGCTAGGTTTCTTCAATAAAACATTACGGAAGGGTCGTTGGAAGTAAAATTTACTTTCAGAATCAAAAACGAGCGGGCCAAAATACCAATATATACATCAATAATGATATCAACATATATATAATTATAGAACAATTGCCAGATTTCCGTAATCTTCTTCTTACTCACAAGGATTAACCCTTCTTTTCCTGTTCCGACTCACAACCTTTATTATTGGTTTTTTCCTTTAATTTGTCAGCACCATTGCCATCTTTTGGGTGGGTTGCCAACATTTCTCCTTCCATGAGGTTGACATTTTAAAATCTCCAAGCGGGTATTCTTTCCGCTGGCATTCTCTGAATATGCTCCTTCCATTGTCGACGGTATTCTGCAAGCTTTTCATTCAATTTGTAGACTTTTAATTCTGAGCGTATGTCTTCATTTCTTATTTTATCTCTACGCTCGCATCCCTTAATTTTGCGAAGGAATCTCATTTCCGCCACCTGTACTATACTTTCCATTGGTTTTGTGGTGACCCACGACTCACTTCCGTATAAGAGCACTGGGGTAGCCATCACCTTATAAAATTTCATTTGTGTTTCCTTCCTCGCTTTCTTGCTTAAGGTCCTGCTTATAGTCCCACATATTGATTGGAACTTTCCTAACTTTCTTTTCAATGTCTATATTTTCCTTAAAACTAATGTAACATCCCAGGTAGTTATATTGTGACACCTGTTCCAGTATTGTATCATCAACCCCTATTTTAGATTTGGTAGGAAACTTGCCAGTGAATGCCATTACTTCAGATTTGGTTAGAGAGATTTTTAAATTGTATAACTTGCATAAATGATTTAAGACGTGTATTGATTCGTGGAGCTCATCCTCATTTTCTTGTACTACCCACAAATCATCCGCAAAAAATAGTGCATTCAGATTTCCGTAATATTAATATAAATCAATATCACAAAAAATTTGGCTGGGCGGGAAGGAATAAAGTTTATATATACATTAAACGTTCAAATTAGGCTGAAAGTCATGAAATGGCAGTTGATGGATCGTCGCTAGTAGGTGCGGTCTAGTATAGATGCTCTGTATGAAGGAGAATCCTGAGTAAAATATGTACTCACCATATGCATCTTTTTTAAACGTACTTTACACTAGACATTTAGTACATAATACAAGGTAGACTGGAGCAAAAATAAGAAATTTTTAATTAACTATACGCACATCCGGTTTTATAAAAGTTGTACGAAGAAAACTTTAGTTCATTTCAAAACTATCCAATGTGTGTTCTATTTAAGGTTTTAGTTGATCATTAATCCAAAAAATTTAGTCTGCAAGAATTTTACAGGATAGTTGCATGTACATAACTCGGGTGTGTCACACAAGTTTCCAATTCCAATCAGGAACTTGACATTTTAAGTATTGCATCAAATTTTACATTTTCTTATAAAAACCTTTCTGATCATAAAAAGGACAATAAAACACTAAAGTACCATTCTGTTTTGTTTGCGATGCAGCTTGCTATAAAAATATTTTTATTTCAGTAAAACAAAAGTAATGAAGGTCAACAGGTTTAAGAGTATCTAGACAACGAAATTCTACTTTTTACATTATTATTTCAATGTAAATAAATGTACATTAGTATTTTTATTGAATTGTATTGTAATGTAAATGAATTCCGAAGCTGTAAAATTAACCCAAGAATTGTAACTTTAGATATATGAGGTGTGGCTATTAAATAACGAGACTGACGTTGTTAAAAATTGTATTTTAATTTTATTCATAATCACTTATTGTCATTATCAATATACACTCCTTCTCTATCCCTACAAAGCTCTATGCGAATTTCCCATAGTTGAAAACAGTGCTGAAAGTCATCTTCTGTCCTGAAGGAGCTGACAGAATATGACTTCCAGCACTATTTCCAACAATGGAAAACTCGCATGGAGCGTTGTAGGGATAGAGAAGGAGTGTATATTGAAGGTGCCAATAAGTGATTATGTATAAATTAAAAATAAAATGTTTTACAACGTCAGTCTCGTTATTTAATAGCCACATCTCGTAGTTGGTGCAATTTCATATTGCTTATGTCGTGTGGGAGCTGTCTATAAACGTTACAAGTTACAATTATTGATAAATCACGAGAAAAGAGGAGTTACATTTCTGCAAAATACTTGGTCTGAAAAATTTGTTAGTTTTAATAAATTTTTGTTTAAGTAAATAATGTTACCATTAACATGTGTTAAATAAATTGAAGCGTATTATCCATCAGAACTGTTTATTTAGTTATTTTCTCTTTAGTATATTTATTTTTTATTTTGTTATTTATCCATGGAGAACGTGTATAAACTAAAGCTGTTATAGGAAATTAAAATACCTAAAACGTATTTTATTTCAAGCATTTTTTCTACAGTGTAGAAAAGTGACCTAAGTTTATAGTCAATCAGTAATGTTCCATGTTTTCCTTTCTAAAATCGGTAAATAATAAGGTGTTTTTAATGTTTCGTCTTAAATATGAATTTTAGGTTAAAATTGTATATTTAAGGTAAAAGTGTTTAATTTCAAGCATTTGTTTCTGCAGAGCATCAGTTTGTTTTATCACTAATGTGTGTAAGTTGCAATCTGTTCAATTCAGAGCAATAAGCAACCTCATGACCCAATGAGATGAGAATGATGTGTATTACGTGTAAATGAGGTGTAGTTTTGTACAGATCCAGGCCAACCATTCCTGAGAGAGTATAGTTAATTGAATTCCAACCATTAAAGTACACCTGTATCCACAATCTAGTATACAAATCCGTATAAAAGTACTACCTTTACTAGGATTCGTCTTCGAAAATCAGCTGTTAAACAGCTGGCTCGCGGCGACGACTTTACCTCTAGACCAACCCGGTGGGTCAATTAGTGATTTTTTGTGTTTTTCTCATGAAAAAGTCTAACAGAGATTGATTTTTATTTTAGCGTCATTCACTCATGTTTAAAATTAGGTTGTATATTACATTGTTTACTCATGATTAAACATAATTATTATAGTTTCACTGTTTTAATTGGGGAGAGAAAGTCGTGTGAATGTTTCACATCTAATTTTTAAAAAATATAATTTAATTATTTTTTGATGTATATAAGAGTACATGGTATAGACCTATACATTTATATTTGAAAGAGGAGTTAGATGTCTAATACATTTTGCTTACATATTACGTTGGACTTCATCCAACCCACTATTTAGGTATATATTTTATGGGTTTGTATATTGAAACAATTTTTTATTCTTTGTGAGTTGGGTGTGTTTAGCCTGAATGAAAAAGTGGAGGAGTACCGCAATCAATGGAGACAACATTTGGAACGGATGCCAAAGGAGATAATACCCTTCAAAGTGACGGAATATGTTCCAGTTGGAAAAGGAAGGAGGGAAGACCTCGAAGAAGATGGCAGTAATCGAGATGTACGAGTTGGAATATCTCGTGTTTGTGTATAAGTACAGGATTGTTTGTGAGTTTGGAACAGGCTTATGCCTAATCTTTGATAGTAAGAAGAAGAAGAAGAACAAGAAGAACAAGAAGAAGAAGATGAAGGCCAATAATCGTTTAAAATATTATGTGTGTATTTTTTTGATGCAACGAATTATTATTATTTACTAGAAAAGGATGAAATTGAAGTTGGTGAAAACAATAGAGAATAAGAAATTGTTTACTGCAATACTTTGATTCAATGAATTTACTCTAGAAAAGAAAATACAATATTTTTCCACTAAATTATGATAAAATAGGATAATAATAACAATATCCTAAATCAGCGGTAGCTGATTGGTCCAATATACAAATATACAATATACAATACAATATACAATATACAAGTCTAGATAGTTTTCACATCTGAAGAAGGAGAAATTACACTATTTTAAAACACTATTGAAAAAATATAATATAAACCTAAAATTTATTATAAAATTTAGAAAAACAATAATGTTTTTTTATAGTAAATAATAATAAACAGTAATATTTATTGACGGGTCTGCGTAGCGTAGTGGTAATATGCTAGCCTACAACGTGAGGGTCCCAGATTCGACTCCTGGCTCGGTTCCGGAAATTTACAAGTTAAAATTTACTGTTACATAGCCCACCGTAGTCGCTAATAACGGAGCTCTTGATACGATTTTAAGACAATAATATTTATTGAAAAAATAAACAATTTTAATTAAAAAACATCAAAAAAGTACAGTATTTTCAACCGGACTTTGCAAGGGAGCAATGACGTCAAAGACAAAAATGTTACAGTAAGATAAGGGTTACAAAGAAAAAGATGGGAGCTATCAGTTTAGCAATAAGTTTAAATTAATCGGTTGAACGTAATTGAATTAGATTTTCATAGTTTGTTTTAGTCAATAAACTGTTTAGATAAGACTTTTTCATAAAACTAAAAACAAGATATTATACAAAACTAATAATTTGTATCAAATTTATGAAAAAAAATACTTCTATAGTACAAAAAATTCGGTAACATGTTTGAAGCAAGGTGAGCAAGATTCACGCATCTGAGCAACTAGATATATTACAGTCCAGTCGTGACGTAGGAAGGGGTCATAATATAGGTTTACTTTTGTACCAGGTTTAAATTTGTATTTTAGTTCTTTGATGAAACAATGGATGATGACAAACTGAATAATCTGTGTCCGGTGAGGATTAACGATGAATATGAAAAAAATCCATTACTTAAATCAGAAGATGTACAATATATTACAAAATGGTTTCAAACACTTGAGGAACGTCCACATTCGGCTTGTATAATTGGTATTTATAAAAAATTTTTGTATACATATTTATGTTTATTTTATGTAATACTTTTTGAATTTATTACTTTTTCATTTCACGTTCACTTATTTTTAAAATCAATTCACCACAAATAAATTTAAAATGTTAATATTTCACCGTTTGCATTTTATTGTACTCTAATGTTTAACTAAATGCAAGATAATTTTTTAATCCCTAATTTGTATGTACTTTGCAATCTGTTCAATTTAAGAACAATAAGCAACCCCATGACCCAAAGAGAGGTGGACGGTGTGCAGGACGTGTAGTCTACAGTTGTACAAATTCAGGCCGACCATTCCTGAAGGAGTATAGTTAATTAAACCCCAACCATTAAAGTACACCGTACAGTACACCACTTTATAAAGTTCAAATTAGAAGATAATAATGTAGTTGTAGTTAATACTGTATAGAAAACAAAAGAAAATGGTTTTCGCCATCTTTACGGTGATATAAGGAGTGTAAAGGGTTACAATTTCAAGTGAGGACAAAAATTAACAAAATGTGGTTTGAAACACTCTAACGATATTCTCTTGCTTTTATTATAAGTAATAATTAAATAATATAATGTACATAATTATAATAATACATACAATAATCATAATGTAATAATAATAATGCTATACATGACTGTACAGTTGAACTTCCATAACTCGAACGCCTATAACTCGAATTTTTTATAATTCCAATCAAATTTGGTTTCCCTAGGATATAATTGTTAATTTACATTAAACCTAGCGTCCATAACTCGAACTTCTTGTTAGAAAAATTCAAATTATTTTTTGTTTTTAATGCAAATGTGTACGAAAAAGTTTGTGTAGTCTGAAATAGAAGAAGGTGTATTAAATTGGCCGCAAGAAGTACGCGGGAAAACCTTTCCCGTATCAGGGGTAATGCTCCGAGAAAAATTATATCAATTAGCGATGCGACATGGTCATAACAAATTTAAAGTCAGCAGTAGAAGACTTGAAACAATTAAAAATCGGCATCGAATCGTTAAAAAGGTTATTTGTGATGAAATTGCCTCAGTTTCTAACGAAGACTGCTAAAATTACAAGCAATCAACATTACTTCCCCTAATCAAAAGTTACTGCGCACGAGATTTATTTAATGTCATTAAAACATAATTGCCTGTACGAATATAAAGGAAGGAAAGTATTGTTTTCATGTCGATTTTTTGAAATCGAGTTTTCAACGGATCTACACGTTTTCAGACCCCCTGAACCCAAAAAAACATGTTTTTAGCGATTGGTCTGTGTGTGTGTGTGTGTGTGTGTGTGTGTGAGAGTGTGTGTGTGTGTGTGTGTGTGTGTGTGTGTGTGTGTGTCTGTGTGTGAACAGAATATCTCAAGAACGGAACATCGTACGAACGTGAAACTTGACTTAAATTACATACCACTACCGGACCCGACACGAACATTTTCATCAAAATCTGTCAACCGGAAGTAGTAGTTTATTCGTGTAATTTTTCACTTTTTTGCGATTTTCTCAAAAACTGGTCCTACGATTTTTTTTTAAATCGCCTCATTTACTTAATTTTTTTATGCTCTACAAGATAGGATAGGCGCCATGTTTGCTGAAATTCTTGGTAAGGCTGTTTTCACGTAAAAAATTGTTTCTTTAAGATTGCGGCTTTATTATGCTTTTTACCGAAAAAATGATTACAAAAGTTGTAGAGAATTTAAAATTCTACAACTTTTATTTCAAACATTTTCATGTATAACGCTTAGTTTAGCGGTAATTAGCAATTTTCTGTTTTTTTCTCATGAAAACGTGTGAAAAATTGATTTTTTTAAGATTCAGGCCTTAGCCTGATGCATTTACCGACAAAAGTGTATATAATAAAATTTATAGGAAATTAAAAGATCTACAACTTTTATTTAGAGAAATTTTTTGTACAGTGCCTATTTTAGTGTGAAAGAGTGATTTCCCGTATTTTTAAGCCAAAATGAGGTTGATTTTCATTTTGCGTCTTTCATTAGGCTATGATTAAAATTAGGTTATGTTAATTGAGATTAGTTATTTGTTTATTTCTAATGTTTTATTACCAATGTTAGGTTTATTGTTAATTATTTGAATTGGCAAGAGAAAGTCGTGTGAGTGTTTCACACCAGAGTTTTTTTTAAATGTTTAACATTACTTTAAAAATTGATAAAAATCCTATAGTTTTTTGTTCTGTATTCAAATTTTCTTCAACTCGAATTAGTTCCATATGCCTTACGTGCTTTGAGTCATGGAAAGTCTACTGTATTTACATCATGATATATTCATTATGTTTTCACTTTGATATAAATGTTTTAATTAAATAACTTATTTATTTAATTTTCTTGACAGAACTTACACATGTAACTTAATTTGTTTATAATTTTTTGACATCTTATTTTTTATTTCTTGTTTTTACAGATGGTATATCGGCGTTATTTCTGGCGTCTAATAATTATGATATTGAAACTACAAAAAAATGTGTTCTAAATAATGTGAATGTACGAGGAGAAAATCCAGAAATTTTTAAAAATCGTGATCCATTGAATCCAAAAATAAAAGCTGTATGGGATATAGCGTAAGTAATTTTTTAACTGTATATACTTAATATAGTATAATCAAATGATATGTTTACATTATCAAATATATTCGGTTTTTTTGAGAATATTGTTTATATGTATAAAATTTTCAGAAATTTTCGTAGATTATGCAAATGTAAATAAATGACGTGATAGATTTAATCCTTTTCTGGGCTAAACTGTTCCGAAAAGGTCCTTTCTATTTTTGTGCAAGACAGGCAACCGAAACAGATAACATACATACACGAGCAAAACAATATCAAATTCAGAAGGAAACAGAAACACTCGACAAGAGCTAAGGCGACCCAACCGCTTTACTCCGAACGAGAGTACCATGAACGTATTTTGTAAACAGCAAAAGGGAAATCATGAATCGATCATTTAAAAAGAGGATGATGTAGATTTGTTGCTACACAATGAATTTAGGAAGAGGTGTAGCTCTAAAAATGCAAGACAGTATTTAAAATTAGATTAAAAGAAGGCTTTCCAAGATAGCACCAAGAAAATAAATACGATATTACGCACTTAAGTATAGATATAAATACTGCTGATTGTATTTATTTACAGTTAAAGTTTTTTTTTTTTAAATAAAATCCTCCACGACGATTTCCGAAAGTAAAAACTAACGGTGTCCTACAGTAAATTTTATGAATGACTAGATAAGCATCAAAACCAACTAGCCCGTGATTTAGTTACAAGGAACTTCTTAACTGTTTAACGGCGAAAATGGAGCAGAGACCTCTTGATATGATTAATGAACAACAACCGAAGCTAAACGGAGAATATACCACTGGGTACCTGATCTCCTTAAAGTAAAATTTCCCACCGTCCGTTAATTATTATGTACATAAATTGTGCAGCTCAAAGTACAGTAGGCCTACCATCATAAAAATTAAAGACAAAAAATATTTTTTGTAAAGCAAAACAATCCATTTGAAATAAAAATTTCAGGCTATTGAATGAAAGCCCAGTAAGTTGTTCATTGGACTTAAAGCTGAAGGATGTTTACTTAGCCTTCAGACAAATCAAAGTTACTATGGTGTAATATTGTTAAAAATTTGTACATGTTCACGTTTAATTAGTCGGTTTTCAGTATTCAGTGACTTCCCGGTACAGAATCGTTCAGTTTACATCGCATGCTATACTTATTAATGTATGTTTTATTTATGTAGCAGATTTTTCGTAGACTGGGTTCCTGGTTAAAATCCTTGTGAAGGTACACAAGTACCTTCAGGACCTTCACAGGTATCTTGTGAAGGTTACTTGTACACAGATTTGAATACTAGACAGTGGTTACCGGTGTATTTTGATAGTTGGGCTTCGATTAACCATATTCTCTCAGGAATGGTCGGCCTGGGTCTGTACAAGACTATCCATATTTACACATCATATACATCAACCTCATGTAATTGGATCAACAGATTGCTTTTTGTTCTGCATGAAACAGATCGCAACGTACACACATTAAGAATAAAAACATTGCGTAGTATCAATGTGATTTCATTTATTTTACATTTTTATTTTTAGTGACGCTTGGATTTCTCCAAAACGAACACCTGAAAACTACAGTGTATTTTATTCTGGATTCATAAACAGTGATCCAAAAAGTTATGACTTTTGTGAAACCATGAAGGCAAACATATTAATAGGTGAAGCACATGTCTTATCAATCGGTACGACTTTACCAGGAATGATCATTGTAATCGACGCTAAAGGAACCTCTTATCATCATTTACTTAAATCGAGCATGCGCATTGTAAAACAGTTTGTCACCTATGTACAGGTAATTGTACTATTTAATGTATTCTCAATTATATACGGGTATATTGTAATAGCTTCTTACATTAATAAGTACTTTTTACTTTCTTTGGCCTGCACGAGGAAGGAAAGTATTGTTTTCACGTCGATTTTTCGAACTTTTTTGTTTTCTTTTCTTTCACCGGATCTACACGTTTTCAGATCCCCTGAACCCAAAAAACATGTTTTTAGCGATTAGTCTGTGTGTGTGTGTGTGCCTGTCTGTGTGGATGTGTCTGTGTGTGAACAGAATATCTCAAGAACGGAACATCGTACAAAGTTGAAACTTAAAACTTAATTTAAATACCACTAGAGGACCCGACCCGAATATCTTCATCAAAATCTGTCAACCAGAAGTAGTAGTTTATTCGTGTAATGTTTCACTTTTTTGCGATTGTCTCAAAAACGGCTCCTACGATTTTTTAAAAATCGCCTGATTTACTACATATTATTTTATACTCTACAAGATAGGGTAGGTGCCATGTCTGCTGAAATTCTTGGGGAGGCTGTTCACTCGTAGAAAAAACATGTTTTTTTTAAGATTACGGCCTTAAAATGCACTTTAGGGCAAAAGTGTATGTAATAAAAGTTATAGAGAATTAAAAAATCTACAACTTAAAAATCTAGACCACAAAAAACACAAAGGTTTTGGTCGTATTTACGACAAAAGTGTAGAATATATAGTCAAATTTATAGGAAATTAAAAGATCTACAACTTTTATTTTAGAATTTTTCTTTACAGAGCCTTGTTTAGCGTAGAAGATTAATTTTCCGTATTTTAAAGCAAAACTAAGGTTTAGTTTTAATTTTGGATCATTTACTCATGCCGGCCGCATTGGCATAGTTCGTAACGTGCTTGCCTCTCATCATGCGGTCTTGGGTTCAAATCCCATTCAGGCACGGCATATTTTCATACGTTACAAAAATCATTTCATTCTTCACCGTCTGCATTAGCAGTAATTGCAGAACAGTCGGACGTTAAACCAAAAAAACAATAAAAATAAAAAAAATAAAAATAAAACGATTATTTATTAAGTGTTTGAAAAAGGTCCTCCAAACTTTGAGACATGATAATGTCTTATCAATCTGAAGAAAAAATGTTAAAATAGTTATAAACTTACCCAATTACATCCTAAAATGCCTAGTTTTCCTTCTAGAGGCTATTTTGCATTTCTTCAAAAAAATCACTTTTATAATGAAAAAATATTGAAATAAAATTTAGCTTACTTTTTTATTGTAATAGCCAATACCCTACAAAAACAATGAATTAAAAAAACCATTACTTTAGAAGTTAAAAAAGTGGCAGTATAGCAAATTTTTATGTTTTGAATATCTCAGCAATGTCTTTTCTTAATATTGACTTCATAACCAGAAATATTAATATAATTTTATAACGAACATAATGGCACCTTATTTTTCAAAATAATCTTAAAAACTAACAAAATTATTATTTGTTATCCCTAATATGTGTGTATTTCAATCTGTTCAATTTAAGAACAGTAAGCAATTCCATGACCCAATGAGATAAGGGTGCCCTATAAATGAGGTTTAATCTTCTACAGACTCAGGTCAATCATTTATGAGATGGCATGGTTAATTGAACCCCAACTATCAAAGTACATCGGTAACCACTGTCTAGTATTCAAATCCCTATAAAATTTCAAATCGTACCTTTACTAGGATTTAAACCAAGAATCTTCGTGACCGGAAATAGCTGTTAAACAGCTAACTCGCAGCGACAAATTTTCCCCTGAACCAACCCGGTGGGTAACAAAATCATAACAAAATTATTTAAATGTTGTGGTTTAAGTCAACAGCGGAAAGGCTGGTGTGATCCTCTTGAAGTTTCAATAAGTGAAAACGAGGAGTGAGGTGGTTTACTATTGCTTTCCTCACTGAGTTGGAAGATTATGCTTATCAGCATGCCAGGCCTTCAAAAAGCACCTACTTTCCATCTTGTAAATGACACTATCACTTCATTCACCACAGGGTCTAGCTGTAGGCTATAGTGAAATGCATTACTGTTAGAGGAGATAATCTGATTAGTGCTTTTACACCTCTACTTCTTTTGTTCTTAATTAGTTGAAATATAATTGGCTGACTATGTGATAGGAAACAGGATTATAATTTTGTAGCCCTGGAATCAGCAGACCGAGTGCAGTTAATTTAACACTCCACCTGCCCTTATGAGCAAATTTAAATGTTATTACTGAAAATTGTTAGTTTCATATTTTCTGCAGACTTTACTTCCACCTCTCTGTAAAAACAATATAAATGTAAACTGGTCATAACTAACAATTTTTAGTTAAAAGATTTAAATAATTTTTGCCATAATTTTGTTACTTTTTACGAAAAATTGACAATAATAAGATGAACTATGTAAAGTATTATAATAATTTAAATAAAATTTAAAATTTTTTGTATAGCGTATTTGCATCGGATATGCCTATCTTGGACACATCTGTAACCACGACGTATACTGACGACACGGAAATTCTTGTAAGGGAAAAGAGGGCGGATGAGGCTTCCAGGTTGGCGCAGCGACATCTTTTATTAATACAGGACTGGCTTACCCGTTGGCGTATTAAGGTGAACCCAGTTAAATCAACACAGGTTACGTTCACCTTACGACGTCAAACTTGTCCACCTGTGATGCTGAATAACATTCATATCCCACAGGCCAGGGTGTTGCGATATCTTGGCTTATGGTTTGGCAGGCGACTAACTTGGAAGCATCATCTGTGTACGAAACGTTTAGACTTAACCGCCGCCAGAAGCTACTCTTCGCTTAATTAACCCTCTATCAAGATTGTACCTTCACTCCAAGATTTTAATATACAAATCTCTATTAAGAACAATTTGGACTTATGGTGTCCAGCTCTTTGGAATAGCGGCAGAGAGTAATTTAAAGTCGATCATCCAGGCCTTTCAATAAAAATTCTTAAGACTTGCTTCTGGCGCTCCTTTTTATGTAAGCAATAAAACCCTCCACGACGATTTCAAAATTCCGACTGTGAAGGAGCTAACCGTGTCCTTGATAGTACATTTCACGAAAGACTAGATGACCGTTTAAACCGAGTAGCCCATGATCTAGCTACAAGGAACTTCCCAACTGTGCGTCGTTTAAAGTGAAAATGGAGTAGAGACCTCTTGGTCTGAATAACGGAGAATACCCGAAGTTTTAAATGGGGAATGTATCACTGGGTACCTCTTCTCCATAAAGTGAAATTCCCCACCGCCATTTAAATATCAAATACCAAATACGGAAGTTGTGCAGCTCAATACACAGTACCGTAATAAAAATTAAAGACAAAAATAAATAAATATTATTTATTTATTTGTCAGGGCATCAACTCCTAATTTAAAGATGGTTATAACATAAATGATTATTACAACGTTGTTTTATTACTGGCACAATAAATTTTACTGTTATTAAGTAATGAAACCACTAATATAATGACATTAAAATTGTAGGTATAAATATATATTTATATTATGTGTAATGTATTCAAGTTTTATTAACTTGTAGGCTATCTAATTTATACGTAAATTAATGCATTTAAATTTATGCTGTTTAATTTCACTAATTAATTACGGTAAGAATGCACAAAAATTATTATTGAAATATTATTGATTACTGTCCACACGTGAACTTTTGAAGGGCACGCGCTTCGCCCTTGACTTTATGAAGTCTTTGTTTCGTTATATTTAACATTAACTTGCTTTTTTATTCTATAACAACTAAGTGATTTTTTTATAAACCGATTCTTTTATAGAGATTAAAAGCAGCTTAATAAATACCAGTAACCTTGTTTATTTAGTTATTTATTTATTTACTTGCATTTATTGCTTCTCCCTATACGAAATTTCTGCATTCAAATCTTTATATTTACCATTACAAATTAGGTGTTCCCTTATTACATGGATTCACAAAAATTGCACAACTAAAATGAAGTTACAAAAGATATTTGATAATGTTAGGGAGGTTATTTATATGTAACTTCGGTGGATAAAATTTGTAAGTGTACGTGTATGTGTTTGTGTGTGTGTGTGTGTGTGTGTGTGTGCGCGCGCGCGCGCGCGCGTATGTGTGTATGTATGTGTTTTATACGAACGTTTTAACGAAATAATGGAAAATTTTATGCAAATGAAAAATTGCAATGAATGCAATCGACTTGGTTAATATTTGATGTTATGAATTGTTGAATATTGTTGTAGCGTACTAGCTGTAATTAAAAAATTATTGTGCTACCTAATCTCCAAAAAAAAAGAAGCTATTTATAAGTTTAAAAGAGCAAGGGGACTTTTGACCGGTCCTGTATTAGCTCTTGCTAGACTAATTCCAGTCATTTTTTTTATTTATTATGCTTTCGACATGTTTATTTTCGACTCGTAGTTGTAAATCCAGAGAGTCCGATCGATGAAAAAATAGAAAAATAACGATTTTTTAAAACCCGGATATTTTTAAATTTAACTCATTCTTACCTTGCTTAATCACATTGTCGCCTCCATGAAAATTAAAAGTTAATGTTTAGTGGAAGTTTTCCTCGTTTCTTTGTGACTTAAAATAACTTCTGCAATAATAAAAATTGAAATTCTTAACTTTAAGAAAGAAAAATATTGATTTTCAGGGTTATTATCTTTCTTAATCGTTGTCAACTTCTGCATAGAATTTTTGTACGGCCTCTTTCACTAGAAAGTAGAGCGTAAGCTTCAAAAGAACATCCACTTTCATTTTTAAATTAAAATGAAACACTTTATATCTTTAAGAGTAAGCCTTTTCTTAGTGTTATATATTACTCAAGGAAAGTCAGACTTATGTGATTTTTGTAGGGATGGTTTTTTACTTTAAGTTAGTTCTAAAATGCACTTAAGAAAAAATGAAAAATTTTGACTTACCGTATGGGCTTTCTGAACTGACTGATTCAATTGTTCTTAAATTGAACAGACTAAAATGTACTCAAATTACACCATACATATTAAGCACCTATGTAAACTTGTTACTCAAAAATGTGTGTACATTTGAAAATCATTGATAGAATCAAATAAGTGGCCTACTGAGCTGAGTTAACACTGTTAATTCAAGTTAATTACATTACATTTGATCAGTCATCGTTATTACAGCAATTAAGTAGTTTTAATCTGATTATATTCATGTTTATAAGTGGCACGTAATTAATTAATGCAATATGATTACTGTAATACTTATTCCGGGAAATTTGTAATGAAATTAAAATCTCTTGTTCCCAATAATTATTTGTAATTAGGTAGTACCCAGCATGCGTTGCAGTATCAATCAATGAAAGAAAGTGTTTGTGTTTTAATTCTGTTTATTGAAGTGCTTTTGGATACACAATATTTTTTTTCCATCTGGAGCGTGCACAAATAAATCAGAATATTTTCCAACGCGTTAGCTGTCTACGTGAGATACCGGATTTTTCAAATTTACTTCACAAACTGTAAGTGATTGTGTCTGTGCTTTGATCTACAACTTTTATTTAAAGGATTTTTCTCTATAAAGCCTAGTTTAGCGGGAAAGCGAAATTTTTCGTATTTTTAAGTCAAACTGAGGTTGATTTTCATTTTGCGTCTTTCACTCATGATTGAAATTAGGTTATGTTTATTGAGGCTAGGTTTTTGTTTATTTCTAATGTTTTATTACTAATGTTAGCTTAGTAATACAGATTCAGAATAATGCCTAGGTCATTGCAAAAGGAAGTCATACCAGAAATTGCAAATATTTGAATTCAAATGATATCTGCTGGAATTACTGGAATGCATGGCAAAATCTTCTTCTTTAAATTTTCCATTTAAAATATAGTAGCTTCTATAATATTGTTTATCATCTTTTCACTGAAAGCCGGGTATCGTTGGAAAGTTGTTGATTGTGTTTTAGAGAGGAATGATAAACACGCCAATTTTCAATTAAAACTTGCGGTGGTATGACTGGAAAATCATAACCAAAACGTGCTCAATAGGATTTAAGTCTGGGCTGTTGGCTGGCCAGATCGTACGGTTAATACCTGTTTCATCAAGATACTGTGTAACCATTTGAAGTGATCCGTTAATTTTGCTCACGACTTTATTTACATTAACACTTTTAAAAACTCGGTTATACTAGAGGATCCTGGAACCACACTTTCTTTGTAGATGTTGTCACATTTCTATTTTTATTAAACTTATTAATTTAAAAACAATTACCTACGATTACCAGATATTTTAATATTATTTTATTTTTTGTATTGCAAATAAACTTTTATTTCTTAATTTATTTTTCAGTTGGGAATGCCTTGTCGCGTTGCTGGAGTCCATGTGATAAATATAAACTCGCTGGTAGGTAAGATACTCTACGTCCTGAGACCATTCATCAAAAGTACCCTCCTAGATAATGTAAGTATAATGAGGTTTATTAAATTATTATTCTTTTGCATGTGTTTTTTTATATTGAAAAAAAATAATACAAGGCGAATAGGATAATATTATAAAAACTATAAGTAGGATATCAGAATAAAAACATAAAAAAAGTATTTTACTTATGTATCAGAGATAGCAGCTAAATGTGTTAAAGTTCCAGGTTTAAGTTACGATTAAAGTCGATCCAAGCCTTTCAATAAAAATTCTTTACACTTGCTTCTGGGGCTCCTTTTTATGCAATCAAGAAAACCCTCCACGACGATTTTAAAATTCCGACAGTAAAGGAGCTAACCGCGTCCTTGTATAGTACATTTCACGAAAGACTAGATGACCATCCAAACCAACTAGCCCGTGATCTAGCTACAAGGAACTTCCCAACTGTGCGACGTTTAAAGCGAAAATGGAGTAGAGATCTCTTGGTCTGAATAACGGAAAATACCTGAAGTTTTAAACGGAGAATGTACCACTGGGTACTTCTTCTCATTAAAATGAAATTTTCTACTGCCATTTAAATATCATATACGGAAGTTGTGCAGCTTAATGTACAGTACCGTAGTAATAATAAAAGACAAAAAAAAATTACGACTAGGATCTGAGTTGTATAGTGTCACTCAGCTTAAAGTCAACGCACTAGAAAAATTTAAATAATTATTTCATCGTGATGAAGATATTATTCAGTATACTTCTATGTAAGAACACTGCAAAAACATATCAAATTTTCATTGGTTTTCATACCTCTAAAACAAAATTGTTTTCATTGTATTTTAGCTATGTATGGGTTGCGGCTTAGTGCTTGGGAAAATTTAATTCTTTAATAAATGTTAATCGTTCATAACTTTTTTCATGCATGAATAATATTTAAGAAAATAATCATTAATTTTACTAATGGTTTTATGTTGCACTTAATTAAGTATTTATTAACTTTATTTTTTACTTTTAGATCCATCTACATTCAACTGACTTGACAGAATTTTATAAACTTGTTCCAAGAGATGTACTTCCAAAAGAATTAGGTGGAACTTTAGATTACACTAGGAAAGAGCTTCAACGTAAGTAACCTATATTTTAATATTCAAACAATTGAAGCATCCTTTTTGTGCGTTAGAAATCGTTAGTTGAACAATACCGATCAGTAGCGTTAGAGGTAAATTACTGGCTTAGCATACAGCGGAGGTGCAACTATGAGTAGGCGTACATTCCAAAAATCATTATTTTGTAAACATAACACTGTAATCACAACTTTTAAATTACTTAAAGAACATAATTAATATATTAAGTTATACCTTGAAAATAAAGTACTCGTATACAAAGTAATACTAAAACCAGTTTGGACTTATGAGTTAGAGCTATGGGGTACAGCTAGTTCATCAAATATAGAAATACTCCAGCGCTTCCAATCGAAATGCCTGAGACTAATCTCTGCAGCCCCATGGTACGTAACCAATGAAATACTACACAATGACCTAAACCTGCCCTTCATAAAAGAAGAAATTGAACAACATAGCGAAAAACATTTACAGAAATTAGAAGACCATCAGAATCCATTAGCGATTAACCTCCTCGACAACAGCGAAGATACTCACAGACTGAAACCTTTTAAAACACTAGACTTACCTCTACGATTTTTTAAATCATTTAAACCTTTTTCTTTTCCACTTCAACTACTAATCATCGTCATCTCATAATAGGCATCGTTATCATCTCCAGCTTCAACAACTTTGTGTTTCAAGATGTTGACTCACAGTTCACCAAGTTTAGATTTTGTACATTTATACGAGGTGTGGCTATTAAATAACGAGACTAACGTTGTAAAAAAATTTATTTTTATTTTATACATCACTTATTGTCACCTTCATTATACACTCCTTCTCTATCCCTACAAAGCTTCATGCGAATTTTTCCATTGTTGGAAACAGTACTGGAAGCTATCTTCTGTCAGTTCTTTCAGGACACGTGTCGCTTTCTCTTTTACAGCTTCCACAGACTCAAATTTTGTCCCGTTAAATGCAGATTTCACCTTAGGGAACAGGTTGAAGATAAAATCATGTGATGAAACGTGGTTTTTAACTTATGATCCGGAAACGAAGTGCCAATCCATGCACTAGAAGAGCCGAACTTCACCGAGAGCCAAAAAAGCTCGAATGAGCAGTTCAAAATTTAAAGCAATGATGATTGTTTTTTTTATATCCATGGGATTGTGTACCTTTACTGGGTTCCTGAAGGTCAAACAATTAATCAGTATTACTACTTTGAGGTACTTTCTAAACTACGTCAAAGAGTAAGGAAAAACACCCTGAAATGTGGAAGGACAAATCATGGGTTCTCCACCAAGACAATGCGCCAGCACATTCCGCGTTATCCGTCAAGAGGTTCCTAGCCAGGTAAAGCATCTCAGTGTTAGAACATCCACTTTATTCACCAGATCTTGCACCATGTGACTTCTACCTGTTTCATAAGGTGAAATCTGCATTAAAAGGGACACGGTTTGAGTCTGTGGAAGCTGTAAAAGAGAAAGCGGCACGTGTCCTGAAGGAGCTGACAGAAGATAGCTTCCAGTACTGTTTACAACAATGGAAAATATCGCACGAAGCTTTGTAGGAATAGAGAAGGAGTGTATATTGAAGGTGACAATAAGTGATTATGTATAAAATTAAGGAGAACATTTTTACAACGTCGTCTTGTTATTTAATAGTCACACCTCGTATATGCATATATATTTTTCTACACATTTAGTCTTGTTGAATCACACTACTGAGTGCGCGTTTTATATTAATTCTAAGGACATTACTCAGATTTTCTCGTCTTTGCTTAAAGTTTTTATATTTATAAACTGATTGTAAAAGAAATAAACTGTTACAAAAAATAAGTTATACTATAATATATATTTATGTTAAATAATGTATGAAACTAGCAGTATAATTTAAATAATAATATAATCAATTGTATTTAAACATAACACTTAACTATTTTATAGATGCGTGTCCTAACGGAGGGGAACAATTTAGACGCGGTTAGTTGGGATCGGGGATGTTATAGTATGAGTACCGAAAAGTCTCTACAGAAATTACTCCTTCTATAATAAAAGTGTAGGTATAAATAATTAAAGTTATAGAAAATTAAATCAATGCATTGCTATTTGCGAATGACATGTGGATGATACAGGAGAGTGAAGATGAGCTTCAAAGAGCAGTTCATGTTTTAAATTATTTATGTAAAAGGCATAATTTACGAGTTTCGGTTGCTAAATCAAAGGTTATGGCATTAAAAGTGAAGTATCCCACTCGTTCGAAGATTGTTTTAGACAATG
The DNA here is from genome assembly GCA_035578175.1 of Catonia carolina. NCBI lineage: Eukaryota > Metazoa > Arthropoda > Insecta > Hemiptera > Achilidae > Catonia > Catonia carolina. The sequence goes on from JAQMRL010000001.1 coordinate 267,846,724, forward strand.
TAATATTAGATCAAGTGTCTCACTATAACTATCTGGGTTGCGATGTGAGCTTTGATAGGGACTTGGATGTCGAAAATAAAATAAATAAATTTTAAGCTATTTGTGGTACCATTAACAGGACACGGGGTAACAGAGCTAGAACAGAGACAGTAGGGAAGTTCTACTTGGTAATGGCAGCCCCAGTCCTTCTTTATGGAAGTGAGTCATGGGTTACTATGAAACGCCAAGAAAGTTGGATCCAAGCAGCTGAAATGAGGTTTCTAAGAAGAGGGAAGGGCTGCACGAGGCTGCATCTAATACATAACGAGGAAATTAGATCTGAAGTGGGTGTATTTAGCTTGAATGAAAAAGTGGAGGAGTACCGGAATGGAGGCAAGATTTGGAACGGATGCCAGAGTAGAGAACACCTTTAAAAGTGTTGAAATATCTTCAAGTTGGAAGAAGGGAGGGAGGAAGACCTTGAAGATGATGGGAGGAGTCGAGTGTATGGGTTGGAATGTCTCGTTTTTGTGTAGACGTACAGGATGGTTTGATAGTTCGGAACAGGCTTATGCCTAATCCTTGATAGTAAGAAGAAGAAGAAGAAGAAGAAGAAGAAAATTAAAAGACTTGTACAATTTATTAAAATAATTTTTTCTATGAAGCTTACTTTAACATAAATTAGTGGTTTTCTGTAATTTTCTCATCAAAATCGAAGTCCAACAGATATTTATTTTCATTTAACGTCGTTCACGAATTACTAAAAAGAGGTAATGTTGTTCATTTACATTTTTAAATTATGGTTAAATATACTTTACGTTTTTAATTACTTGCATTGGAAGAGAAAGTCGTATTGAATATTTACAGTAGATTTTTGTTTTATAGAAATACTGTTAACAAGAATTAAGCATAAATTGTATTTATACTGTTTATTATAGGTAGTTTAAACCTATTTAGAGTACAAGGTAACATTTATCAATATTTTAAAATCAGTAACTGATTAAAACTATCGAAATACTCAATATCATATTATTATAGCATATTAACCTCTAAATGTTGGTGGAAGATAATTTTATATATGTTGACCTTGACAACAGGTCGAATAACCATATAGAAATTAAACATGTTTTACGTACGGTTATTTTAATATAAACTTTAAATTTGTATTTAAATGTAAAAAAATATTATTTAACAGAAAGTCGTTTGTCCGGCAATTACCTATATATACAACTACTAGTTTGTACTTGAACATAAGTAGGCCTATGTACATCAATACAAAATGAAATAAACAAAAATATCTACTTTTTAAAAACAAACAAGTCTTGGAGGATAAATGGCATCATACCTTTGCCACTATAATTAAAGGTGAATATTAACACAAAAGTTCAATACAATGTGACGTAAGTAATGTTTTCAGATTCCTCAATACCATTGACTTTCAGTCGTGACTAAGTTCTCTTCTGCCTTTCAAGGATTAGGCATTTCTGCCTGTTACAGTACGTTTGGCGAAACGGTAGCTATGGGTGCGCGCGCTCATAATACAGTACTACCTACAATACATCTAAATTTATTATTGTCCATATCATATTATTATACTACCTACATATAAATCGCCTTACTTTATGATTAATATTTTTATCGTGCAAATCTAAAATAGTTATATAAAATTAATTGTAAATTTCAAAATCAATGTCTTTTTTTAATGTTGCTTTAATTGTTGCCAAAGTAGGCAATATTTTTTCACTTTGGTAAAATTTATGTACTACCCACCTAACAAAACACTTATCAAAGTCGTCTCAGTCACTAGGCGCTTCCTCTTTTTCTTAATTGGAGTAAGAAATGACGCCTCTCCTTTACCAGAAATAATTTCTTGATTTCTATGCGTATGTTTTTAACAGTAGCCACAGAAACTCCACAAGCTGTCGCTGTTCTGTTATCACACTGATGAACAGACATAACAAATTCACCCGATTGTTTGTAATGTTCCGATTCTTTTTTTATACAGCCATTTACATTTTAAATAATTTCTCCCGCCTGACTATGTAGCGTAGATTTTTACCAAGTTTGGACCTAACAGCTTGTGTTTCCGTATTATTTTTTATAACTACGGCACTCACTTTTAAAACAAAAATAGTTCCAAGCGTGTGCTTGGTTCTTTCCCAACACCGCAGCTGTTTGTCTTTAAAAACGTTCCAAGTTTCCAAATTCCTTACGTGACAATTTTTTAGGGTTGCACTGTAAAAACTTTCAGCAAATTGAAATCATACACCAGAAAAGCTTTGAGTATATTTTTATACCGTTCATTCTGGTACGGGTTCTAAACTACCGTCATATGACTTCATTAATTTTTGTAACATTGTTTTCATCCGATTCAAAAATATTGGTTTCATAATGTTAACGGAAAACATATTCGATATTCCTATATTTTAAGTGTATTGTACTCTCTCTGCTGTAATTTCAATTTAGTAAAGAACAATAAAATATAGGCCTATTATTCGTGCCAAATGTCTGCTTTGGCTTTTGAAACAAAAGAAACAAAAATTGTGTACAAAGTTTTGCAGTAATTTATTCAGCTAAACTTGTTATTTTATTATCTAAAATTTTGCGTCATTGATAGCAAACGATTTTAAACACGAGAAGTAAACTTGGAAAATAATCTAAAACATTTAATCGTAATTAAAAATTACCATACTACTTAACACTTAAAATGAATTAATAATTTTTAGAAAATTTAAAAAAGTAGTCATAATATACACGCCTTAAAACATGCTACTATCCTATGTAGTAATGACAAAGGCAAAAGCTAGTGACGTAAACAGTTGTAAAAATAAAATATATTTTTATTCGCTTTGTCAACAGACACATGTTTTATGTTAACCATTAAGTAATAATTCTATTTATTTTATACATTTAAAACATATTTTTAAAAACTTTATTCGTTGATTTATCAAATGAAACATTTAACTTATTGTATTTTATCTTATATAGAAGTATATTGCCCATAACAGGCAGATGGAATGTTAAATTATTTGCACTTTATATGCTAGTTCCGGAGTTACAAAAAATAGTTCTGTTTCTTATCACATGGTCAGCCAATGCTATGGAATCATTTAAAACCAGAAGAGGTACCGGCGTAAAATACACTAGTCATAGTTATCTCCTCTAAGAGTAATGAATTTCGTTTTACAGCCAGACCAGCCAGTGTTAAATGAAGGTGTCATTTGCAGGGTAATAAGGTAATAAGTAGATCCTTTTCGGAGAACCTGGCATGCTGATAAGCATAGGCTACTTTTCCACTCAGTGAGGAAGGCATGGTAAGCCACCGCACTCCTCTTTTTACAAAGTAAAGCCTCTAGAGGTTGAAACCAACCTTTCGGCTGATGACCTAAACAGCAAAATAGAAGTATAAGAGATGGTACCTACAAACACTTAAGCAGCGCCGTGGAACAATTTTTTTTACGTTTTATTTTACAGCAAAACTTCTACAATCTACAATCTGTTCAGATGGAACGTTAATAGATAAGTTAACATAAGAAATTGACGAACAACATGACTTAAAAATCAATTTTCGTAAAATTTTCCTAAAAAAATACGAATAGAATTGTTGCTTTAATTTTGTGTCATATTTACTACAATGACAAGTTTTTTCTACAAAAGTTCAGTCGGGTGAATTCGACTAAATCGTTGGATTTCATTGCTGTTGTCTTGTAAGTTGATGACCAAAATGATTGAATGTTCGAGTCTAGACGTGTATTTTGTGATATATCGGTAATATCATTAGCGTATATCGCAATAATTTCTTTCTTAATTGTTGATACGTGTAGGTCTTGGTGAAAAGTGGTGTTTTTTATAATGTACCAGGGAAAGTCAGTAATTATTGTATATTGTTAACGTTGAACGTTGTTGTTGCTCCACATAGCTGGATTCCGTAAGTCCAGATAGGTTTTAGGACTAATTTGTACATTGTTAATTTATTTTCAAAAGATGATTTTGATGTTTCATCGAAAATCCAGTACATTTGGGAACATTTTGAGGTTAATTGTTTTCTTTTATTGCAAGTATGTGTTTTCTAAATACTTGTAAGGCGTTTATTAAGTCCGGGTTACTTGGAGGAGCGTTTTTGAGGTAACAAAATGTTGTTTAGTGTGACTGGAGGGGAGATTTTTTCTTGGTGTAAAGGGAATGTGTCTCTCTTTTTGTTTTGTTAGATTTAACTTGCTTAACTTTCTTCCAACGATTAATATTATTTAGTTGTTTTTGCAGGTGTTGTGATTCATTTTCCGGTGTTTCGTGTATTCCTTAAAGTACTATGCCACCGGTAAATGCTTCTGCGGTTGTATGTTTTAAGTAGGCATAGTTCAAAAGTGTACATACATTATAATATTGGAGCTAAAACTCCCTTGAGGAACTTCTGCTTGAATAACTAACGCGCTATATTTTTACAACTACTTGTTATATTGAGGGTGATATTTCTGATGTCAAACTCAGAGTTCCTCACACACCTTTGAGAAGGTACTGGTTGATTATGCTCTCTTCAACTGTCAATGACGCTTATTCTCTAATAAATTGTGTTCGGATGACAAACGAAGTGTGAATTTGAGGCGAATATTCATGATGTGTGTCATAAGACCGATTTGGACATACGTAATTAAACTATGGGGATCTGCTAAACCTTCACGCACGAAACCTGGCTACAAAATATACAAAACAAGATTTTACATGCGATTTCGCTATCCTCTTTTATGTCACAACTTAATGCCACGCAAAGACTTACAAAAACCATACATGCAAACAACTGAATAAGACGCACAAGAAATTCGAGTTACGTAACAAATCCTTTCACTAGGTTAAACACTGGGGTGGTACCGGGTACTCAGTACCTTCTGGATAAGGAATCTTCTTGGGAAGAGCCAATTGTTGGACCATAGTAATGACAAGTTCCAACAAGTAAATCACGTTTTGAACCATCTAAATGTTCAATAAAAGTTAAAAAACAATTTCTCTGAGTAGAAAAAAAGTAATTTAAATTACCTTATGATGAAGGTTTCAGGAATTTAATCTTCGTTCGAGGTACGCTGGGATGATGATCAAGACTTTTGGTCCGGGGATTATAGGGTTATTAACACTAAAGCCATCGGAGGGCAGGGCGGAGTGGGTCTAGTAATGAATAAAAAAATTGGACAAAGAGTGACTTACTATAAGCAGTGTAGTGATAGGATTATCATGGTTAGAGTAGATACGAAACCAAAGTCTACCACTATAGTGCAGGTCTACATGCCTACGTCTTCACACAGAGAGGAAGAAATAGAACAAGTATATGAGGAATTAGATGAAGTAATAAAATATGTCAAGGGTGATGAAAATTTGATAGTTATGGGAGACTGGAATGCAGTAGTTGGAGAAGGAAAAGAAGGAAAGATAGTCGGAGAATATGGTCTAGGGAAGAGAAATGACAGAGGGAGTCGGCTGGTAGATTTCTGCTCCAAATATAATTTAGTGATAGGCAATACACTTTTTAAGAATCACAAAAGGAGGTTATACACTTGGATGATGCCAGGTGACAAGGGAAGATACCAAATAGATTACGTAATGGTTAGACAAAGATTCAGAAACCAGATTATGAACTGTAAAGCCTATCCAGGTGCAGACATAGGGAGTGATCATAACTTAGTAGTAATGGATAGCAGGCTTAAACTTAAAAAACTGAAGAAGGGACAGGGAAATGCTAGGTGGGATGTAGACAAACTAAGAGAACAAGACAACCAGGTAGGTTTCCAGGAGAGTATTCAAAAAGGAATAGAAGAAAGAGGTAATGACACAGGAAATGTAGAGGAGGAGTGGATAAACTTCAAGGAGGTGGTAGTGAAAGCAGCGGAAGAATGGTTAGGACATACTAAAAGAAGAGGTAGGAAACCGTGGATTACTAATGATATTTTAGAACTGATGGATGAGCGAAGAAAATATAAAAACGCAAAGGACGAGAGAGGTAAAAGGCAATATTGCTACTTGAGAAATACCATAAACAAAAGGTGTAAGAAAGCGAAGGCAGAGTGGATCAGAGCGAAATGTACGGACATTGAAAGTAAAATGGCAGTTGGTAAAGTGGACGCAGCTTATAGAAAAATAAGGGAAAACTTTGGAGAACGAAAGATGAAAGCTGTTAATTTACAAAGCGCAGGTGGTAAACCATTGTTGAATGGCCAAGAGAGAGCTGAAAGATGGAAGGAATACGTAAATCAACTCTACATGGGAAAAGAATTAGAATATGATGCGATAGAACAAGAAACTGATGTTGAAGAAGATCAAAAAGGGGACCCTATAGGGCCTACTACGAGAAGAATTCGATCGGGCACTTAAGGATATGAATATGAACAAGACACCAGGAATAGATAACATACCATCGGAATTATTATTACGATGTGGCAAAGTTGCTCAAAACAAATTATACAAACTTGTGTGCAGAATGTATGAGAGTGGAGAGGTACCATCGGATTTTAAAAAAAATATTATGATTCCAATACCAAAAAAGTCAGGAGCGGAGAAGTGTGAACATTACAGAACCATCAGCCTAACATGCCATGCATCTAAGATACTGACAAGAATTATATACAGGAGAATAGAACACCGAGTAGAAGAAGTATTGGACGATGACCAATTTGGATTTAGAAGGAGAATGGGAACTCGAGATGCTCTGAGACTGATTATTGAGAAAAGGATACAGAAAAATAAAACTACTTTTATGGCATTTGTAGATTTAGAGAAAGCATTTGACAACCTGGACTGGAGTAAAATGTTTAAAACTTTGAAAAGGCTAGGAATTAAATACAAAGAAAGGAAAGTTATCTACAGTCTGTATAAGAATCAAACGGCTGTTTTGAGAATCGAGGGGTACGAAAAAGAGGCTGCTGTAAGAAAAGGTGTACGACAAGGTTGTTCTTTGTCACCACTACTTTTTAACTTGTATATAGAAGAGGCTATAAATGAAGTGAAGGAGAAATTTGACGTAGGAATAAAAATTCAAGGAGAAACAATAAAAATGTTGAGATTCGCCGATGATATAGTAGTATTAGCCGAGGCAAAGAATGAACTAGAGGATGCCTTAAATGGAATGGATGAGATCTTGAGGAAGGATTACTTCATGAAAATGAATAAGAACAAAACGAAAGTGTTGTGCAGCAGCAAGAGTGGTTTAGAAGAGATGGGAAATTTAAAAGTAGGCAACGAAAACATACAGGAAGTTGGGGAATTCTGCTATCTAGGGAGTAAAATAACAAAGGATGGTAGAAGCACGAGTGATATCAAGAGTAGAATTGCTCAAGCTAGAAAAGCCTTTGAAATGAAAAACAGCTTACTGACTACAAACATTGATTTACAGATTAGGAAAAATTTCTTAAAACATTATGTTTGGAGTGTAGCATTATACGGAAGTGAAACGTGGGTGATAGGGGCAGTAGAACGGAAGAGGATAGAAGCTTTTGAAATGTGGTGTTATAGGAAAATGTTAAAGATTAGGTGGGTGGACAAAATAAGTAATTTAGAGGTTCTTAGGCGAGTGGATGAAAAAAGAAGTATATGGAAGCATCTTACCAAAAGAAGGGATAGGCTAGTGGGGCATATCCTAAGACATCCAGGTATTGGGCTATCAATAATGGAGGGTAACATTGAGGGAGTAAATTGTAGAGGGAGGCAAAGATTAGAATATATAAAGCAAATTACAAAAGATGTAGGGTGTTACAGGTATGTAGATATGAAACGACTTGCGCAAGATAGAACAGGTTGGAGAACTGCATCAAACCAGTCGAGAGACTGATGACAAAAAAAAAATCTTCGTTCTAGTGTTTTTGTATGTTTTATTAGTGACTTGGTTTGGCTAAAACTAATTTCAGTTTATTAATTTCCTAATTTAATTTGCCTCTCAAATTACAACAATAAAATGTGTTATAGCCTACGCATAATTGTCTATAATGGTATTTTGATATAGAAAGATGGATATAAAATACGTTACAAAATTTGAAAATTTTTCACATATTAGTAGATAATTTTTCGTTTAAAATGATACGCTATTGAAAATCCATCGGAACAGCTTTTTCAAGAATTCAACGTACTTGACATCCGCCAAATATTTGCCAGAGAAGCTCTTATTTTCGCACATAAAATACAACGATTTTACTACATGAGCACACCATTATAGTACCAAGAAAAAGGAGGATCTTACTTTTACACAAGGCCTTAAAAACTTTATACCAAAGGCATTTCTGCTATTTAGCGCCCAAACTGCTCAATCTGCTCCCGCTACAAATTAAAAATATGCCGGACATCATAAGGTATAAAAAGGCAGTAACCATTTGGCTATTGGAAGTATGGAGAGACGCTATAGAAAAAATGGTTACTCCAGGAACAATATAGTTTTGTGAGCTCAGCTACCGGTTTCAATTTTAGTTTTATATTTTTAAATAAATTCTTTTGTCGTATATATTATATTTGTTTTGTTTTTCATTTGTACATGTAATTATATAAGAGCATATTATCTTTTTAAATAAAAATGTCTTAGTAGTTTAATTAGTATTTAAGTAACGAACATGTAATTGTAATTACTAACACACTAATAGATTACCGTAGTACAGTAGTTTGTTGCAGTAGTATAATGAGCAAAAAAGCACTGAATTTATCTACCCTTGAACATGGGAAACCATAGTTGGGTGGATTAATTTCCCCACCACGAATCAAAAAAAAAAAAAAAAATTTTGGATTTTCAAAGTAAAATTCAGGAAATTAACATTTATTTTGTATTGATAATTTTTTGCAGGCAATGGGAAATAAATATAAATACTTATTATGACTTATTTAATACCTGTTGTTTGCCAGTCGAAGGTATTTTGTTAGACTGTTTACACTAAAATATTTTATAAGCGTATAATTTGAGCTTAGTTGTAATGAAAATAGTTAGGTAACTACTTTTGAGAAAATGACGTCAATTAGATAACATAATGGATTTAAAAGAAATAATGATAAATCTACAAGCCTTTGCTGCCTGCAGATGACGTAATAATGTGACACAGAGTTAGTGCCGCAACCAAAACTTGGACTAACAAAAATGTTTACTTCTTTATTTTTATAAAAACCTGTTTGTTATGCATAAGACAGAAGCATCATGATGCCATTTATTTATAAGAAACTGTAATAAAATAAATTTAATCAATTATTTGCCAAAAAAGGAATTAAAATTTTCGATATTCTGTTGGAGGTTGTCACACTACCAATATTTAGTACTAATGAAATTGATTTTATATTAAATTTTTTTTTAAAGTTCACCTGATTTTTGCGTGCTTTTCTACTACGGTACTATACTATTACGCAAACACCACTGGACCATTTTCAATGAATTTTGGTATTTAGATTCCGGGCATGATCATATTGAATATGAGCAATAGGTACATTTTTTTAATGCCATTGAGGTTTGGGGGTTCAGAAAGAAAGAGAGAGAGAGAGAGAGAAGGATAAACAAAAATTCACGAGTATTTGTTATTAGTCGTTGAATCGTAAAATATCATATAACCAAAGTTATGAAACGTTTGAAGGCAAATTTCGTTAATATTTTCAGTTGTATGTATCGTAAAAGTAAACTAAAAAATCTGGTGTGAAACACTCACACAACTTTCTCTTGCCAATCCAAATAATTAACAATAAGCCTAACATTATTAATAAAACATTAGAAATAAACAAAAAACTAACCTCAAAAAACATTAGTGAAATACACAAAATTAAAATCGACCTCAGTTTGGCTTAAAAATACGGAAAATCGCTCATTCACGCTAAACTAGGCACTGTACAAACAAATGCTTAAAATAAAAGTTGTAGATCTCTTAATTTCCTATATATTTTATTATATACACTTTTGTCGTAAAATGCATTCTAATGCCAAAATCTTAAAAAAATAGATTTTTCACACGTTTTCGTGAGAAAAAAAACAGAAAATTGCTAATTACCGCTAAACTAAGCATTATACAAAAGAATGTTCGAAATAAAAGTTGTAGAATTATACATTTTCTACAACTTTTATTATATAACGTTTTGCGCTAAAATGCATATTAAAGCCGCAATCTTAAAAAGAAAATGTTTTTACGTAAAAACAGCCTCACGCAGAATTTCAGCAAACATGGCGCCTACCCTATCTTGTAGAGAATAAAAAGTTTAGTAAATGAGGCGATTTTTAAAAAAATGGTAGGACCAGTTTTCGAGAAAATCGCAAAAAAGTGAAAAATTACACGAATAAACTACTACTTCCGGTTGACAGATTTTGATGAAAATATTCGTGTCGGGTCCGGTAGTGGTATGTAACTTAAGTTTCAAGTTTCAAGTACGTACGATGTTCCGTTCTTGAGATATTTTGTACACACACACACACACACGCACACACTCACAGACACACACACACACACACTCACAGACCAATCGCTAAAAACATGTTTTTTGGGTTCAGGGGGTCTGAAAACGTATAGATCCGGTGAAAACTCGATTTCGAAAAATCGACATGAAAACAAAACTTTCCTTCCTATATATTCATATAGGCAAGAGAAAGTAATAAAATATATTCAATAACAATTACGCTACTACGTTGTTACTTACGTGTTTCTTTTCTTTTTTTTAACCGAGGCGGCGAGAAAAACTCATGTTCACTCCCTCACGATGGAGAAAGTAGTGTTGAACTCAATTGAGGCATCCTCGTCCAGCCCCAAGGAGGCCGCAACCGCCTACCAACCAAAAACCCGCCGCCTGGCCACTTGATCCGACATCAGCAAACAACCCTCCACCTCCCTCGGAACTGTTTATATAATACTACAAGGGAAAAATTTACATACTGTCAGCGGGGCGTGGAAGGGAACCGTAGCCTAATTCCCTTCTCGCTGTCACTGACCAATCACCCTCTGACTTTCATCTCCAATCACCCTCTCACTTTCATTCATCTCCTTCATCCCAGCTCAGGAAATTAATGAGCCTACCTTACCATCCGAGATGGGGAAAGGATTGATTCAATGTGGAAGAGGGCGATCCCGCTGATCTCCATATTTCTTCTATCTCTGCAGTTTCCCGACCACCCTCTCCGCAAACTGAGCGACGAACTTCCCTCTCTTCTCATCCCGCAGCATCGCTGCCCCTACTCTCTCTGGGATCCACTGTGCAACGCCTATCTTTTCAGATGTCTCCATTCTGTCGAGGCCAAAATAGGGACATCTTTCAAAAATATGCGCAATGGACTCCTCCTCTTCACTGTCACGCAGTTGACATTTCGGTATTTCATAAAGTTTGAACCTCGTCAAATATGCTCCTAAGCAACCATGCCCTGTTAGCAACTGCGTCAGCTCGTGGGTGGTATCACCAAATGTCCTCCTTATCCACACCTCAACATTTAGAATAAACCCCCCTTGTCCACTCCCCGACCCTAGCTTCGCTCCATCTCCTCTGCCACCTGCTAAGTAATCGACTCCAATCATTCCTCTTTATCAGCACCAGGTTGCTGCTCTTCTCTCCCGCATGCCACTAGATCCCATGGAGACATCCCCGAAATTACGAGGGCTGCCTCCGTATATACAGTTATATAAGCACTACATATTTTCAGAGCCAGTTTCCGCTGCGTCCTTAGATGCCTACCGCTGTAACTTTTAAATCTTAGGGCTCTGCTCTACAGAGGTACACCATACAATACCACTGATGTTGCCACTTCTGCCAACTAGTGTTAGTGACAGTGCTATTTACTATGTTTGTGACAGCATAACCTGCCACCAGGTTAGTAACCCTGCCTTTCTCCCTTAACCTTCCTACCACAAAACCGCCTACTCGGACGAATGGTCAAAAATTTTGAAACATCAGTCACCGTTTAGAATTCGTTTGTTAACCATCGTGGGTGTCATGTTTTATTAAATAATTATTTTAACATATTTAAAATTGCTATTTTTACTGCTCGTTGGGAACCGACATATGGGCCACTTTGTAGAAATGGCCAATAAAAGGCAAAAAAGACCCACTACCTCTTTTCTAAGATTTCCCAGAAAAAATTAAATTTCATTTATCGCAGTTCACTATCCTTGTTCAACTCTCTCCTCTACATCAAATACACAATTTTTACAATAAGCATTGCTAGAATATGTAGGCTAATAATATAAAGGCTAGAAGAATATGTAGGCTAATATTACAATATAATATACATCTATCCTTTTGCATTTTGTGTTGTCGCCCTCTTCTGATAAAAGAAGAAACGGTGAAATATTAGGCTAACTAAAGAGTTTCGTTAGATTCACTTGTCTCGGTGAAAAATATTAATACCGAGTTAAATATTATATTAATACCGAGATATAATAAAGGTTCCACATTTAAAACATTTTCTCTTCCAACTGGGCATGAATCTATGACAGAAGTCAGCTTTACAAGGCAATATATCATCGGATTGGTCTCATTGCAACTATTTCAACAATAATTATTTTTAACTTTATTATTTACTTATTGTATATTTTTATTTTTCAGAGCAAGCTATAGCCAAGATAGAATCGATGAGAGATTGGTTTCTTGAGGAAGAAAACATGATTAAATTAAGTTATGAAAAAGGAAGAAAAATCAATAAAAATGATAAGGATTTAGATGATTCTACTCTTTCAATTCAGTCACTTAACATTGACTGATGTGTCTTATACGTACATTACTATTCAAGTATTGCGATACACAACATTTATAGAACTTCAAACTTCTTTGAGTAAAACTTACAACTATGATTTTAAACATTTCTTTTTTGTAAATATGTAAAAAATAAATTAAAGTACTTAATGTTTGCGTTTTATATTGCACATCTAATTTCTATCGCTATCCATGATCCAGTATTTTTGTGTACAATACATGCACTTTAATTGCACTCTATCTGTTTGGTCCAGGGCTAAAAAAATAGTTCTGTTTCTTATCACGTAGTCAGCCACTTATATGACTGAACTATTTAAGAACAGAAGAGGTAGAGGTGTAAAAGACACTAGTCAGAGTTATCTCCTCTGAGAGTAATGAATTTCGCTATGCAGCCAGACCCTGTGGTGAATGAAGTGAAGGTGTCATTTGCAGGGTGGAAAGTGAGTGCTTTTCGGAGGGCCTGGCATGCTGATAAGCATACTCTTTCAACTCAGTGAGGAAGGCATTGGTAAACCACCTTACTCCTCATTTTTACTTAGTAAAACCTCTAGAGGTTCAAACCAGCCTTTCGGCTGTTGACCTAAACAACAACAACACAATACATGCACAATACTGTCACACGCTCCTTTAACTAACCCGATCAAATGAAATATCATAGAATCTAGAATATATGAGTAAGGAAAAAGCGTCCTAACAAAAGTTCTAACCCAGGGAACGCAAAGATAGTTCGTCACGAAGACTTTTCAACCATCTGTCATGAAGATCAAGCCAGCAGGGACTGCGTGAAGACTCTTCTTAAGAGAAGCAACAAGCTTGAAAAGATTTCCCGGAAATGGGTTAATGATTTAAGGCTCTTGGTAGTTTAAAACAAAAGATATTTCAGTTCTTACAGATATTCCATCAAATATCAAATTTGTGAAACACATACATTAAAAGAAAAGGGTGCGCCACATGTGCAATAAACAAACGATAAATTATTACCAATACATAAAAGACATAAATTTTGAACTTACTTCTTTAAAAAAAATAAAATAATAATAATAATAATACGATTTGTTTCTGAAAGTCTGAAGTCTTATTTTTATACTTAAAGCTTGGTAGTATATCCGTTTTAATTCTTCCATTCATATTATTACTTTCTCTTGCCTATATGAATATATAGGAAGGAACGTATTGTTTTCATGTCGATTTTTCTAAATCGAGTTTTCACCAGATCTACACGTTTTCAGACCCCCCTGAACCAAAAAATATGTTTTTAGCGATTGGTCTGTGTGTGTATGTGTGTGTGTGTGTGTGTGTGTCTGTGTTTGTGAACAGAATATCTCAATAACGGAACATTGTACGATCTTGAAACTTAAGTTAGGTATCACTAGAGGACTCGACACAAACATTTTAATCAAAATCGGTCAACCGAAAGTGATAGTTTATTCGTGTCATTTTTCAGTTTTTTCGATTTTCTTAAAAACGGTTCTACGATTTTTTTAAAAATCGCCTCATTTACTAAATTTTTTATTCTCTATAAGATAGGTTAGGCGCCATGTCTGCTGAAATTCTTGGGGAGGCTGTTTTCTCGTGAAAAAGTTGTTTTTCAAGATTGCGGCTTTAATATGCATTTTAGAGCAAAATTGTATAGTTATAATAAATATTGTAGAGGATTTACAAAACTACAACTTTTATTTCAATTTTTTTTGTACAACGCTTAGTTTAGCGGTAATTAGCAATTTTTTTGTTTTATCTCACGAAAACGTGTTTTTTATAAATTGCAGCCTTAGCATGCATTTTACGACAAAAAAGAATAGGCCCCTATATACCTAATAAAATTTATAGGAAACTAAAAGATCTACAACTTTTATTTTTAAAGAATTTTTCTCTACAGAGCCTAGTTTAGCTTGAATGAGTGATTTTCCGTATTTTCAAGCCCAACTGAGGTTGATTTTTATTTTGCGTCTTTCACTCACGATTAAAATTAGGTTATGGTTATTGAGGTTAGTTTTTTGTTTGTTTCTAATGTTTTAAAACTAATGTAAGATTATATTGTTTATTTGCATTGGCAAGAGAAAGTTGTGTGAGTGTTTCACACCAGATATTTTATTCTCCTTTTGTGATTTGTGTAAAAGTTTGTGAATTCTACCAACAGTCTGTGAGACATATAGTACAGTACAGTTTCCACAAATTGGTCTATCACTACCACACATGCGGTACATGGATTTAGAGTTCAACCTGGTACGTCCAATCCTTAATAATGTCAACACCACAATTTTCTTCCTGTTTAATTTTATTCAATATCTTAATTTCAATGAGTTATCCTTTATTTCATTATCTTAATTATTAATATTCTCCATCAATGTAAGTTCTTATCATGTCCTATACTTCCTTTTGGAATCTCTTACATGAAATAAAAAACAGTATTAGTAGTAAAATTACTTTTTCTGTATTATCGTTTAAAAATTCTAATGTAGTTGATAATGCTTAATCAATAATGCCAACCAAACTTGTTTACTTAAAATTGTTCATTTAAAAAACAACATACAATATACACTTCAATGCAGAATATTATAATGAAAAAGAAGAATAGAGCCATATAAAATGTAGCCTAAAATCATAAATTATTATAGTGTATTTACTTTTAAACAATAAAAAGCTATTAATACTTAGATAAACGATAATACATTACAGAATAAAAGTAGAGACAGGTTGTTTTAATTTGACAAAGAAAAGAATATCCTAGCCTAATACACTTTTGAATACCAGATAATTATTTATGTAAGTTATAAAATAAGACAGCCTACTAGTGGTAAGTTGATAGGGTAGGCTTTAGTTCTAAGAATTCTTTATTGTATTTTTCTTTATTTTAATAGAACAATAAGCTAGACTTGTACTCAACCGCATACAATGCACATGTATGTTTTTACAGAGTAAATGTAAAAGTCTTAGTTCGAATCCCATGTATCAATAAATAATAATCAATAATGATAATTTGTGGATATGAATAAAATTGTTTTTTTAAAAAGTGTTTCGATTGTTTTCGAGACCTAACTTGTAAAGGTACAGTAGTTGCAAAATATGTTTTTAAAAATATGATGCTCTGTGAAAAATAATTTACATCAATATATTTGTTTACCTAAATTCACTTTAACACAATTTTTGATAACAATAAGCAACAGTTATCATCATAGTATATAAAAAGTACAATAATAGAGTTCTCTAAATTTAAAAGCAACGTAAAAAACAATACCATCGTAATAATAAAATTGAAATTTGAAAATAACATTGTCAATTTGTTTTTAAGTTCGTAGATCTCATACAAAATTATGTTTTTGATCTTCTCTACCAAACATTTTAATTATTCTTTTACGAATATATAAACCGTCTACTTTTTTGAAAAATTACGACTTGCCAGTGCTTACTCGGAACAAGAGCTTTCCTTCAACATCGGTATAAAAATTCTGATTATTATTAACTTTTACAAATTTATAGATCATCCGTGAGCATGAATAAAATGGTGAGTGTATAACTGGATGATTTGGATCATCTTTGTTTACTTATTTACAACTTCACCGAGAAAATTAAAAAAGATTAGGTGTCAAACACTTACAGGACATAAGGATACTCACATGAAAACTTAACTTTTAATATCTATGTTACATGTAGGGTAGGATAAATAATAATAAAAAAGTAACCATAAGTTTAGAAAAATAAAAAATATATAAACAAAAAACATGTATCTCAATTTATAAATTTTGCTTTACATCATGTCTAATCACTGGGTTGGTGTAGCCGCTAAGTCGTCGCTACAAATTACCTGTTCAACAGCTGATTTTAAGATACGAGGGTTGCTGGTTCAAATCCCAGTAAAGGTAGTCACTTTTTACGGATTTGAATACTAGACAACGGTTATAGGTGAACTTTGATAGCTGGGGCCCATACTTTCTTAGGAATGGTGAGTCTGAGAATGTACAGTACCACACCTCAATATGCATACACATCATTCTTATCACATTGGGTCATGTTGTTGCTTATTGTTTCTAATTTGAACAGATTGCAACGTACACACATTATGGATTTAAAAAACTACAATTTTGGTATTTCTTTAAAAATTTTCATTACATTTTCAAAAAAATGGCCGGCTCATTGGCGTAGTGGTTTGTGCATCTGGCTTCTACGCCGGGGTCCCGGGTTCAATTGCCGGTCAGGTCTGGGATTTTTTCATCTATTATCCTTCTCACCGTTTGCATTAGCATTAATTACAAAACAGTCGGACGTTAAAAATAAAGAAAATTAATGAAATTGTAAAACAAACAATACAGAAACTATTTTAAATATGGACGATTGAGGATCAATAAGCAGAAATTTGAATACAATCAAATTGCTGTTTATTGACCTTATATATTTTGCACTTTATTCCTCGTAAAATGGTGAACATTTTATTACTGTATGACTGTTCTTAAATTTCTTATATTTTCCTTAAGTTAACGTTGCGTAATAAATCAATGTCTCAAATAATGTAGTATAAAATCTAATTTTAACAATAATTTTCAAAATTATTTTTCTCATGGAACGTTCTAATCATATTTTACAATTAGTGTTTATTCTATTTGTAGCGAAATATTGAGACTACCTCAAAGTTTTGAAGTGGTTTTTGTCGAAGTTTCAAACTTTGACGCACGATTTCCACAAAGTCCTTTTTCCATATAAATTATGCATTATCTCAGAACTCAAAGGAGTACAATTTTTAAAATTTTGGAAGCATATTGTCATCCATTGCAAATACTTCATTACAATTTATTAAAACATGTTTCAAATTAAATTGGTTTTCAAACTTAGTAGTCTATAGATAAATTTGAGACTTTTTGAAAACTTTTTCAATGTTTTTTGTAATTAAACATTTTATTTAAAACATGAGCAATTTTATTACTAATATTTTACCTGAGGTCTCTTCCATGAAGGTTGGCAATATTCTTGGCAATAATGACTTGAAATGCAGCTCTAAGTAGAAAAAGGAAGTAAAGGAGCTGCACCAGAACCACATTCTCAAGTTCTTTAGCTTTATGCGTTGTTTTTAAAACGACATATTTTATTAATGGTTTTTTCCCTGAATTATTACGCGGAGTAAGCTGCAAATCCTCGTTCACATAACCTAATTTTTGTAATTTTCGTATGTTTTATGCTTTTTACGACCTCTTTCTCGTTACTTATCATTCTGAGTATATTCTCGTTTGTGACATAATCCACCCAGCTTAACCTCGAAATAGTTCGATACGACCACATTTCAAAAGCCTACAATTTGTCAGTAATGTTCCTCTTCAAGGTTCAAGTCTCCATCCCGTACAACAACAGTGAGTAGACGTAACATTTGAGTAATCAAAATCTTACTATATTGTGAGGTGTTGACCGCACAGAACCTTCTTCATTTTATTCCAACTTGCCCAATTCTAGCTTTGTTTTTTCTGTGGAATTGTTGCTCTGGCTGATTATTGTTCCCAAATATTTGCATTTTCAACCTTTTTGACTCTTTCTTCGTGAATTTTCAAGTTTTACTGCAGCTGTTGTGTTCTTTAAACTGTCATGAGCTTAGTGTTTTTAACATTCAGTGTTAAACCATTCTCTTCAGTAAGGCTCACTACTCCACCTAAAATTCACTACAGTTCCTGTTGGCACTCTGCAAGTAGTTTCGTGCCATGTGCGAATCTGAGATTGTTTTTAATTGGTCTACAATTTACCTTGATGCCTGCTGGTTCGTTTACCAGTGCGTTTTGAATGATTTGTTCTGAGCATAAGTTAAGAAACATAGGAGAGAGAACCCTACCTTGGTTCTCTTCTCTCACGCTTACCACACTTTTAAACGAACATACTACCGCACTTATAAATTGAACGTATTGATAGGCCTGCCAAGTTTTAGTTGCCTAACTCCAAAGGTTTTTGAGAAAAAGAGCAATAAATAGTAAGGTTTCGTTTTTACATGATTGTGTGTAGGTACCGGTTACAGGTCCCTTAAATATCCGATTATGAGGGATTATTTTGTAAGCTGGAAAAAAATTTTAAACGTTTTCTTTCTCAAGGACCAATACTGTGATCAATTAAGACAACGCTTATTTAACTTTTTCTACAGAACTAATGTTGCTCAGTTAGCGTTCAAGTAAAACTATGCCTTAAACTGTTAGTTTTCTAAGCATTACCCACGTTCAATGTAACTTTTAGGGTGACCCGACGGTGTTGTGATCAACGTAATTGGCTTCTACGCGGGGGTCTTGTGTTCGATCCACGGTGACATCTGACATTTTTTTATCGTTAAAAAACTGTCTTTTATCATCCTTCACCGTCTGCATTATGTTATTTAATGAGCATAACAGTCGGATGTAAACTAAAAAAAATTCAATCTTTCTTGATTTAACTTAAGTTTAATTAAATTTAGTTTACACCTGAATAAAATAACATGCATAATCCTATCGGATTCTCTTTTGTAAATAAAAATAATCGATTAACACTTACAGTAGTAGTTGATTACCGTAAACTTTGTTCCTTCAATTCTAAAATTATATTTACTTTCTCTTGCTTATATAAATATATAGGAAGGAAAGTATTGCTTTCATGTCGATTTTTCAAAATCGATTTTTCACCGGATCTACACGTTTTCGGAACCCCCGAACCCAAAAAACATGTTTATAGTGATTGGTCTGTGTGTTTGGCTGTGTATCCCTGTGTGTGTGTGTGTGTGTGTTTGTGTGTGCGCGCGTGTGTGTGAACATAATATCTCAAGAACGGAAAATCGTACGAAGTTGAAACTTGAAACTTAAGTTAAATACTTGTAGTGGACCCGACACGAAAATTTCATCAAAATCGGTCAACCGGAAGTAGTAGGTGATTCGTGTAATTTTTCACTTTCTTGCGATTCCCTCAAAAACGGCTCCTACGATTTTTTTTTAAAAATCGCCTCATTTACTACATTTATATACTCTACAAGATAGGGTAGGCGTCATGTCTGCTAAAATTCTCGGGGAGGCTGTCCTCTAGTAGAAAAAAAATTTTAAGATTGCGGTTATAATACATTTTAAGGCAAAAGTGTATAAATAAAGTTGTAGAAAATTTAAAAACCTACAACTACTTATTATTTCAAACATTTTTTTGTGGTATAGCGCTTAATTTAGCGGTAAATAGTAATTTTCTGTTTTATTCATGAAAATCTGTAAAAATAGTGTTTTTAAGATTTCAGCCTTAGTATACATTTCATGACAAAAGTGTATATAATCAAATTTATAGGAAATTAAAAGATCTAAAAACTTTTATTTAAAGCATTTTTCCCTAGTTTAGCGTGAAAGAATGATTTTTCAAATTTTTTAGCCAAACTGAGGTTGATTTTAATTTTGGATCATTTACTCATAATTACAATTAGGTTATATTTTTTGAGGTTAGGTTTTTGTTTATTTCTAATGTTTTATTACTAATGTTAGGTTAAATTGATGATTATTTTCATTGGCAAGAGAAAGTCGCGTAAGTGTTACGCACCAGATCGTTTTTGCTGCTGTCATAAAATTTGTTTCTTTTAACTTTTTCTAATATGACTAAGAGTGGCTAATATAGCAAGACAATTGTGGTATATTTTGTTTTTTCTTTTTCAATCCATTTAGATAAAGGGGCAGATAATAGCAATATTGTTATGCTTTCTTGTTCATCATTTCCAACTCGTGGAATCATCATCTAATCTCAGTTCTGCTCTAGGAAAAGTAAGACTTAAAACGAACTTGTACTCAAAGAATGCTAAAGCAATAGCGAGAAATTATTATGATATTTATAACCTGAGTCATATAAATAATCCCCGAACACAGGATGAAGCAAGCATGAACCAAGTCTTGGCCTTAACGAAACCCATATTATTGAGATATTGTCAGATTTCTGCCAATAACAACTATGGCGATGATGAAGCAAGTATAAGACAGGTAAACCACATTTACATTTTCTTTTTCAAACAGTAACTGGTATTAGAAGTTCATAGTAACTAACGTAAACTCATTCAAAATGTCTTTGAATATTTTTCACAAGTGTGTTTTAAAATCACTCCTCTGTATTAGCAATGTGAATAGAAAAAAATCAGTAAGCCAGCCAAAAACGAAACATATATTGAATCACTACTTTTATAAATTAATATTTTAAAATGGTTCACCCATAAAATCATCATTAGTTTGATATTTTGTCCGACTTTATTTCTTCCTTTCTGTAAAAAAATACATAACAACTGATCGAAACTTCCAAGTTTCAGTTGTAACACTCAAATATTTTTTGCTATAACTTTGTAACTTTTCAATATACCGGGTGCGGCATAAGTCGCTACCCCGAACATTCATACATGCATTGTAGATTTTATATACTGTGTACATGTAGAGCTTGCAGTAAGGCCGGCCTGTGTGGTTTCATTTTTAACGTTGATGACATTCTTCTAACACTTCTATCAGAAATGCCTAACTCTGTGGAAGCACGTCTTGCAGATTTATTTGGAGAATTGACAAATGATTGTGCAACGTGGTGTAAATTTTATTCGAAAGTAACCGATACAGGGCGACTAGATCCGGGTAAATCATTGACTGAATCTGTGCTTTCAAAGCGTTTATTTAAATTATACATACTTTTCGTACACGGCGGCCAAACATTAGGAAATTTTATGCAGACCTGATCACGTACTTTATCGTAATTACAATTAAATTTGCTCGACTGCTGTATAATAAATACTCTCTGTTGAAGTGACAGTTTTCTATTCATAATGAAAGACGTCTTTAACCGTAACAAATGAATATGTGGGGGTAGCAACTAACACGAATACACGAGTAGAACTGAAAAGGCAGATGTGTAAACGTACTGGCGTTCAAGGTTACCCCCCACCACATCAGTGGCTGAACATGTAATTTTCTAGCGATGGGTAGCGACTTATGCCGCACGAAAAATTAAATGTCATTTTTATCGAAATAAAATGCTTACTATTTCTGTTTATAAAGTCAATATTAATTGAACGACCACTGAAGATATATTCAAAAAAAAAATTACAATGGCCATTTTGAAATTTTTAACGAAACGGGTTTTTTAATTTATTGATTTTGTTGAGTATGAAATAGAAAAGAAAAGTCCTAATATTATTTTGATTTCTCAGTTGGATCATGATGTAATTGACTATTTAAAAATACGATATGAGGTATGGCTATTAAATAACGAGACTGACGTTGTAAAAAATTTTATTTTTATTTTATACATAATCACTTATTATCACCTTCAATGTACACGCCTTCTCTACCTGTACAACGCTCCACGGAAATTTTCCATTGTTGGAAACAGTGGTGGAAGTCATCTTCTGTCAGCTCCTTCAGAACACGTGCTGCTTTCTCTTTTACAGCTTCCATAGACTCAAATCTTGTCCCTTTTAATGCAGATTTCACCGTAGGGAACAGGTAGAAGATAATAACATGTGATGAAATGTGGTTTTTTACTTATGATCCAGAAACGAAGCGCCAATCCATACACTGGAAAGCCGAACTTCACCAAGAAGTCAAAATTTAAAGCAATGATTATTATTTGTTTTGATATCCATGGGATTGTGTATCTTCACTGGGTTCCTGAAGGTCAAACAATTAATTAATATTACTACCTTGAGATACGTTCTAAACTACGTCAAAGAGTAAGGAAAAAACGCCCCGAAATGTGGAAGAACAAATCATGGGTACTCCACCAAGACAATACGCCAGCTCATTCCGTGTTATCTGTCAAGAGGTTCCTAGCCAAGTACAGTATCTCAGTGTTAGAACATCCACCTTATTCACCAGATCTTGCACCACGTAACTTCTACCTGTTCCCTAAGGTGAAATCTGCATTAAAAGGGACAAGATATGAGTCTGTGGAAGCTGTAAAAGAGAAAGCGGCACGTGTCCTGAAGGAGCTGACAGAAGATGACTTCCAGCACTGTTTCCAACAATGGAAAATTCGGATGGAGCGTTGTAGATAAGGAGTGTATATTGAAGTTGGCAGTAAGTGATTATGTAAACAATAAAAATTAATTTTTTTTTACTACGACAGTCTCGTTATATAATAATCACACCTCACATGCCCGCCAGAAGGGAAACCAAGCATCTTTGGGCGTAATTTTATAGACATTTTTTCTTAAAGTTGACAAGACAAATCATGTTCCGAAGTTTGGTACAACATATATCAAACACCTTGTTTTCTATACACAAAGTGATTCAAAATTCATCGGCAATCTCTCGGACACATATTCTGTAGGTAAAAAAAACAAAAACATTTTCATAGAAACGTAAATCCGGAATAGCTTCGTTAGCGAGTTATGGCTGGGGGAAGATTTCGCTCACAACCCGGTTAAATGCATACTGAGAAACTATGAAGCATTTAATTATATAACACATTTTTGGGTTTATTGTAAAATAACTTCGTTTGATGCTTAATTACGTGGCTTACCTAATTTCATCAAATAAGAAAAAATCATTCTAAGAAAATTCACGGAAATTATGTACATACGTAAAAATAAAAAACAAGATATTAAAAATTAGATTTTTATTAATAACAATATCAGACTAAATCGTTACAAAGAAATTACCGTTTCTCAACAGAAATAAAAATAATATTCTTCATAGATTGGCAATAGCAGCTTATAAAAAGTATTTAATTCAATTCTGAAAACAATGAAGAACGAGATGATTAATAGTATAAAAACTTTGCTCGTTACCTACAAAGTTGCTAAAAAATGGCTGCCGTTTTGTTCAATGCATAAGTTCACTTGCCCAATTCATTCTTTTTGGTACGAATCGTAACGGTTGGAGTATTCTTAACAGTTTTCGCAGCTTCTATTATTTTATTTCTTAGAAGTTTGCGTTAATCCATTTTTTAATAAACAATAATTGACTACATCCAATCCCACAGGAAAATGTCTGATGAAGATGACGTTAATAAAATCATGTTGGAAATTTCACTGATTGGTTTCGACCAATCCATTGCTTCACGAGAATGGGAAACTCATATTTGGACAGAATAAATCCAAAATAAATCTTCAACAAGACATTTCTGGTGTAAATTATCATTTAAGTAATTAATGGCTAGTATGGCATTCTTGTTAATAAATTGATTGGCCCATTGTTTTGCTAAGGAGGATTACAGGAAAGTACTTAAATTTTTTACAAGCAAACCTTCCCACCCTCTTAAAATATATTTGGTATAAAGCTAGTTAAGAGATGTGCTTAAACAACTATGGGTACGACCTCATTGTTCTAATAATGTAAGAAATCATTTAAATAATAAAACGGTAAGCAATGCATTGGTCGAAACGGACAAATACAATTATCAACAAAATTTCATGACTTACCACCATCACAAGTTTTTTTTGTAGGATTGGATAAAGTCAATTATTTATTCAAAATGAAATAAACTCAAAAAAACGTAAGGTATAGAATAATAAATGCTGCAAAAACTGATAAGAATTCACTAGACGTTATGATTCGTACCAAAAATAATAAATTTGTCGAGCAAAATTATGCACTGAACAAACTGGAGGCTATTTTAATAACTTTAAAAGTAACAAGCATTTCTTACATAAGTTTGATTTCGTTTACCATTGTTTTAAGAATTTTATTAAATACCTCTTAAGCTGCTATTGCTAATGTATGAAGAAAATGATTTCATTCTATTAAAAAATGGTAATTTTAATCGCAACAATTTTAACTGGTTTTGTTATTGATAAAAGTCTAATTCCGGCCGCCTCCGTAGCGTAGTGGTAGCGTGCTAGCCTACCACGTGGAGGTCCCGCGTTCGATCCCTACTATATAACTAAATATATAGTTCTATCCATATCTAGATATAATATATCTGTATATATAACTATATAAAGAGCACTACGTTGGGCCGAGAGATTCAATCCCAATCCAGACAACATCGACAAGACATCTACCATCAGCACACGGTACCGAACTCCCGCAAAGACTAATACGGTAATGACAACTAAGACTCCTGCGACCCGTTACCGTAAGCCGTCGACCGGACCGTCATCGCCCGCTGACGTGAGCGATGCCCACAGCGGTCCCTCGACCGAACAGCCATCGACGCACTACTGCGAGGGAAGAAGATGACATCGACGCTGGACGACGACACGCCGTGTCACCCAGCTCGTCGACTGCCACACGATTATGCTCTACATGTCCGACGAAGATCGACCAACTCATCCACGAGATAAAGAAAGATGCTCTGGGACTTGCAGCAGCCGTCGCCGCAGCTTTTGCAGCCGCCGCCGCCGCAGCAGCCGCAGCCACGCGCTGCCTACTTCGGTCTCTTTCGAGACCAGCACAACGGTACTTCTCAGGACCAATTTATTCATCTTTTTCCGGCCCTTTTCAGGGTCATCGACCAGAGCCACGGCTCTAGCCGTAGCCAAGCGCTGCCTACGCCTGTCTCCTTCGAAACCGGCACAACGGTCCTTCTCAGGACCAACTCGTTAAGGTATACACCGGCCCTTTTCAGGACCATCAACCGCCCCGACGGACACACACTTAAACGGCCCTTTTCAGGGCCACTAAACAGATAAGGTTTGCCACTTAATGTCGCCATCCAGTGACAGTTCTAAACGCGGTCAGAGAATTTACTTTCTTACAGACAAATCTTGAATGTAGGACTGGAAAATGGTAATCTAAACGAGCTGATAAATAAATAAAAAATAATGATTATCATTTGTAAAGAATAATAGAAGGGATCTGAAATTTAAGGGGGGAGGGAATGTAAAAATATGCTAAGTAAATGTGTCGGGAAATTTTAGCACGAAGAATTTTTATGTGTCCTTAGACAAGGATGTTATTTTGTAGTCAGATTTTAAAATAAATTTTGTTTAAAAATTTTGTTCATGAATCAGAGTCATTATGTATTTCCAGTGTCCGAATCATGAACACTCCTGCACTGCAGTATATGGAAGCTCATGCGATCTTGAAAACCCTAATCACTTACCCTGTATTTTATAAAAACAAACTCGATCCGTTGAGAAGCTAGCCTCCACCAGTTAACCAACCTACAATTAAATTTTGAAAAAACTATTAACTCACTGTTATTCAAATGATCAATTTCTACTCCTTGGGTGATTGGACTGGTCTGAAGATCAGGTAATTTACTAAATTATTAGATTTACAAACCCGATTATCACAAAGTAATTACAATTTTTTTTGATTCCAGTTTATCGGTCATTGTACCAATTCAGAGCTAAGCGCTGACGTATGCGCACAAGTGATTTCTGATATGAACCAAAGTGGAGGTTGGAAATTTTTTTCCGCAAGCAACCTTTTCACGGATCTAAATAATAATCGTTATTTCTTGCACGATAAAGGTTATAGCCAAATTAACTTGGATGAAAGAACTTATCTAAGATTTAGTGGGCACCGTACATTATTTATACATTTATGTTACGATTTCTTTGGACCCCAAACTTCTGAAATGTATCAGCACGCCCTTGAGGTATATGATACAGCATATAGGACAACAAATATGAACAATTTTAATCTACCAGAAGGGCGTGTTTTATGTTCATGTTACGAAGTTTTTACCTTATATGTAATATTCGTAATAGAGTAAGTATTGACTAAGAAATAAGTGTGTTAGTAATAAGTATTATAATAAGAACCATAAATTTAGACGGGTGGGAGTACTTCGCCAATTCTTTGCCTCGCCATTCCCACCGTTCAAGCAATTTCTTCTCTCTACTGCTCCTGTTGACTTGAAACGTATACCTTATTTTAAAGTTTACTTGAAACGTATACCTTATTTTAAAGTTTACTTGAAACGTATACCTTATTTTAAAGTTTACTTCCTTTTACGCTCAAAAAATTAACTCCGCCTATAATATCTAATACACATCAAGTGAGAGTTCATTATATTTGCAACATATGCGTACAAATTCTAAGTTTTAATCGTACATACGTAACGAGATATTGAAAAATTTCAAACAGTTTTATTTTCGTGTTTAAAATTAGCTTGTCGTATTTGATTGTACAAGACTACTGCACGTATGTTTTATTACCTTGAAAGTTTATATTTCGTGCACGTATTTAAACAAGATGTCAATTAGGCCTACATTTTGTTTCAAACTATACGAATAAAAAGGAAAAACCTTTAACGGTAACTTGAAAATATTGATATATGATTTTCTTAAATATTTTCCCGTTCTTATCGTTAACAATACTGTAAGAATACCTACACACGAAATGACCACAAAATGTGAAAATTATGCTTGGGATGGGGGGAATAACAGAAAAGACCCTTAATTGTTCACATAGTATACAAATAAAATCAGAAAAGAATCAAAATTACTGTTACTATAATATTATGTGACTATATTATGTTCAACGATACATTTAAGCACGCACGGCCGAAAAGAGCACCAGTGAATTACTGCCTATAATTTTATAATAAACACAGGGTGAAGTAATTCATGACAAAATGTTTGTAGCAATGTACGATATCGACCCTGCACTGCCACCCAGACAGAGCTATCATTAAATCTCACTAATTTTTTGTACTTGTGAATACAGAATTTTTAGTAATCCTAGAGACAAAAACAAATATTCTCTAAATGAGAGTTGGCAATTAACTAAAAGCTGAAATATGTCATTGTTTTTATTTTCTATACATCTGTCCAAAAATTGATTAAGAAATTATTACCTTGTTTCCTCACTCACGATAAATTTCTCTCAATTTTGACAAAAGTATCAGATGGAAATCTCACATCTCACTAAAATGACTAGCATTCAAACGCAGAACAAAATGCTTGGTTAGCTGGTAGACATTTTTCTCTCCCTTTACTGAATAAATTAAAGTTATATCATTACTTTCTAAGACTGATCCTATTTATGGTTCTCACATCTATTGATCCACTACCTCCGAGTAAAAAAATGCAATACAGTCATTTAATTCCAGATTACTTCGTATTACAACGGTTTCCGCTTGGTACATGCAAAATGAGAGTATTCACAATTACCTAAAATTCCTTGCGCATTCTACGTAAATCACTGCTACGTTAATATGAACAACGTTTCTACAGAAAATTTAGAACAAAAAACGATTATAGTAAGTAAAATAAAAGTAGAAGCCTGTATTTGGAACCGCGTACCTCATCAAATAAGAAACATAAAAATTTATGACACGGCTCATTTTAAAGCTTGGTTTTTTGTTATTTTATTCGTATACCTTACGAAACACGGGACTGTATTAGGTATTTTCTATCGATTTGGAAACAAAATATGAACCTGTTTTTAAGTGCTTTTTTTTATTTAATCCATGTCATGTAGCACATTCAATTTTTAAGATAAAAAATATGGCGTTTTAGAGGAATGTTTCGGCATGTTTTCTTGTTAATGTCAGCTAAAATTCAGCCTTTTCGTACAAAGGGTACAGGATTATTAGAGCGTTTTTAAAAAAAATATTGTTCTTTTCCTTCCTGGACGTAACGAGTTAGAACCAACGCTGTATCCCTTTAATTAATTTTTTTGTATGTATATTACGATCTAGTCTTAAGACTAATGAGTAATTTTATTCTAACTTAAACTACTATAGTTATTTGCAATATTACTACAGAGATGCTCAACAGAACATCGGTACATAAATTAATATAACACGTTATGTACACTACACATACGAGGGGGTACCCAAAAGTATCCGGAATAGCTCTGCTGTGGGCGGAGCTTGTGCAGTACAAATTCCCGCCACTAGGCTGCTTGTAGCGCTACTCATTGCCAGTTCAATGCCATTTTGTTCGTTGATCTAGCTTGTTCTGTTCTCGTGCAGTGATTGTTCTCGCTAGTGCTGTTTTGTGCTCGTGTCGTTTTTCATGATGGCAAGTTTTAATGAACAACGTGCGGCTGTGAAATTTTGCTTCTTGCTCGGTAAAAACGCCGCGGAAACAGTTGTAATGTTGAACACAGCTTACAAAGACGACGCTATTGGAAAAACCCAAGTGTACGAGTGGTTTTTGCGCTTTAAAAATGGCGACATGTCGATTGAGAACAAACCTCGTTCTGGACGACCGTCGACTTCCCGAACAGACGAAAATGTTGTGAAAGTGAAAGAAATTGTACGAACAGACCGACGACAGACCATTGACCAAATATCACAGGTTAGTGGGTTATCTTGGAGCTCAGTCCAACGCATTTTAACAGAAGACTTGACAATGAAAAGAGTCGCTGCCAAGTTTGTGCCTCGGGTTCTGACAGACACTCAAAAGGAACGTCGAATTGAAACGTGTAGTGATTTGAAACAACAGCTTGAAACTGATCCAGATTTCATGTCAAAGATCATTACGGGTGACGAGTCTTGGTGCTATGGGTACGACCCAGAAACCAAACAACAATCCAGTCAATGGAAGACTTCATTATCACCCCGACCAAAAAAAAGTCGTCAAGTCAGATCGAACATCAAAACAATGCTGATTTGTTTTTTTGATGTGAGGGGAATTGTCCATTCAGAGTTCGTTCCACCAGGCCAGACGGTAAATCAAGCTTTTTATCTTGAAGTGTTAAGAAGACTACGAAACAGCATTCGTCGTAAAAGACCTAATTTGTGGCAGACAGGGGACTGGTTTTTCCACCACGACAACGCGCCTGCACGCACGGCAATCTCGGTTACCCAGTTTTTGGCGAAAAACGGCATGGTTTTGCTACCACACGCACCGTATTCACCCGATCTGGCTCCGTGTGATTTTTTCTTGTTCCCACGCATGAAAAGGGGCATGAAAGGTCTCCGATTTAACAACGTTGATGATATCAAGAAAAAAACGACGGATGAGCTGGCAGCCATCACTGAAGAGGAGTACAAAAAATGTTTTGAACAGTGGAAGCACCGGTGGGACAAATGTATTAGTTGTAATGGAGAGTATTTTGAAGGGGATAAGGTTCTTTTGTAAAAAAATTAAAAATAAATAGTTTTAAAAAATAATTCCGGTTTCTTTTGGGTACCCCCCTCGTATATTGTCCACTTAAATTTACACTAATTCTAATCATGCACTAACACTGCTCTGCTTTAAAAACTGACACTACACAAGCTCAAAAGGTTTCTTTCTTTTCAGTCTTCGCACCAGATTATCGTTGTCAAGCAGCTGGATTGCTTCAACGTTGTCATGGCGGTAAAGTATTTTCTCATGCTTCTGTGCGAACCTCTGGATCTCGCTGGAGACGAAATCCATTCGCAAATCTCTGTGGAGGTCGATGTTCCATATGAACCAGGGTGCGTCGACGATGTTTCTCAGCACCCTGTTTTGGAAACGTTGAATGATGTTTATATTACTTTGTTTGGTACATCCCCAGAGTTGTATACCATACGTCCAGACAGCCTTTATCGTCTGTTTATAGAGCAGAATTTTGCTATAGACTGATAATGAGGATCTTCTCCCTAGTAGCCAGTACAATTTCTTATACTTTATTCCGAGTTCCTCTCTCTTCTTTTTAATGTGGGCTTTCCAGTGAAGCTTCGCGTTGAGTGTCATACCATGGTATTTGGCAGTGTTCGCGTGCAGTACGTGCGGTATTTGCATATACTGGAATATGCTAAACTTTTCTGTTAGTGAAATTGACATGAATTGATTTTGACTCATTCAGCTATTCTCCACTTTTCCGTCTATTGCTGAACTTCTGTAATCGACCTTTGTAGTTTGCCTGAAGCTTCCTCAATACTGTCATCCACGGCTAGGATTGCGGTGTCATCGGCATAAGAAGCTATGGTATTATTTTCTAGCTCGGGCAGGTCATTGGTGTACAGCAAGTAGAGGATCGGACCCAGTACACTTCCTTGAGGAACTCCGGCCTTGATTTCCTTCAGTCCATAATAGGCAATTTTTGTTTAATTCTAAAGAATCTCCCTGTTAAATATGATTTGAGTATTTCTAAGTACTCCTTCGGCAGAAGTGATCTCAGTTTTTAATGTAATCCATCATACCATACGAATGCTTGCTACACATCAAGGAAAATTGCAGAACAGATTCGTTTATCTTCTATAGCTTTTTCTATTAGGCTAGTTATTCTGTGTACCTGATCTATTGCGGTGTGTTTATTTCTAAAGCCGAACGGTTTGGAATTAGATGTTTTCTTTCAATGATTGGTTTTAACCTCTTAAGCAGTAATTTTTTAAATAACTTAGATAAAACAGATAATAGTGATATAGGTCTATATGATGAAGTTTTACTTGGCGATTTTCCTGGCTTCAGTATCATTATGAACTCTCCGATCTTCCATATGCTAGGAACGTATTTTAGCCTAAAAGTGACATTTATTAAGTGAGTAAGTTTAATTAACGCCTTTCTAGGTAGCTGTTTCATTATTTCCCCTGTTATCAAATCAAAACTAGGCGTCTTTTTTTAATTAATTTTTTTTTATTTCTCTGTTTAGTTCCTGTAATGTACAATACGTGATATCTTGACTCTCCTGCGCAGCAGTATCTTCCATGGTTTCCTCTTCTCTGTCTACAACATGTGGTTGGAATATGCCTTCAAGGTTTTCAGCCAATCTTTGTGCTTTCTCGTCATTATTTCCAGCACATAGCCCATCCAACTTCTTAATTGGTGGAGCTTGCTGGACGGGGCGTTTCATTCTCTTTGTTGCCTTCCAGAGGGAATATTCGGTGCTTTGATCATTGGAAAGCTTTTTCAAGTATTCGGTCATAGTTTCATTTTTTATGTGGTTTATTTCTCTTCTTAGTTGTTGGGTTAGGTTGTTCAGGTGTGGTTTGTCTTGTGGGTCCCTTGTTTGATGCCAACGTCTTCTCGCTTTTCTTCTCTCAGTTATCTTCTAATTTCCTGCGAATAATTATTCCCGTTTGTTCTTCTTTTGATTTTCGGAGTGCTATTCCAAGCAGACTGTTGTATGTCAACCACAAACTTCTCTACTTCCATTTCAAGTTGATCTTCATTTCTTAGTGGTACATTTAGAATGATTCTCTCTTCCAGTATTTCCCTAAAGCTTTCCCAGTCGGTAAATTTATTGACAAGGACTGGGTTAGATGGCGTTTGCATAACAGATTCGCTCAAAGTAAGGAGTATTGGAGAATGATTAGAGTTTAGATCCAGGCTTTCTTCAATTTTTAAGTAGTTGACAGCTATGTTTTTAATTATGAAGAAATCAATTAAATCAGGTGTCTTTGCTGGATCAGTAGGCCAATAGGTAGGCCTACCAGTTGTTAGAGCTTCGCAGTTATATTTGTTGATTGCTTTTAGAAGTTCTCTTCCTTTGGGTGTTATTAACCTAGATCCCCAGTGGGTGTGTTTTGCGTTAAAGTCAACTTCCATTATGAACCTAGTTCCCAGGTATCTAAAAAGTTGCTCAAATTCGTCTTCCTTTATTGTGTGTCTTGAAGGGCAGTATACTTCCGATACAACAAACGAAAATCTCTTAGTGTTTACAGATGCTGCTGTTGCCTGTATTTTTTCTGTTTCAAATTTCCCTTCTTCATAGTGACAAATGCTGTCTTTTATTATCACTCCACTTCCACCCTTGGCTACATTATTTGGATGCACAGTATGATAAACCTAGTACCCTTTAAGTTTTATGTACGACTGTTTAGTAAAGTGCATCTCTGAACCCAAACATACATCCACATTTTCTAAGTTCAACACCTCCTTTAGTTCTTGTTGTCTCTGCAAGAAACCATTGGCATTCCATGTCATTATTGTAAATGATTTGGTCATTTTTTAGTTTTAGGTTTAGGTATAGCCACCCTGTCGCTGTTTTCCAATTTCCTAATTCGTTCTTCAAAAAGGGAAATAAGCACTTCCTGCTTTTGTAGTTTAGCTAATATAAGCTGTAGTGTTTGACTGATGCCTTGGTTCCCCGAGTCTAGTGACGTACCCTGGTTCTCACCAATGCTGTCAGCTGCTACTTGTGCAAAAGTTCTATTGTCATTTCGTAGAACTGGTTTGCTCTGCACTGTTTGCTTGATTTGCTTTACATTCGGCCTTCCATCTTTATGCTGAGCTGGTACAACTGTAACTACTGGCCTTTTAGCAGGATTCTCCTGTTTAATGCTATTGTTCCTGATCTTTTGCAGTTCAATAGCTACGCTGTAACCTCGGTAGTTTGCTGGGTGTGCCTCCCCACAGTGAATGCTTTTTGGTGAAACGCTATTCGGTTTCCTGCAGTTTTTGTGAAATGTTTGCCTGCACATTTTACGCACTGCGGTCCTTTGTCGCAGTATTTTTGGGTATGCCCATATAATTGGCATCTCTTACACTGAGGTACCAATTTTCTTTTCTTTAGTGCTTCTACTTGCACCTTGCAGCCTAAGATGTTGGAAATTTCGTAAACGTTTTTGATATCTTCATCAGCACTGAATGTTATGATGAACAAATCCAGTGGTTCCCTTATTCTCCACTTTAGTTTGTTTACAGCCTCCTGAACCTTATACCCCTTTTGTTCGGTTCGTTTACAAAGGCGGTAGGATTACAAGAGTGATGAAGTTTCTTAACCATAACTCTGATTGACCTAGTTTGTTTATTTTCATATGAGTGCCAATTGTGTTTATCCTCAATCAACATACGGGTTATACTTCTGTACGTATCTCCAACAGCTACGTTTATTTTAAATATACTATTATTCATTAATTTTATGGCAAATTTATTACTGGATGCAATTGTTTTCAATTTAGCGTACAATGTACCGTACGACTCAGTACCATCCACTACAATTGGTGGCAAAGGTGGTGGCTTTTTCTTTGGCTGAGGGGTAGGCCTATCCTTCTGTCCTTCTGAGGGCTAGTGGCGACTTCTCTCTGCTGCTCCGGCGGTGACAGCGTCGTATCTAATTTTCGTTTCTTATACGAACGCTTATTTTTAACTCTGACCCACTAGGTTTCTTTGGCCAGAGCTTCCTCATCTGTTTGATACTCTTGTTCCGTTGAAATCTTTGGACATATACTCGTACTTGGATTATTTTCTTCAAGGGCTATTAGTCTCACTTGAAGTTCTTCAAATTGTGATTTCAGCTGAACGTTACTGTTCTCCGCTTGTTTCCACTTTGAATCGGCTTCTTTCCAAGCATTGAACAGTATTTGGTCAGTTGAAGTTTTTAGCTGATTGATAGAGATCATTTTGCCAGGCGAATGTTGTAACGTATCCGCCTGGTCTTCATCTTCCTCCTCCAATTCAAGCAGTAAAAAAGCCAACGGTTTAGCAAACAGTGTATTCATTTTTATTGTTAAATAAAAAATAAAATTAATTATTAAACTACATTAGATTTAATTGTATGTTAATAATATGAGTTCAGCACTTACCAACGGTCAACACACTCGCGATGCAACGGTTTCCGCTGACTCGGATTAAAATACTAACACTACTACACTATTGCACAATAATAATAACTAATTAAACTACGCTACATGTTCACACTTCAACAACTAACTGCTGAATAGTTAATAATAGAATAGTTAAAAGATTAATAATTAATAAGGGAATTAAATTACACTACTTAGCGAACTCGCGAGAATAAATTCACAAAATATTCTTGGACTTTAAACCTCTATTAAATAAATAAAACAACAAACTTAACCGTTCATAAAATAAAGGTGATTAACGACTAAAGCACAGTAGTATGATGGTTTCGTCCCGAAAAGAACGGATTTTAACTAAAACTACTTTAAAAAACGTTACCACAATGTCTAATTGTCTGAGTGCGTTGTGAAATGAGAAGAGTGATGACGCATATCCAGTATGCTTATGGAGTATGGCATTGGAGGGGGTAAATGTTGGATAACCGCATTACATTACGCTGTATTATCGTAACGTTGTAAACAAAATTTACTCTTCTTCTTTTCGTAAAATGAAGTGTACATTGGCTTGAATTTTAAGTTTTGAATTTTTGGGCAAATCAGGAAATGGTACTCTTTACACCATGCAAA
Source organism: Catonia carolina (assembly GCA_035578175.1). Lineage (NCBI taxonomy): Eukaryota > Metazoa > Arthropoda > Insecta > Hemiptera > Achilidae > Catonia > Catonia carolina. Next base: position 267,881,260 of record JAQMRL010000001.1, read on the forward strand.
CATTATAAAAATCCGTTTGGTAGAACTCTGAATTTACGAGTTAATCAAATTCCAATATAAAATAAATTTGAAGCAATTTTGCGTTTTAAATTATAAATATATATATGTATATATATATATATATATATATATAGGGTAATTCAAAACTATACGGCAATCTCTTGGGATCTCATTCTATAGCAAAAAATAAGAAAAAAAGTTCATATAAATGCCTGAAAACGCTTAGTTAGCGAGTTACGGCTAGGGAAAAATTACATTTAGAACTCTGTACCCTCAGTGAAGTAAAGCCGTATAAAAATGTTAAACATAGTTACAAATACTATTGTTTCTTATGCTTTTAAATCTGAAAAATTGAATAAAATTAGTTCCAGAGCTGTAAAAGCAATACTTTCAGTGATATCTTACATAAAACACATGAATTGGTGTAAAGAAATAATACATTCTTGTGTTTAACGTAAGATTACTTCCATAAATGGTAGATAAAGGTGTATTTTTTCTTAAATTAATTTGTAGAAAATTTAATTCTGAATAGATTCATGTGAATTACTCAGGAAAAAAATAAATAATAGATATTGAAATTTCGCTTTATTTAAAATAAAAACAGACGCATATTTTTCAATATGTAAGTTGGGAGTAACAGCTGATCAATCAGCTGTTACTCCCTACATAATATTAGTTAATATTTTATGCAGTTAAAAATGTGCGTCCCACCGGGTTGGTCTAGAGGTAAAGTCGTCGCCAAAATCAGCTGTTTAACAGCTGATTTTCGGAGATGAAGGTTCCTGGTTCAAATCCTAGTAAAGGTAGTTACTTTTATACGGATTTGAATACTAGACAGTGGTTACCGGTGTACTTTGATGGTTGGGGTTTAATTAACCATACTCTCTCAGGAATGGTCGGCCTGGATCTGTACAAGACTACACCTCATTTACACGTCATACACATCATCCTCATCTCATTGGGTCATGGGGTTGCTTATTGTTCTAAATTGAACAGATTGCAACGTACACAAATTAGGAATAAAAAAAAAATGTACGTCTGTTTTGATTTTAAATAAAGCGAAATTTCAATATCTATTATTCATTTTTTTCCTGAGTAATACACATTAATCTTTTCAAAATTAAATTTTCTACAAATTTATTTAAGGAAAATACACCTTTATTTACCATTTATGGAAGTAATCTTACGTTAAACACAAGAATGTGTTATTTCTTTCCACCAGTTCTTGTGTTTTATGTAAGATATCTCTGAAAGTATTGCATTTACAGCTCTGGAACCAATTTTATTCAATTTTTCAGATTAAGAAACATAAGAAACAATAGTATTTGTATCTTTTTAACTATGTTTAACAATTTTATACGGCCTTACTTCACCGAGGGTACAGAGTTGTAAGTGAAATTTTTCGCTAGCCGTAACTCGCTAACTAAGCGTTTTCAGGCATATGCTTATATGAACTTTTTTCTTATTTTTAGCTGTTTTTAGCCCAAGAGATTGCCGTGTAGTTTTGAATCACCCTGTATATAATTATTATTATTATGTGCGTATGGACCCTGATGATCGCGCAAAGCTTTCCGACTCATTTTTAGGAATTCTTTCTCATTTTCCATACTTCTCTCATTCTTTCCTCATGTTTTTGCTTCCTCTCTTCTGTCCACTTTGTCCCTGTCATCCTAAGGACCTCATTCTCTGACATCACATTCCACTCGTTTATCCTGTATTTGAATGTATTTCTGTCTCCATTACCTGTTGGGTCTATTTGTGCCTTATGTAAGTCTATTTTCACTTGTGTAATCCATGGTGTTGTTGATTTAACTTTTTGTATGTAAGTAAGAATCTTGTTAGTAAGTCGTGTTGGGGGGGAGTCTACTGATGTGTCTATAGAATTGCAGCTTTCTTTTCCGTATGTCTGCCACTAGGTTAGACATATATATATATATATGTATATATATATATACATCCCGCTAACAATTCCGCGTCTTTTCAAAAAGCGTGCATTTCGCACATCGCTTATTTGAAGAGTATATTCAACTTTGATGAGAGTATATAGGGTATTTGTTACACTTACACCCTGAGTTTTGGTATTGGTTTGTCCTGATATTGAAAATTGAGCATTTTTGAATTTTATTCACTGTGCTATCAATTCAGACTCCTTTCGAATTACCGACAATTTCGCGTTCGTACAAATTACCGACAATTTCGCGTCCGGCATCGTTCCCGCTATTATGACTTATAGCCTGCAACAGTGTAAACGATGTTGCCATGTCGTACCGGCACGTGTACTGTAGCATTTGCCACTTCTACGTGTTGTAATGATTGTAGTTAGATATTCACATCTCACCCTAGTACTTCTCCACACAAGACCATCGTATGAAAACAATTCGTTCTCGGACGGAATCCAATCCAGTCATCAAAATAATTTATTATTTGTTGTTTATTATTTTGACATGTATTTTAAATAGGTACTTATTTTAAATCAATGTAAAACCAGAATAATTAAAGAAAGTATATTTTTTATTTGTTAGAGTTAATTATTTAAAATATCCTAATTGTTACAAATACAGTCAAACCTCCTCATTCGAAATCCTCCCTAAATCGAATATAATTGTATGCTATCCCCTTCAAAAATCGTCCTTAATATGAATTAAATTACCTCCCTATTCGAAAATTTTCGAGAGTTTCGTGGTCATATATATTGTAACAATACATTTTTTTATACATTATTAATAAAATAATTACAAAATTTCCAATTTACACATTGTACACGATTTTTAATGAAGCATGCGTTAAATCATGACAATAAGGACACAGTAAGCGTAGTACAAAACTACAAAAAGCTTTAGAAAAAACTGAAAATGCAGTTAACTTTTGAGTTAGAAGAAACCAGGCAGAAACACAAACAATTACACTTCTTACAAAACATTATTGTCACAAAACCTTACGACCAAATAAGGGCATAACAAGCGTAGTTCAAAGCTTCAATACGCATCAGGAAATATTGAAAATTCAGTTAATTTTTAAGTCAGAGGAAACCAGACGAAAGCAAAAAAAAAAAAATTAGTTAGGCTAAATTAGTAATGCAGTCTTTCCTTCTTTGGTGTATGATTTTCGTACAAACAGGGTAAAAAATACCGTAGCTGTATTCATTCGGATTAAGCAATATTTTACTCGTTAAAATTTCTAAAATTTTCGGTACCCAATTTATTTTTCATTTTCTGTAGGCTGACCTAACTTTTTGTTTGTAGGTATAGTTGTACTGTTTACGCGTATCCCGATTTTATTTTACTCTGTTTTTTATGTCGTTTTTTCAATAATTTGTCATATCGTTCTTATAAGTAGAATATTCTTTTGCTTTTGAGTACTAATAGAGCTTGTAATACCAAAACATGCCCTTAATTCTTAATCACAGTATTAAGTAAACCCTGTGGTGAATGAAGTAAAGGTATCATTTACAGAGGGGAAAATATGTGCTTTGCAAAGGGCCCTGCATGCTGATACGCGTACTTTTCCGTTCAGTGAGGAAGGCCACCTCACTTCTCGTTTTACTTAGTAAAACCTCTACAGGTTCAAACCAGCCTTTCGGCTGATGACCTAAACAACACAAGTAAAATAATATTTGTAAAAAACTTTCCTCAATCAAATTGGTGGTCTATTAATAATTTTGACTTTTGTAATTTAATATTTTATGAAATTACATGAATTTTATTAAAACGCAATTTTTAAGTACATTTTTTGTTTCAATATTTTACCTCTGTAAATCGAAATCAGCCGGTTCCATCAGATTCGAATCAGGGAGGTTCGACTGCAATTACTATAATATGATCAATTAGTAGACAATGCAATTAAAATATTTACTTAGTTGACAAAATTATGTAATTGTAAAGTGACATAATTTGTTCAATATTCAAATGGAGTACCATTCACCCATTGTCTTTTCGGTGTTCAAATGAATTCATCATCATCATCTGTTAAGGATTAGGCTCAATGGCCTGTTCCAGTATTCATCTCTTTTTAGGTCTTCCCAAGCCTCGCTTCTCTCTAGGTTTATATTTCCATGTTTTAGTGACTGAATCAAAATGATTTTATAAATTATACAAAAGTACGATGGCCAGTAAAATTTCTACAACATTTGAAATGCAGTCCGGCTTAGTCATAGTTTGTATTTTTATTCTTGTTCCTCAAGTAATGGTAATCTTTGATCTTCAACAAATTATACATTACACTAATAATTCTCGTATCCAGCTGTTTTGTACACGTTGAAGTTTATCCTTTAACAGGCCATTTCCAAGATTATTTTTCGGCTAAACAACTTTCAGTCAGTCTTCCAAACCCTGATATTTTTCTCTGCGTTTTCTTTTAAATTATTTAGTGTTGTAAAAGCCATGGTGGCCACTTTTTGTTGATATTCTTTTGGTTTCTAGTACTTTATTTACATCGTCAACCAACCACCCAATCTAGGAATCAATATTACAAATAATGAAATAAATAAACCTTATTGTTACGTAAAAATATGTACATTATTTTTGACTAGTCAAAATGCTTGGGATAAGGAACTGGAAGGTTATACTATTGCACAGAAGACAAAAAGGAGATAGACAAGGCATTCACTTGGAAAGGCCAAGAAAAACTATGTGAAACCTTGACAAAGACAGCCAAACAATATGCTAGGACCAACTGATTAGAAACGAATTCTTAATAGTAAACAGTGTCCATATTCATAAGTCAACTTGATAGTTGATCATTAAAAATTTTACTCATTATAATTAACAAAAAACCAGATAAAAAGTAATTATATGACGGAATAATTTGAACATTATTTGATTTTTTAAACATACATTTATTTTTATTCCTAATTTGTGTACGTTGCAATCTGTTCAATTTAGAACAATAAGCAACCCCATGACCCAATGAGATGAGGATGATGTGTATGACGTGTAAATGAGGTGTAGTCTTGTACAGACCCAGGCAGACCATTCCTGAGAGAGTATGGTTAATAAAACCCCAACCATCAAAGTACACCGGTAACCACTGTCTAGCATTCAAATCCGTATAAAAGTAACTACCTTTACTAGGATTTGAACCAGGAACCTTCGTCTCCGAAAATCAGCTGTTAAACACCTAATTTGGTGACGACTTTATAAGTTTAAGTGTGACTAAATTAAAAACAAATCCAACAGAATTTGTAAACATGATAAATACTCAAAGGTATTGGTACGCTAAGTACCTTATTTTTAAGCGTTTTAGGGCGTAGCAGTAGGATTTGATTATATAGCAGACACGTTCCTTAATACACCTGTCCCAGGATAGTTTGCTACCTAATATTAATTCTAAAAATTTTGTAACTTACCTGTTACAAAAGATTTTGATATATTGTCATTAATGGAGATATCCTTACTTTGGTTACTTATTTCCTTACGACCAGTGAAGCATTTGGCCACAGTTTTATCTGAGTTGAGAACTAGATTATTTATTGCATCCAGTCTATAACCTTACTTCAAGCTTCTTTAGTTTTAAACCTTGTTCAGAGTTTTCATCTTCGAAAGATATTATCGTATCATCAGCAAATAATATAACATTGAAGGAGCCAAGAAATTCAGCGAGATCGTTAACAAGAATTAAAAATAGCAAGGGTCTTAAAATTCTAACTCGTTGAACTCCCCTTTTAACTTGTATAAAATTTTATGTGTATTTTGTTTTAACTTTGCAATGATTGGATGGCAATTCGACCCTCTGATGTCCCTCTAATACCATACACCTCAATTTTTTTATGGGCAAATCATACGGGACACGGTCAAAAGCTTTACAAAAATCAAAAAATAAATAACAGGGGTTTGTTTTTGCTAATAATTAATTTCAGTAAGCTTCTTCAGTATCGGGAAATTACAGTCTCTGTTGACCTACACTTTCAGGACTCGTGTTGGACATTTGCGAGTGTACTGAATTTACTTTAAAAAAATCGACTAATCTACTCTCTTATAAATTTATTATCTTTTGTAAAAATATTTTCACCGTTTGGAAACATTTTCTCGATGTGGGTATCCTTTGAATTATCGATTTAAATTTACTCGCCCAAGTGACGAATAAAATGCATGTTTTGATTGTAAGAGGCAACTGCCTTTAATAAATAATAGTACTGTAAGGGGTTGCACATAACAGGCAGAGTGGAGTGTTAAATTATTTGCACTCGATTTGCTTGTTTCAGGACTAAAAAAAATTTAGTTTTGTTTTTATCACATGGTAAGCCAAACATATGACTGAAGTATTTAAGAACAGAAGAGGTACAAGTGTAAAATATACTTGTCAGAGTTATATCTCCTCTGAGCGCAATGAATTTCATTATGCAGCCAGACCCTGTGGTGAATAACGTGAGGTGTGTCATTTGCAGGGTGGAAAATAGGTGCTTTTTAGACGGGCTGGCATATTGATAAGCTTTTCAACTCGGCGAGGAAGGCAATTGTAAACCACCCCACTCCTTGTTTTACTTAGCTAAACCTGTAGAAGTTCAAACCAGGACTGTAAAGTTGGCCCCCATACAAAAATTTCAAAAATTAACTTGTAAAATTGATCGGTCTACGTTTCTACCGGATTATTCCGGAAAATGTTTTGTTTGTTCCGTCCAAATAAGTGAAAAAAACGCCGGGAGGGGCTAACTTCACACTGGCCTCCCCCCGCTCAACTTTTTAAATTTTTTTTGGACTTCAGAGACAGACCTTCGTTTGTTTCGGATGGTCTCGCAAAATATTTTTTTAGTTCCTTTCAAGTAAGCGAGAAATCGAGAAGAACTGGGTGGTGCTAATGTCACTCTAATCCCCCTCGACTCAATATTTTAAAGTTTTTTACATAGATTGACAGCCCTTCGTTTGTTCCGGATCATTTCGCGAAAATTTCGTTTTTCCCGTTCAAATATGCTAGAAAATCAAAGAAAAATTTGGAGTGGCAAGTATAAGCCCATGCATTCAATACTTTTTGGTTTTTACTTTAAATGATAGCTGTCATTTGTTCTGGATTGTTCTGTAAATTGTTTTGTTTGGTCTGCCGAAATCAGCGAAAAAATCGTGAAAAACTTAGGAATGGTGGCGATACTCTAAGAAATTCAATTTAAATTTTATCGTTATCCCTATCGAGAGTCGTTCTGCTGTTTCGGAACGTTCCATAAATATTACGATTGTTAAGCTCATACTCGCGAGAAAATCGAGGTGAACTGGATGGTACAAACTTCACTTTAGGTCACCCACTCATTAATATTTAAACTTTTTTGTCTAAATCGATGGCCCTTGTTTTTTCCGGGCATTTAAAAAAATGTCGTTTGTTCAGATGTTGTAAGAGAAAAAGGGAAAAAACTGAATGGGTGTACTTTATTCTACCCTTAACATTTTTTTTCTGAAATCTGTAATCTCTGTCCAGAATTTTATAATGAAAGAAAATCGGCCCAGAATAAATATTAAAATATGCCTACTTGGTTCAGGTCTGTCTAGTAAAGTTTGCTATTTCCCGAATTTCTTAGTTTAATTTTTTATCGCATTGTTTTTAAGCAAAAAACAAGGCTAATAATAATCTACTCCTAGTCCATTTTTCATTTTTTATATTTTAGAAAAAGTTTTTTCTCTTTAATGTTTTATTTACTTACTGTAAAACTGCTAAACCTAGTAATTGGGGTGACATATTACATGATACGAAATAGCATTATGGAAGTGTACTTGAAACATTTTGCAGTGAGAGTGGGCAAACAGCAAAATGCGCATTCTTTTTACACATCGTAAGCGTAATCAGGAAATATTTGATTGACAATTGTCAGGTGGTGTAATGTTAAAAAAAGCGTGAAATAACATGTTAAAAATTCTTAAACAAATTTTTGTTTTGTTTTATCCTTAATGCGTGTAGGTTGCAATTTGTTCGATTGAGAACAATAAGCAACCCCATGACCCAATGATATGTATGACGTTTAAATGAGCTGTAGTCTCGTACATACCCAGGCCGACCATTCCTGAGAGAGTATGGTTAATTGACCCCCAACCATCAAAGTACATTGGTAATCACTGTCTAGTATTCAAATTCGTATAAAAGAACCAAAATTATACTATATACTAGGATTTAAACTAGGAACCTCCATCTCCGAAAATCAGCTGTCAGAAAAGCTGTCGAAAAGTCAGCTAAACAGCTGACTTGCGGCGACGACTTTTCTTCTAGACTAGACCAACCCGTTGGTTACTAAACGAACGACGTAAACAAATTACTAAAGGATTTGTTCATGGATTCGTTGATAGTGGGTTTATGCCTAATTTGAAAAAAGAAACCAAAGCGGCGTGCGATGGACTCATGTATGGAAGGCGACAGCACGGCGGAGAACAACTCTTCAAAATTGCGTATAATATACGTTGTGTATACAATGCGTTTAGAAAGATATCCTGCCAGCCATAACAATAATTTAATCCTGACACTACTATGCGCAGCACCGGTTTCCTTCCAGGATAGTTTGTCAATCCAAAAAATCGTCTATCGGAAAAGAGAGTTTTTTAATTCTATTAAAAAATATATAATTATTTTTAATTTAATTGTATTACTTATATCAAATAATTTGCCGAATAATATTTATTTGAATGTTTACTAAATTAGATTGTGAGTTTTGAAAGAATTGTAATTCGATGATTAATAAAAATTTGTTTTTATTATTCTTTTAAACTTTTTTTCTTAACACAACACAATATTTATTTATAACTTGTTTTGTCTATTTTCTTAACCGGTGGACGCGAAATTGATAGCAGATGTGAAACTGACGTCCTTGTAAGAATATACATAATATACGTATATTTTTACATAAGGGCGTAGCGAGAGCACTCTGGTGAGAAACTCTCCAAGGTACGGTGTATAAAATAGTTTCAAAACACCGCCATTTCGCATCCGGTACCAAAATTTATTTATTTTTTTGTGTCTCTCTGAGTAACAATAAAATTCTCAAAAAATAAATATAGTTGCCCCAAACTATGTACTTTAGTTTAAAAAAATTACGTCCGAAAACCATGTCACAATAAATTTTTATTAAGTTTTTATTAAGGATTACAATTTGGCGTCCGTATACGGACGCCAAATTGCACTCGGACTCCAGATTGTTAGGAAATTGTCAATGTATGGACGCGAAAATGATAGTAGTACATATATATATATATATATATATATATATATATATATATATATATATATATATACAGGGTGATTCATGAAGTTCTCCCCCCACTTCTACAGCACATTGTACTAGTAAAAATAATGAAAAAATATTATATAAACATAGGTCCGAAAACGCTTCGTTAGCGAGTTACAGCTAGCGAAAGTTTCGCCTGGATTTCAGTTCACCAGGTGAAATGAGGTCTTCCTGGAATTGTGGTAAGGTAGATTAAGGGGCAAATTCAATCATTTTTTATGGTTTTTGATCTGATAAATTGAATAAAACAGGTCCCAGATCTGTAAGTTAAATAGTTTTTAAGAAAACCAGTGTCAAATGCAAAAAATGGAGTGAAAAACTTATTTTTTCATCTTTGGGCAAGGATAACTGTGTTATTTCACCAAGAAACAGTTAAAATTTTTCAATAAAACATGTAGAAAATTTTATTCTGAACAAACCGGTGTAAATTAAGTACACAGAAAGCGAATAGATGTTTGATTAAATGAGTTTTTATTCATAAGAGTACAAAGTAAAATTAACCGGAAAAACTAAAATGAAAAAATGTGTTTTTTTCACTCCATTTTTTTGCATTTGACACTGGTTTTCTCAAAAACTATTCGCTTTCTGTGTACTTTATTTACACCGGTTTGTTCAGAATAAAATTTTCTACATTTTTTATTGAAAATTTTTAACTGTTTCTTGGTGAAATAACAAAGTTATTCTTGCCCAAAGATGAAAAAATGTGATTTTCACTCCATTTTTTGCATTTGACACTGGTTTTCTCAAAAACTATTTAACTTACAGTTCTGGGACCTGTTTTATTCAATTTATCAGATCAAAAACCATAAGAAATGATTGAATTCGCCCCTTAATCTACCTTACCACAATTCCAGGAAGACCTCATTTCACCTGGTGAACTGAAATCCAGGCGAAACTTTCGCTAGCTGTAACTCGCTAACGAAGCGTTTTCGGACCTATGTTTATATAACATTTTTTCATTATTTTTACTAGTACAATGTGCTGTAGAAGTGGGGGGAGAACTTCATGAATCACCCTATATATATATATATATATATATATAGGCTATATTTATATTTATCTTGAGATCCGCAAAAGAATTGCCCTGAATAGGGGTCAAAATAAACTATTTTTACGCATAATCTTGGCAGGATACTAATAAATCTCTAAAACAGTCACCTGAAAGCCACTTAGAAGATTGATAACAATAACATTTCTTTCCAGAAAATACAAAGTAGTTTAAATAGAGATAGTTGATAAATTATTAGTATTGTTTCGGTTTTTTTTTATTTCAGATTTGGATTGACCGAGGAGGAATTGATGTTAAGATATGCTCAGGTTTGTTTAAACCTACAAAAGACTGTACAATGGAAAAAATCCCAATTGATAATAATGGCAGAAACCATCAGAGACGGAAGAAATGATTTGGTTGTGACACCGGATAAATTTTCATACGTATTTAATTACGGTTGGAGACTGGCTACTTCAACATGGGGCGAATATGAGACCAATTGGTCTTTCAGATTCATAATAACTAATTTGCCAGATAATATAGTGGAATTTTCCAGTGAATTTGTATCAATGGCACATGCAATTGAAAGCGGTTTCAGAGAAATACAGTATCATCTGTTTTCTTTGAAGGCAACTCTTCTGAATCTTGGCACTAGGAACGCCAGCACTTGCAAGCAAGGTATGCTGGAGGTATTTTTAAACAAAACGCCTTTCGCTCAAGAGAGGTTATCTTGGCAAGAATTAAATAAATCGGATTTAGTCCATCATTTAACTGTTTTAAAGGAGTATGCAAACGAACAGGTAAATTTGAAACTAATTTTATTGTAGCAAAAAAGTTTTTTAACAGACAAGAATTTTAACAGATATTGCCCTTACCTTATCATATAGAGCATAAAAAATGTAGTAAATGAGGTAATTTAAAAAAAAATCGTTGAAAAAATTTCATAAGTGAAAAATTGCACGAATAAACTACTTAACCAATTTTTATGAAAACGTACGGGTCGGGTCCTCTAGTAGAACCTAACTTAAGTGTCAAGTTTCAACTTCGTACGATGTTACATTCTTGATTTATATTTTGTTAACACACAAACTAACCGCTAATAACGTGTTTTTTGAGTTCAGGGGTTCTGGAAAGGTAAATATCCAGTGAAAACTTGATTTCGAAAAATCAACATGAAAACAATTTTTTCCGTTTTATATATTCATATAGGCAAGAAAAAGTAAAAAAAGACTTTGCAACATTTAAAAATCATTTACGAATGTCCACTAAACAATTCGAACAACCGTTCTATGCGGCCGGCCAGTGCCGGCCGCATTGGCGTAGTTGGTAACGTGCTCGCCTTTATCATGCGGTTTTGGGTTCAAATTCCATTCAGCCACGGCATATTTGCATACGTTACAAAAAACTCATTTTATCCTTCACCGTCTGCATTAGCAGTAATTGCAGAACATTCGGACGTTAAACAAAAGAAAAAAATTTCGAACAACTGTATGACAAACCTTCATGATATCATGCTAAAAATTAAAATGCAGTTCCCCTGCTTTTCAATCCCGTTGAATACCAATCTACACGAGATTCAATTTCATTGATCAACGGCATTGAGCAAAAGTAGAAAGCCAGTCTACTTCCTTGAACGTTCAATTTCATTAAACAAAGCGGTTGAAATGCAATCTGCACTATGCAATTTCATTGATTCAACCACATTAAGCAACCAAATTGACCCGTGTACAAGTATATTCGTCTTTAGTTTTGTCACTAGTTCTGACCCTAAACTCTTAACTGAAACTTAATTTAATGTTTTACATAACCTTGCCCTGTATAAAATATAGGTAGACTAAGGCAGGGTAAACTAAAAATAAATGTAAGATAATGTTTATATGTTGACTTTTCAAAATCGAAGTTTTACCGAAAGTAGACGTTGTCAGGTCCCTTGGACCCATAAAAAACATGATTTTACCAATTGATCAATGTGTGTGAGTGCGTGTGTCTTTAAAAAAACATTTGACACACGAAAAATCGTGAAAACTTAAAATTGGAACTTAAGTAGGTAGTAAGAAAAACCTGACAAACATTTTCATCAAAATCGGTCAACCGGAAGTAGCAGTTTATTGGTGAAATTTTTACATTGTTGGAATTTTCTCAAAAACGGTTCTACGATTTAGTTCAAATCGCCTAGTTCACTACCTTTTTTTTACCCTACAAGAGAGGGCAAGGTGCTGAAATTCGTCGGGCTTGTCCTCTTGCAGTAAAAACTGATTTTTAAAAGATTACGGTCTTAATGTGCAAATTACGGCAAAAGTGTTTACAAATAAGGTTACAGAAAATTATATGCTAAGTGTGTTTTTCTACAGAGCTTAGTTTAACGTCAATTTGTAACAATTTTCCATAATTTGCTCATTGAGATCGATAAAAATGTTGTTTTTTTAAAGATTGCTACCTTATACACATTCTACAGCGTATAAATATTTATAAGCTTTTAAAATATTTATACTTCATACCAGATATTATAAGCGTTTTTCTATACTGCGTAGTTTAGCGGCAATTTGTGATTTTCTATATTTTTCTCAAGAATTTATAGTAAAACAGAAGTTAATTTTCATTTAGGTGTCACTCACTCATGATTAAAATTATGCTGTTTTCATTATACATTGTTTATTCAAAATTTACAATGGGTTACATTTCCCCCTTACGTACATTGCCAAAAAAGTCGTGTGAGTATTTCACCATGATTTTTGTTTAAGTTAAACTGAAAAATTATATCTCTTCAGATAAATGTTCTTAACAAAACGGATTTCATTCAAAATGGTCGTTCATAAAAGATTGATTAGAAGAATATTTAAATGAATTACAATTAATTTTTCACGCTCTTAAACAGCATTGTTTGTTATTGCATCATATGTAGCAATAATAAATTTATGAGATGTTATAGTTTTTTTTTTAAGAAGAATATACATAAAATGAGTTAATACACCAATAAGCAAAACGTGATCGATACGTGTAAGAATCGATAGAATGAAATGAGTATCGATCAAGGAGTGAGACTAGGGTGCAGTTTATCGCTCACGTTATTTAAAATATATATGGATCACATTTTCCGCCGATGGAAAAACAAAGTCAGTTCGGATATTAGGCTGAACAACGACGTTTACCTGAATGCTTTACTGTTTTCGGATGATCTGTGTAATGTGCAAGAGAGTGAGGATGAGCTTCAGAGATCGGTGTATGTTTTAAATGAATTATACAATAAATATAATTCAAACGTTTCCGTAAAAAAGTAAAATGTAATGACATTTACTGGTAAATATCCTACCATGTTTAAAATTGTGGTAGATGATGTAAGTATCTTAATACAATTATTTAGGTTGTAACATCGGATTTAATCAAGATTTTGACATAGAAAATAAGTTTGCGGCTATATTAGCAGAACCCTAGGCAGGAAAACAAGAAAAGAGACCCAGATAAAGTTTTACAAGGATTTGGCTGCCCCAGTCCTACTCTATGGAATTGAGTCGTTGGTTAGTACCAGAACTCAGGAGAATAGAGTTCAGGACGTAAGAACGGAATTGGATGTTTACAACCTGAATAGGAAAAATGCAGATTATCGAAATCGATAAAGGAGCACATAGAAAGAATGCCTGAGGGAAGGATTTCCTCAGTGTTTTGCAATACAGACGGGCGAGGAAGAGGCTGGGATGCTGGGAGGCCACGCAAAAGATGGTAATAATTTAATAGTTTTTCGCTGTTATGAATCGGAACAGGCGCAAGCAATCCTTGATGTTGAGAAGAAGAAAAAGAAGAAAAGAAGTAGAAGAAAGATGACAAAAAATTAATTCGTTTAATTCATTGTTTTCTAATTTATGATCATGATTCTGTCTACAAACAATAAGATGTACTCGTATAACCAAAGTAATATTTTTACCAGTGTAATATTAATTTTGCAATCAGTTAAATCTTAAATGCAAAAACTTCAAAAAAATCCTACTAGGTATAATATAAAGGTATTTTGTTCGTGAACAACGGAGTTTATGTAATTTTTGTAAATATTGTGAGAGGTATGAAAATTAAAATAACAGATAGAAGAGATGAAGCTATTTGAGAGCATTTTTAATGAATTTAGATATTTATTTTATGAACCAGTTATAAAATGATTTCGAAATAGTAAAAATGTTTTACTAAGTATTGTTTTTTCCAGCACATAAATTGTGATACGTTTATCGAACAGTTGACATTACTGGAAAGGGCATTATTTGTTAATAATTGGAACGCAGTCACAAAAAGGAATTTAGTAACGATAGCTAGAGAATATGGAAAAGAATTCTCGGAAATGGTTCATTGTGTAACACTTTTAGCGACGGTTGAATTTAAAGTACACGGCTTAATTGTTGGTGATTCCAGTCAGCTTCGGGCGGTAAGATGTACACCGATCATAAATTTTCGCATAAGTTTATTTAATAGTATAGTTTAATGAAAGTTACAATGTTGAAACACTATGATATTAACTGTTCACATTTCCATTTAGAAGGGATTTATAAAATTTTACATCTGATTATGTGATTTAATTATATAATGTCAACTTATAAGTGTTAGAAATTTAAGTACGTACAGTATTTAGGGAGTTGGATTTCAGTAGATCGACAGCTAAAAGTAAAAGTAAGAGCTTATATCAAAATAACGAAGCTGGAGTTTGTTAACATGAAGCATCTGCTTGTTAAGAATACAATTTCACCCTAAAATTGCATCTTAGAACCAAGTTGCTATGCTAACTCCCGAGGAACAAACAAGTCACCACTGTATTAAGGTTCAGAAAGTCACTTGATCCGGTGAGAAACCATAAAGAGATAGTCATTTATTAATTTTCCCATTACTTTACTAAAATATTTACAATACATAGCTAAATTCCCTAATTACAACTTAAATGTAATTTACCTATATTAACTTCGTGGTAGATTAATTTGCCTAACTATAGTTTTTGCGTTCAAAAGTAAATCAATTTAGTATCTGTTTTCATTTTCTACTACTGCAATTACTACATTACTATATTAATATGTTAGTAATTAAGACAATTTGTAAGTTACTTAAATACTAATGGAACTAATAACATTCTAAACGTATGCTAGAAGTTCAGACATTAAGAATATGCAGAATCGTTTTCAGTATATCTGTGGGACAATAGCAAGATAACTACTGGGTAAAAGAGTTCGGAAACCCAATTGAAATTTGACAAGACCACGGGCGTTCTAGTATTGCTGAACGGAAGTGAGTTATGGGTACTTGAGAAAAAATATGAAAGCTCTAGGTGGCAGAATTGCGGTTCTTAAGAAGAATTCAGTATAGTTTGATAGATCAGATTAAGAATGAGAAAATCCATTCCTGATTTAATAAATTTTTTACTTGGAAAACGTTAGTTATACAAAGAGAAATGGGAGGAAATTTGATACGAAGACTGAGAATCTATCGGTGAAACGAGTGTTGTAGAAAACGCGTTCTATTACATTCCTGATTAACGAAGAGATGTGAGTAGACCGCGATGAAGACGGGCAATAAAGTCAAACAGTTTGGATGACCTAATCACCATGACACGAAGAAGAATTATGTACATACGAGTATATTTTTAAAATACACATAAATAAGAAAATTCAAAAGAATTTACCCACATTTATAAAAAACTGATCATTGAACCGGTAAATGAGCACACCAGATTACCGGTATTACCATCGCTTCTTTTCCTACTTCTTGTAGGAGGTACTCTGTGGTTAACTAAACATAATTAAAACGGTAACCTATCTACTTAGCTTTTTGTATAATAAGGATGTTAGATAATATTAGTAAAGAATCAGTAGTGGGCCTCAATATCAATATTACTAATGACGTTGTTGTTGTTTAGGTCATCAGCCGAAAGGCTTGTTTGAACCTCTAGAGGTTAAAACGAGGAGTGAGGGGCTTTACAATTGTCTTCCTCACTGAGTGAAAAAATACGCTTATCAGAATGCGGGGCCCTCTGAAAAGCACATACTTCCACTCTGCAAATGACACCTTCACTTCATTCACCACAGGGTCTGGTTGTTTAATGAAATTCATTACTTTCAGAGGAGACAACTTTGATTAGTGTGTTTTACACCTCTACCTCTTCTGTTCTTAACCCTTCTGCTACGGCGTGTTTTTCGTCATATAGTGAATGTTCAAATGTCAAAACACGCTCCCAAATAGATAAATTTATCTAAGGCCATGAACGAATGAAAATTGTGAAAAAATTTCAGGCATTTTATACAAGTACGGTTATTTTTATTTTAAAAACATAAAAATCGGTTTCGTTTTTTGCTAGCTACAGCGGGCGAAACACTTTTGTGCGTAAAAATTGGTAGGTTACTTTATATTTTTGGCTGTAACGTGCTAAAATTTATGTTTATCATGAAATTGTACAGAACATAGTTTGTAGAAGACATTTTCGTGAATAAAACCATCCTTTACAATATTTTAGCCATTAGCTTAATTTTACCATTAGTCCTAATAATTGCAGTTTGAAATTTGCAACGCGCAAAGTGGAAACAGAATCTGTAATATTAAATCAGTGTTGCATTACCAAATTCCTGTCATTCTCCACCCTCTTTTTCACAATACATATGTGAATAGTATTGACATTGAACACATATACATTTTCAAATATACATACAAAATTATATAGTAGTGTTAAAAGGATAGGGTTTGTAATAAGCCATGAAACAGGTCGATGGAGCTTTGACGTAAAAAGACAATGTTTACTCTCAGAATTTCCGCATACCACGCCATCACTTGCACATAGGACGAAAAGATTTGATGTTATAGCATCTACACATTGTTCTGATTTATTATGTAGTTCTACGAGTCTTATGGATTAAATATTCAATAAAATTCATTGTCTTGAAGGTAGGACGATTTCAAAAGTAACTGGGCAACTTATAACCATCGTTTCAATCTTACTATCAACACATTTGCATTGGGTTTTTTATAAAATTATAGAGCCATTCAAGGCGCGTAATTCGATATATGAACCGATCAAATCGCTTCATAAATACGTTTGGTATAGGCTATTAAATCTGGTAACTACAAGGGCAACTGAGATTGTCTCCCGTAGTAGAAGGGTTAAATTATTCAGTAATTTAATTGGCTGACCATGTGATAAGAAACAGAACTATTTACTTTAGCTCTGCAACGAACAGATTAAGTGTAAAATTTAACACTCCACATTTCTGTTATTGACAGCTTACTAATGTTACACTACCAAAATTAAAATTTAAAAATATAAATTTGTTTACGAAAACTTCATTAAATCATTTTCAAAGTATATGATTCATAAAAATTAATTGAATTTTTAATAAAACCAAAACATAATATATTTTTCCAGGAAATGGCACGAGTTGAACAAAATTTTGAGACACTGCTTAGATTAACGACTAATGACTCTTGCGCTCTGTTCCAAAGCGTAATCGATAATAGCGACGCTAATGTAACAAGACTCTTTGTGCGGACACTTGTTCAAACTGCGGGTGCAGTGGATGGTTTTGGATCCTTAATCGCCGAGCCTTCTGCTTCATTAGATCGTAACATTTGATGATAATATTGATGCAAGTAGTTCTATAGAAGGAAATAGAATCAATTCCATTGTACAATTACCGTTTGTAAGTGCACTGTATATCAAATAAAAATATTTAATTTAAACTTAAAAATACATTATGCTTTAATTATTTTCTTGTATAAAACCTCTAAATAAACCGTTAAATTTTTTCACATTGATATCTTCAGTACGATCTGAGAAAAGTGCAATTTAATCTCAGAAAATTAAATTTTCGGCAACTCCACTTTAAAAGACAAAATTAACCAAAAAATTAACAGTAACGTGTATTAATATATTTTGTCTGATGAATACTAGAAAAAAATAACAAAAATAAAAGTTATATCCATCAGATTGTTATAAAAGTCATCATCATCATTATGCTCTGCCAAGGATTAGGCTCTATGGCCTGTTCCGGCATCCATTTCTTTTTAGGTATTCCCAAGCCTCGCTTCCCTCGAGATTTATATTTCCATTCTTGCAGAGAAAGTCTGTGAGCTGGCATGTGAAGTAAATAGTTGGACCAGTTTCTTTTATATATTCTTAACGTTTCCAACAGTGACTAAACATTTAACTCGGCACGGATAGCTTCGTTACGTACTCTATCTAATCTTCCCGCTAAAGACTTCCCGCTAAAATCTCATTTCAGCAGCCTGAATATGAGATTTATTCCTTTGTAATGATACCCATGTTTCACTCCCATATGTTATGAGTGGTACAGCCATTGTTTTATAAAATTTCGTTCATGTGTCCTTTCTTGTTTTCTTTCCTATTGTTCTGCGAATAGAACCGCAGACAGCGCTGAATTTTGCAAGTTTTTCACTTATAAAAGTTATTGTAATTGTATTAATTGTTATAAAAGTACCACTACACTAAAATATGACAAAAAATGATATATGTAAAAAACGGAAAATCAATATTTTTCGGTTTTTCCATGAACGATTCCCCTTGATTGGAATTTTATTGGGTATTGACTACCTGGATCATTATGTTTCATTAAAATTCTAAAAAAATTAATGCTACCAGAAAAACCGGTGTTTTTAACTGTATTCATTATATCCATTTACGCTTTATCATCTATAATTTAAGTTGTTCATATTAGTTTCTAATGCAAAATTCCGTAACATTCATTGAAAAATAGTAAAAATTCTAAAAAACTTTTTTTTTCAAATTCTGAGTCTTACCTGGTTGATTCATTTTTTGGCCGAAATCTGATTCTCGTATTACTGGAACGAAAATCAGGTCTATCTACTAGAAAAACTACCAATTTCAATGGGTATTGTGACGCGTTTTGTTGTAACAAATTTTCCTGCCAACGGCATAGGAACTATATGAGTTTCATTTAGTTTTTAACTTTGCTGTAAAGTTGCAGAAAATTAAGTTAGTAGGTTAACGCTCTTCCCCAAGATTATGTGTAATTAGTTTTTATTCATTTAGAATGTTAAAACAACAAATCTCTGTTCCAACTTTCTTTAACCATGCGTGAAGGGTTGTTTGATTGATGCACTGTAATCGCATTTATTAGGTCGTTTTTATGCCTTCCTATTTTTTGGCGAAACTTTGATAGTCGTTTTATTGTCTCATATACATAAAGTATTTTTCTTCTTCTTGTCGTAAATATCCGTTTCTGATGTTGGCGATCTACATGACTATTATGATTTTGTTGGTTGCTATCCGGAACAATTCCGCAGAATCTTACCAAACCCAAACTCAGATTAGCAAGCTAGAAAATTCTTCTTCTACTAGGATTCCTTTATCTTCTATATTCCGCATTTTTGTAAGGTATTTACTCGTAGATAATTGTAAATAACTTTGTTACTTACGTGGAAGCCATTTGAAAATTTGGCTTATGTATTTTTATGATAGAAAAAATAATCAGTAAATTTTTAATGTCTAATTTGTAGTAGAAACTCTTATAGTGAGAGTTCATTAGGGTTTCATAAATTAATTAAATTATTAGTCAAAGTGTACCTACCTCATTGTCAAAAAGATTTAATTTAAAAAATATTTTCTTTGTTGGATTAGTATAAGTTAAATTACCTTAATATTGTTTCAAATAATGGAGTATTCATGGAAATAGAATTTTCTACATAATTTCCTTCCTTTAATTCCGATAACAATTCAAAGACTTTATTCTAAATGAATAAACGCCGTGAAGGAATGTTTCATGCTTGATTTATTTTCAACAGAACAAAACTGTAAGTGTAATAATATCCATATTGTGGATCTTATTATAAGAATGAAAAGCGTTGTAGCAAAAGGAATGTAAGCTGGACGGAATTCAAGAAAGATAATAAATTAAAGAAATTTATTCATATTATCTGTTCCGCTTGAACGAGTTCATCGATTCTACCTTGCAGTTAAAATAACATCAATATTTTAAAGTGTAAGAAAAATTTGAATTTTTGCCTGTGAGAAAAATTAACGATGGAAAAAAATTTTCAATTATGGATTTCAACTGGTATTCATGTTCATAACCCCCTGAAGCCAAAACAATTTTTGTACCAATATCAAGAGTAAACAATTCACGTGAAAAACTGCTTCAACAAATCACAGTGGCACTGCTATCGTGATCTCTTGTTCAATTGACTACCAGTATACCCGTTTACATACAGATTATAATAGCGGTATCAATTAACCAATAAAAAATATCCTCTGTTTTAGTGGTTTGAATCCGTAGATTGGTAGAATCTTTGGTATTGCTCACTTTTACCCAAACGGTTAATTGCCGAAGGATTTTGATGGTTTTAAAAATTACCTTTGTGTTTTTATTTTCTTGTCAAATGTATTTCGTCCGGAAAAGTGTTTATATGTTAATCATAGTGAATTATGCAATTGGTTATAAAGCAAGGGTAGCGTAATAATCCGAAGAATCTTAGACTGTAGACGCTATAAAATTGCAATGTTGGATGAACTTGCTGAATCCCGATCGTTGGCCAGTGAATGACACTTCTTTTTAAGTGATAAATTGATAAATGTATAACTGATGAAACATACTGCCCAACTGCTTACGTTTTCACATCTGGCTTTGCTGGCTTTTATTGCTGTGTTATAGGCAAATGTTGCAGTTATAGATTTGTTATGTGATAGGGAAATCGGATACGTAGATGGAGTACAAAAGAAGTGGGGAACTCCTGCGTTTATGGGACGACACAAAGATACAGAAGAATTTGTTTAATAGAAAAGAAGCGATACGAAAGATACTATCAATTAAAAGATAGTACGTAGACGGTAATACAGATTTCAATGTAAATCTGTAATGTTAATGAAACAAACAGATTGTAATGTTTGATGAAATTGTTGATGAATTTAGAGATTACATTTTATTTATGTATTCAGTAGAACGTAAGACAACTTTATTGATGACTTTAATTGTTGCAATATTATCAACGGGATACATTATAAATTCTGATATATAAATAACTCATCCTGTAAAATGAAAAATAAGGGACTGAAAGTTTTATCGTGGAGAAAAATATTATTATTTTTGTTGTCGATGCGAGTAGCAATAAAATTCCTGTTATGAGCCGACTGATGTTATTGGGGGCCATTACGTTCGATTCGGATTATCGTCTTCGACTGGAGCCTGGATTTAATCATTCTTTTGGTCTACTACAATCTAGACTAAACTCCATTTACTAAACTACACATTAAACTATTTAATGACGCCCAAGTTTCAGAATACTTTAAAAATATAACAAGCGATGCTTTATACCATTATGTAATAAAATTCTGTAGTACTTTTTTCAATACCATTTTGAGAAACTTATGAATTATTTTCCTACTAGAAAGATTACTGTTAATTTATAAGCTAATTGTTTTTTTTTTTTGCACTATAGAACCCGAAAATCTACTAGTCGTATAGAATAACATTAAAATATACGTTTCTAAACTACGCATTATAAAAAACCAATGGTTGAACCATGAATAAAAGTAAAAATGTAGTCTGGCTTGGTCGTGTGAATAATTCGCCTAATAATTTTTATTAATGTACTGTTTGTCTAAAACTTGATGGCCTCTGGCAGAAAGGAGCAATATGCGGATTGTAAAACCATTTCAGAAAACATTTATAATTTGTTTAGTAACTAAAACTTGTCGGAAATGGCTTTTTTTATAAAACAAAGTACTTTGCATGTTTTTGTTCAATAAAATTATTTCGAAAACACGCTTAATTTAAAGTGTAGTAAAAGTTTTGTTGTTGAAGACAAAACTGTCCTCGTAACTTAAAAGGTAATGATTTTCCGTAAATTTTATTAGATCATCGTTTTCCATAACTAACGAGTGTTTTATTAAGGACGCAACCCTGATTATAAGAATATAGAAGTAATACATCGATAAATTTTCTGTCCCCCAATCGGTATGTTGGCAACAGTGTACTCAAGGCCAGCTACCTAGGACAGTTAACCAACCGCTACTTACACTAATCTGAAAACTTCTTTGTAACTATCTCAGATTGTTTTTGACTCTTCGCCATCGAGTAGCATATTTCAACCGAGATTCAGAAAACCAGGGTTCAGACGTGTATGCTAGTGCAGTGTGATGAATAGTCATTAGCTGGCCACAGACGTAAAGATTTATTGGCATGCTTAACCGTTACGGTTAAATCTCGACAGTTAAGTTTGTATGGATTAAATTTTGACACATACTAACATGTAAACGTAAGTCTGCGGATAACTCGGCGCTGTTAAGTCTGGACGGACATCGCGACAGTCCAAACCCGTGGAACTCCACTAATTAGTGAATCAAGAAACCCGCAGTCAAGTCTGTGCGGCCACATCTGTAAAAACTTAACCGCTTCTTGATGGGGGAAAACTGAGCGTAAATCCACGAACTTGGCAAGTCCTTGGACTGTTTGGCAAACCAACGGTCCAAAAAAAATAAGTTGCACGGAGTTTAGTTTATATCCTGTCTTGTTTTATGTGGTGAAAGTGTACAAGTGGTTTTGTAATATATGTTTTGCCGTAGGGTATATCAACAATCTAAACTAACATTTATTTGTTAAAATAAAATTTTTTCTGGAACCAAATCTGGTCTCGACATCCTTCAACGAAACTTCACCACATCAGAAAACACATTTTTTTTAAAACCCTCAGCCACACTTGGAGCTGCGAAGGCATCAATTTCTACTTACAAGATTACGTATTGGACACTCTTCTACACTTACACACCATCACTTACTGAAGATAGAAGAACCACAACATTGTACACATTGCAACACGACACTTACAATCAAACACATCATTACAGACTGCCAAACTACTCAATCCACTCGAACACTATTTAAAATTAACAACATTTTAGCACTTAATTTAGTAGTAGACAAAGAATCGGTTTAAAACACAACAATTTGTTTAAGATTTCACAAAATTTCAGATATGATATAACTTTAAAATCGCATATTATGTTATTTTTCATTGTGTCATTCTATTTTTATTTTTTATTTTTCTGTTGTCTAAATTTTAATTGAACCTAACTAATTTTTCATTTTGTTTTATATGTCACCTAATTGTGTTTGTTTATGTCATCTTAGGAAATTTTATACTACATGGTATTTACATGTAACGTGGTCGCTAATGACCTCGTAGTAGATACGACCTTAAATAATAAATAAATAAATTTTTTTCAATTATGGAACAATACATATAAAATTTTGATAAATAAATTTTTTTCTATAAAAATTTCACGCATCACTAAAAAGCTCATTCGCTTACTATTTATAAATGGGTTTATACAGGACTTGTTACCTAAAATAAAGTTACTTAATCTTCTCTTTTCGTTTATTACTTTATATTCCTCACACATTATTACGGTACGTACTTCACACATACACACATACTTAGGCTAACTCAACATGAAATAGCTTTCATTTCCGCGATATTAGAAAAGAGGGAAAATACCCGACCCAGTTAAATCGTAACTATAAAAATAATAGTATCGTATTTCATTCAATAAATACGTTGGTTATTTTAGGAACTACAATAAAAATAACCGAATGGAAAGTGTGCAGTCGTTTTTGGCAGCTGTGGCACATTTTGACAGTCTCCTTCTTTTCCTAATGATTCCTTCGTTTTTTCCTTGCAGAAAAAATAAAATTTTTCATATAAGCGGGGTCGTTACAAATTTCAAAACACTTACTGAGTATTGCGTTCAATAAATCTCCTAATATGAAAGCTATCTTTCTTCCCTTTTCTTCAGATAATCACAATGGAGAATCGTGGTTAACGTGCCAATGTTGAGTAAAAAAATACACATTTTACAATTCATTTCTTGGATGTACAAACGTTTTGTGGAAAAAAGTTTTATTGATGATCATGTAGGCCCCTAAATGTTTTATTTTAACTTCAGTGAAACTTCTACTAACGGACACTTCCGTATTGCGGATATTTCCTAATAGCGGACAATTTTAAAAGTCCTGGCATTTTCCCGTAAGACACAATACTAAAATATTTCCTAATAACAGACCCGCCACATAACGGACGCGGACAGTTAATTTGTATGGTTTTGAAAATTAATTTTCTGGAAAAAACATTTTATGGACAAAACTTGTCCATAAAAAATGTTAGTACAATGTATGGAATACATTGCATTTCCAAAAACTGACGGATAAATCATAGACAGCATAACATTGATTGGTTTTGTAGAGCGTGTGCAAATTCATTACCATTATCCGGTTCGATAATTCGTGAAAAAGCGTTAAAGTAGCCAAATATAGGTATTGTTTAAATAGTGCAATCAACTTATGCACAATCCTGGACAATACGAACAAGTTTGTAAAGACGATAATTAAAACGTGACAACGTGAAGTACCTCCTTTAGGCAGTCTCTTTAATTGTGTCTTTATTCATCAACTAGCAACCCCCGCTCGCTTCGCTTCACAACAGCTAATGTAGGCCTCATTAAATTATTTTAAATCCTCTCTATATACAATATTTGTTGTTTTGTTGCCCTATGACAGCAAAAGAAATTGTTTTTCTGCACTTCCAGCTCTAAAAAGTCCGACATTTTAGTCGTCCATGAGTGAAGCAAAATCTCTTGTCTCAAATCGATGCCCACCGTTTTAAATGTTTGTCCCTGCTATTTAACAGAATTGAATAGAATGCATAGAAGAATACCGATGGAAAAGACAGTTGATATGTGGCTGAGATAAGAGACGTGGGTGCAGTAGGCAGAGTAACTGGAAATATATGACTCATTCACTTCCTGTCGAATGAAAACAGATATATGAATACAGTACCTACAAAAATAAACATTTTGAATATTTCCGAATTTTTAATGTTTTTGGAATCGAATGTTATTTTTCACATTTTTCTATGAAATAAAAAAGTTGAATAGTGTTTCTAGCCCAAAAATACACCATCCAGAGGACTTAAAAAAATAAAAGTTTTATGCACCCGATAAACTAAAACATGCGACATCGTCACAGTTCAAGTTGCTTAACTCACTTAATTAAAGTTAATAAAAGTTGCGAAATAGCCTATATTGTTCATGAAGCTCTAAGCTATGCAACAATGAAAGATTTTTTAAAATCAGTTCAGTTGTTTCTGAGATTACCTCATACAAACAAACAGACGTTTCTTTTTTATTATATTAGTAAAGATATCAATCTGATTATAGATACACTGAGAAGAATGTATAGTATGTCCAAACTGAATTGACGCATCAACTCGAATAGCTACACAATTACAGAGTGTCTCCTAAGACCACAGACAGTGTAAACATACTTCCTTCTTTTTGAGAAAAATAAATAAACAATTCACTCATTTTCTGTCACGTTGTTTGTCAGTTACTTGTACACGTAAGCAAGGGACGATGAGAGGATGATCACAACTCTTTTCCTACGCGCGCCAGTTCAGATTGTATAAACTATTTATTATGTATGTGTTACGCTGGTATGTCTTTCAAAAACCATATTTGTTTTAAAAACATGGGAATATACAGCATCAAATCTTTGTACATAAGATTTATATAAAAAATCTGGTGTGAAACACACACAACTTTCTCTAGCCAATGCAAATAATTAACGATATAACTTAACATTAGTAATAAACAAAAAAACTTATTTCAAAAAACACAATCTTATTTTAATCATGAGTGAAAGACAAAGTGAAAATCAATCTCAGTAAAGCTTGAAAATACGGAAAATCACTCTCACGCTAAACTAGGCTCTGTAGAGAAAATCGCTCTAAATAAAAGTTGTACATGTTTTAATTTCTTATAAATTTGATTATACTTTTTTGTCGTAAAATGCATAATAAGGCTGAAATCTTTGAAAAAAAAATCGATTTTTTACACGATTTTGTGAGAAAAAAAACAGAAATTCGCTAATTACCGCTAAACTAAGCGTTATACAAAAAGATGTTTGAAATAAAAGTTCTAGGATTTTAAATTTTCTACATTTTTTATTAGGTAGGCCTGTACAAATGTTTGCGTTAAAATGCATATTTAAGCCGTAATATTAAAAAAATAATTTTTTTACGTGAAAACAGCCTCCTAGAATTTCAGCAGACATGGCGTCTATCCTATCTTGTAGAGCATAAAAAATGTAGTAAATGAGGCGATTTTAAATAAGATCGTAGGAGCCATTTTTGAGAAAATCACAAAAAAGTGAAAAATTACACGAATAAACTACTACTACTTCCAGTTGACCGATTTTGATGAAATGTTCGTGTCGGGTCCGGTAATAGTATGTAACTTAAGTTTTAAGTTTCAAGTTCGTACGATGTTCCGTTCTTGAGATATTCTGTTCACACACACACGCGCGCGCGCGCGCACGCACGCACACACACACACACAGATGAATCCCTAAAAACATGTTTTTTGGGTTCAGGGGGTCTGAAAACGTGTAGATCCGGTGAAAACTAGATTCGAAAAATTGACATGAAAACAATACTTTTCTTCCTACATATTCATATAGGCAAGAGAAAGTAAAAATACGTGTGTTATTCAGTAGAATAATAGCGGTTACATTTTTTATTTGAATTTAACAATGAATAAAATAATGTAAATGAAATAATTTATGAGACACGAATAGTCTTTTTAACTCTTTTTGAACAATAGAAACGGTATTTGAATTCAATAGAAAATAATAGTAGTGTAATGAATACAGAAATTATTTTATAAAACTGAAAATATGTTTCAGAGATAATACACCTTACTTTACAATAATTTCTATTTATAAAAAGTTTTTTGCCGTTTTGGTCGTTAATTTAATTCCATTGAGATATACAATAAAAAAATAATTACTTAATAGTACAAACAATTATTGAAATTTTATTTACTTAATTCGTACCACTAATTTTTGTATGAATGTAAATCTTTAAACTGTAAAAACTTTACAGAATTTATATCTGTTTTAAAGTAATTTCAAACCTTCCCACAATGTGTACTGGTGAGTATCCTAAAAAGTATATATGGACTTAAATTTTTCAAAATGTTACTATTTAAACAATTTAACATCTAAGAAACAACGTTCTATTCGATTCGAAGCTAATATCGGAAAACAATATATTTCTGATACAATATTCAAGTTTTCCGTTTGGTAGTTTCTGAAGTGGAGTACTTCGAACACAATGAACTTTTTCGAGGCGAGTACTTTAGTGCAGAATACTAAGGCTTACTATGTTAGGTAAATATTCACTGTTGACCGTCAGGTAGCAAATCCGACTCAGGAAACCTCGGTTGAGAATAGCATGCTTATGTTAAATCATTATACATTATAATACATTAAGAACATACATTTATTTATTAGAATGAATTTCTTTAAATTAGGAAAATAAGCAAAAACGTTTTTAAACTATACCTTTCAATTATTAATCAACTTATAACTTTTACTCTTTTTTTCTTTCAATTGGTATTCTTTTACTACAAAAATGTACGTATTTCTGGAAATTAATTTGCATAATTATTTAGAAATTGGTTTTGCACAACACGTGGTAAATAAAATTACCTAAAATAAAATTACTATAATCTACTTTTTTGTTAATTATTTTAAGTTCTCACGCATTATTGCAGTACAAACATACAAACAAGAATACATACACAGGCTAACTGAACAGGAAATAACTTTCATTTCCACGATAAGAAAAAGGAAGGAAAATTACCGAACAAGTCAAATGGCAACCATAAAAATATTAGTACTGTATTTCATTCAATAAATACTTTGATTATTTTAGGAGATAGAATAAAAGTAACGACGGAAAGTGTCCAGTCGTTTTTGGCAGCTGTACCACATTTTGATAGTTTCCTTCTTTTTCTAATGATTCTTTTGTTTCGCTTGTTTTAAAAATACAATTTTTCACGGTAGGTGGAGTTGTTACAAATTTGAAAACACTTGATTGTTTTTCAATTAAACTTCTAACGTTTGAGCAATCTTTCTTACCTTTTGTACAGAAATATTGTATTATAATAGGATAATGTGCTGACGTTAGGTGGAAAATTCACATTTTATTATTCACTCCTGTGGTTGTATAAATCTTCTTTGAAAAATAAATATTTTGTTGTTACTGCCGACCGGTATTATTTTCTCATTTAAACAATATTTTTAAGATATCAGAGACAAGCAAATTAAATAAGTACGTAAGTATTAGTTGTCCGAATTTTGTTCGGTTCATTAAGTTCTTCAGTTTATTCCGGTTCCTCGATATCGTTTCTGACTTCTTTAAACCTAAAATCGAAATCGAATCTGACACCTTAGAATATAAATAATTTAAGGTATTCATATCGTAAAAAATTGTTATACTATCTGTGGGTTAAATATAACGAAAGAGTTCATGACATTAATAATAACCTCAATAAACTGCTACAATCTATCAAGTGTATTTTCAGTCAATATTTCAAGACAATATTTGTATCAATAAACAATCTATTTTAGTTTGATTAATGGTTTAATCGATTTTAGGTGAACATCACTGCAATATTATTCACGTTATTTAACACCAAATTTTAAATTTCACCTCTTTGGTATAACTAATTTAACATTTTAAATCAAATTTCATGTATTCATTTAAGCATTTATAATGTATTCAATAAAGCTTTCTAGTATCATGGAAAAATCACTTAATGTTAATTCAGTCTTTAAGAATTGACCCTAATCACGAGTGCATAGTGAATTAATTTTTTTTTTAACTTGACAAGATACAAAATTGAATTTCCTGGATTCACCAAATTTCCGGTTTCACGGATACTCAATTCACATGGTACTTACATTTTTACTTTTTCATGCCCTATATGAAAATATAGGAAAGGAAAGTTTTCATGCTGATTTTTCGAAATAGAGCTTTTACTGGAAATACACGTTTTAAGTTCCTCTGAACCCACATAACATGTTTAACGGTTGGATTTGCGCGCACGTGTGTGTGAACAATATATCTCAAGAATGGAATATCGTACGAAATTGAAAGTTTGAATTAATTTCTATTCACTATCAAAAGAATACTCGATAAACGTTTTCATTAAAATCGGTCAACGGGAAAAAGTTGTTCATTCGAGCGATATTTCACGTTTTGCGGTTTTCTCAAAAACGACATACGATTTTATAAATATTATTAATTATCGATGGATAATTAATTTATTATTGTAAAGTTTGGTCTTTGGCTAATTATAGAAAGGAAATTTTAAAGTTTACTCTTGAATTATACGACATAAAGTGAATCTCCATTTTCTTTTTCTTAGAAATTAAACTGTCTATAACGATAAAAAATATTCAACACGAACAAAACTTTAAATACAAATAATACTCTCTTTAAATATTTTTTATACGCCAAATAATTATCACAACAAATTCTTAAAATCAATTCAATATAAAAATGTCAAATAAATAAAATAGATCGATATAAAATAGTTCGATGTAAACAACTGAACTATAAAAACCAACTGAATAGAAATATTCAATAAACCCACAAAATCCGCAAGAAAAACACAACAAATCCGCAAGACAAAATGTTTAAAACAAAAAAATTCATTTCAATAAATTCAAAACTCCAACATTACAACACCGTGATTCTTTCGGAAATAAAATACCGCAGTGAAACGATTTTCAGCTCAGAAGAATCAACGCGGAACTCAATCTCAAAATTAGAACGTCGGATCATCAGAAAATTCCTAAACAAGTGATGTTTCTCTGAACGGATTTGGAAACCCGCCTCAAACGAAAAAGTTTACAGAAATTCAGAATGTCTAGCAGACCAAATGAGGAAAAAATATATTGTCGGATCATCATAAAATGCCTGAACAAGTGATTTTTCTCAGACGGGATCTGAAATCCTGTCCTGAAGAAGTCTACAGAAGTTCAGAAGCTCTAGCAGACAAGATGAGGAAAAAAAGAATTTCTTTCTTTGGACATTTCTTAAGGATAGACTGCACCAGAATATCCACACAAATCATTAATTTTTTCCTAAACAGAAAATGTCAGCCCTACTGGATCAAAGAAATTGAACAGGAAACGCTGCTGGGTGTGCTCCCTTTCTCCACGCCTAATTTAATTAATGTACTTTCATCCTCTTCTGTTTAACGTGTACTCGGAGCACTTGTTCAGGGAGGCATTGGACAACATGGAAGACGGAATTGTGATAAACGGAGAGATAATAAATAACCTAAGATACGCTGATGACACCGTCCTTATAGCAGATACTGCTGAAGGACTTCAAAGACTAATAGATCGAGTAGAGACTGTATGCAGCGAATATGGTATGAAAATTAACTGTAAAAAGACACACGTACTGGTTATTAGTAAAACCGTCATCGACAACCTACAATTCACCACTAACAATGTAGCTCTCACAATAGCCGAGACAGTCACATACCTGGGCTGTACCTTGAACAGGAACTGGGATCACTCTCGAGAGGTGAAGTGCCGAATCGAGAAAGCAAGAGGTGTATTTAACAGGATGCGTAGCATACTATGCAACCTGTCCCTCAACATCTATACTAGAATGAGAATTTTAAAATGTTATGTACTCTCAACCCTTCTGTATGGGGCGGAAGCGTGGACCCTTACTGATGCCTCATGTAATCGCATAGATGCATTTGAGATGTGGTGCTATCGCCGCATGCTCAGAATCTCATGGACACACCACGTGTCAAACGATGAGGTACTACAACGCATTGATGGACAACTAGAATTCTTACAACTTGTCAAGCGTAGAAAATTGGAGTACTTCGGGCACATCATGCGAAACGAAAAATATCACCTTCTTCAACTCATCCTACAGGGGAAGATAGAGGGGCAACGATCAGTAGGGCGAAGACGGATATCGTGGCTGCGGAATTTGCGGGCGTGGACTGGGATGACGTCAACGGCTCTGTTCAGAGCGGCAGTGAATAGAGTAATGTGGACCAATGTGATGGCCAACATCCATAGAGGATAGGCACTTCAAGAAGAAGACTTTCATCCATTTTAGTAATTCTGTTACAGTGTATAAATTGGAAATTGAAGACATGAAACAACTGGTATATATAGTTGGAGGCTAATCCTTGATACCAAGAAGAAAAAAAAAACAACCGACATTTTTTTTACATCGTATGTAATTAGAATAAACATCCAAACTAATTAGTCATTAAGTTAAAATAGCCTACCTGAACCTTTTTGCTCGTACATTTATTGAAAACTGAGTACCGTATAAACATCATTTTAACGTCTTTAATTTAATTCTTTAGTATTTTACTACAGCTCATAAAACAATTCTTAGTCTTGTTTTCCAAACAAGACTTATTTAGTAAAAATATTCTTTCTAGTAAATGAAGCGTATTAAAATTTACTGATGGAAACTAGACGAATAAATTTGCAAAGTAAAGAAGAGCTCATCAAGAGTATCAACTAAAAAATACACCATTATGGAGAGATCAACAAGGTTCGCTGACACTATTTAAGTTAGAAACTTTTTCCTTAACCTAATGACCTGAAAGTTAATAAACTCTATTTTTCAAAGTATTTTTCAAAGTATATTTTTCAAAGTCACAACTTTCCTTACAAAGTATATTTTTAAAAAACATTTTTTTCAAAGTATATTTTTCAAAGTCACAACTTTCCTTACAAAGTATATTTTTAAAAAACATTTTTTTAAAGAACTTTCAAACAGATTTAATAAAAAAGTAAAACCAAAAGTACTTAGCTAGATATTTCTCGGATAGAAAATATACCTTAGTGTTATTAACTATGGAACGAATTATTATAAAGCTAAAAAGTATAAAAAGTATCAAAGGACAAAGTAGCCTAGCTATATTTTTTGTTTCAGTTCAAATTAATTTTTTGCTTTCCAGTCATCAAGTTTAAAATAATTTAACTGCAAGTCACATGTGAAATAATAGCAATTGTTACTAAAAATACTAGGGGATGTTGAAAAAAATAAGCTTGGAAGGAGCTTGAGTTTCTACCGCGTTATGAGAAAGGTTTTTGAATAGGATTGTCACAGTCACTGACTTAGGTGTCTTTCATATGTTTTCTTATCTGAAGAAACACCTTGTTAACAAAACGTTTAAAATTTAAAAATGAGATCAAATCGAAAACTTGCTCAATTCGTAGGTGGTCGACTTCTACCAAGCCGATGGGTTAGAATCAAGGCAAAGATTTTGTAATAGTCTCAACTTGTACGGTGAATTTGTAGAAAAGTGGTTCAATCTGTGTATATATTTTCAGTAATAAAAGTTGGTAAAATATTTTGTTTTGTAGCTAATAACCAAGCTCTTGATGCGACTTTATTACTACTACAGCGGCTGTTCTACAGCAATAAGCCATTTACCGCAACCCAAAACGCCACTAATTTCTATTAAACACGTTTCTTCTCCCTATCTCTCATAACACCATCCAGCCTCCCCGTTCTGGGTTGTCCTCACTTTTTCATCTGGCTAAAACACTTACCCAAATCTTTTGTGGCAACTGGTTCTCCTCCATTCTTTACAGATAATCAAACCACATGAGTTATTTTTCTTCAACTTTGTCATCTAGTAAAACTCCTTGTAAACCTTCTTAAAAATCTTCATTCGTAATAATTCAATCTGCCATAACTTAATCTAACTGATATTTTCTTCTCCCAGAAACGTTTTCCCATATTTTTTTTCTGCTTTTAAATTTTCATTGGAGAGTTCAGACCTTTGAGACATAAATAGAAGATCTTTCAACAAAACCACGGAAAATTCTTTAGTAACACAAGATTTATATCATTTCTTCAGAAAATAGGATGTAAAATTCTGGTGACCAACCTCTGCCAACCATTCACCTGACGTGACTTTAAATAAACTAAAAAAAAATATTTTGGTTATTAAGAGATGTTTTTCAGGTCATCAGCCAAAAGGCTGGTTTGAACCTGTAGAGATTTTACTAAGTAAAACGAGGAGTGAGGTGGTTTACCAATGTTTTCTTCACTGAGTGGAAAAGTGCGCTTATCAGCATACCGAGCCCTCTGAAAAGCACATATTTTTCACTCTGCAAGTGACACCTTAACTTTATTCACCACAGGGTCTGGCTGTATAATAAAATTCATTACTTTCAGAGGAGATAACTCTGATTAGTGTCTTTTACACCTCTACCTCTTCTGTTCTTAAATGATTCAGTCATTTAATTGGCTGACCACGTAATAAGAAACAGAACTATTTATTTAAGCCAGGAAAAAACAGATTGAGTGTAAATAATTTGGCACGCCACCTGTCTGTTATGGGCTTTTCTAAGAGATATACAAAATTATTTTTAATCAAGTTTATTAAAATACTAAACAATACCGAAAAATTAATTATGGATAATATTATGCTAAGAAATTTTAGTTCGATTTGATTAAATAATTCTTTTCATAGTACTCTAGTTAACAACGAGTATAACAATTTAGTATTATCATAAGAATGCTGTTTTGCAGATCTCAATAGTATTTTTATAGTATTATTCTTCAACCACTGACAAAAAAATATTTAAAAAAGTTAAGCTGTGAAATAAAACCGGGGAAACCGATTCACAAGTCCATTTCTTTGAGGCTATCACTAGTATATTAAAGTAATAATGAATTGTAATCGTTTTCCATCGTTCTTACTTTCAGAAGTATTATAGCTATAGTAGTGCATTAATGGAATCTAATTAGTAGTACGGTTATGTTACTACACATGCTTTTGCCTGTAAAATTATTCTACAGTGTAGGCCTAACACAATGAATTTAATTAACATACAGTTTAAACTTGGGAAATAAGGAAATCTCTAGGGATTAGTAAACTGTTGTAATAACCATCTCCTACATCTTATTATATTATTATATTTTATCAACAAAGATCTCCATGCGTTAACAAGGAAGTTACGAAGGTAAAATCTATATTAATACTACTTAGAAAGCTAAATAACATGTAAATAATCGACAAAAAATACTTTAAATTAAAGATATATTAAATATAATAAATAAATACTCACGTATGAAATCATAGGTAAATTCCAGGCAGCAGCTACCAAAGCCTCAGCGCTACAAGTATCATCAGGACCGATAAACGCCAATGTACCATTATCCCTCATTTCTGTCATGGCTTTTATAGCGTTGGCTGCGAACCACGATTGTTTTCTAGTCAGTCCACTACGCATTTCCATTGTAGTACCAATATCAGCCGTGACGTACTCCAAACGACGTCCTGGCAAAAGAGCATCATCTCGATTAACTGCATCCACAGCCAACGGAAGAGCACCCAGTACAACCTAAACCAAAAATTATAATCAAAATACCCTTAAAAATATACAATAATAAAAATGTTATTATTATCATTAACTTCGTATTTTTCATTTTATTGTTAAAAAGTAAGACCATTATGATCAATGAAGTGAACGTGTAATTTGTAGGGTGAAAAATTTATACGTTCAGCACAGCGAGAAAAGCATGGTAAATCACTACATTCCTCGTTTTACTAAGAAAACGACCCACCGGGTTGGTCTAGAGGTAAAGTCGTCGCCGCGAGTCAGCTGTTTTTCAGCTGATTTTTGGAGACGAAGGTTCCTGGTTAAAATCCTAGTAAAGTTAGTTACTTTTATACGGATTTTAATACTAAACAGTGGTTAACAGTGTACTTTGATGGTTCGGGTTCAATTAACCATACTCTCTCAGGAATGGTTGGCCTGCGTCTGTACAAGCCTACACATCAATTACACATCATCCTCATCTCATTGGGTCATGGAGTTGCTTATTGTTTTGAATTGAACAGATTGCAACGTACACACATTAGGGATAAAAAAAGAAGAAACTAAGAAAACCTTTTACTGGTTTGAACAATTTTTCTGTTTAGGCAAACAACAAAAAACCAGAGTGGGAAATAATGTATTGTTAGGTTCAGTTTCCTATTCTTTAGGTGCAGTCTCCTTTAAGAAGGTTGGCAATACTCTTGAAAAGCATACTTTTGAATAATGCATCTCTAAACAAATCAGTACAGTTCCACGTTCTCAAGTTGTTCAGCCAGGATATGTGTCTTTTGCCTCGATTACTTTTTTGCACAAAAAGATATTTGTACTTTTGCGTAGAGGGTAGTATTTTTATCTCATAAACGTAGCATCGTAGCGAAAAAGTGCATAGAACTTATTTTGTGCCCAACCCAAATTACATAATGACCATGTAGCTGAAATTGCGCTTAATTCACTGGTTCGCTAAGAAAACTAAAAAAAAATTTAATGATTTGCAACCTCGGATTTCATGTTATTCATTTCTTTCGCGTCAAAAAATGTTCGTACAAATTTTCCGCTAGAAATCTTTTCTCTGGTTTTTCGTACAAAATTTTTTCCGAAACAATTTTATTGTCCGTTTTTCCGGAAAACTTATTCAGAACAAAATTTTCGGACAGAAATTTTCTGACAAAATTTTTTCGAACAAAACTTTAAACCACAAACAATGGCAAACCTAAACAGGGGCACGCAGCCCCATATATTTATCTCATACCACCTTACTCGTACTACCATTTTCTTATCCAACTAACCTCATTGGTGGCCGAACTACACCTCATGGCAAAGTGCGGGCGCACAGCGCAGGCACTTCTATGGTTCTAATCCACTTATGAATTCTGTTCCACCTAACCCCACTGATGCGAGACACGGAAGCGGCGCAAGGTGCCGCTGAAGTGGCGACTTAAATAAGAAGGCTGAATATAAAGACATTATAAAAAATAGGAGAATGAAACCACAAATTTAATAATCTTATGGAAAGAAACGTGGGAATACATTTTATTAATACTGTTATATTTCTTGTTACGATCGTTTGTATTATTACTGAAGCTAGCTAGCATTCACTATTTTCATTGTTTAAACTGTCAACTGTCATTGTGTTTCATTGTCGCTGTTTTGTAATTTTTATATATTGTTTGTTTAGTTAGTTAAATACTACTGCTATTTCGGTTGTAGTGGCCTAACTAAAACTACAATAGTTATTTTTTATTTTTGTTTTATTATGTGCATATTGTAAGTTATAAACGCTGTGTGTCTGTCAGGTTTTTATTGGTTATTGGTTAACCAAGTAGGGATCATGCTGTTTTGATAAGTTGTACTTATTTTTAAAAATCTGGTGTGAAACACTCACACAACTTTCCCTTGGCAATGTAATTCAACCATATAACCTCTATTTAATCGTGAGTAAACCATGTAAAACGAAAAATATAAATTAATTTTAATCATAAGAGAGTGACGCTAAATAAAAATCAACCTCTTTGGAACTTACAAACACGAAAAATCAGTAATTGCCTCTAAAATAGGCTCTGTGGAGAAAATGCTTGAAATAAAAGTTGTAGGATTTTTTTATTTCCTATAATTTTTATTTTATACACTTTTGTCGTAATATGCATAATAGATCAAAATCTTAAAAAATTCTATTTTTTACTAATTTTGATGAAAGAATCAACAAAAAATCACTAATTGCCGCTAAACGAAGCGTTGTAAAAAGAACGTTTGAAATAAAAGTTGTAGGGTTTTAATGTTCTACAACTAGATTATAAAATACACGTTTGCCCTAGAATGCACATATTAAGGCCGAAATCTTTTAAAAAATCATCTTTTTTCTACGATAACACAGACCATTCATGAATTTCAACAGACATGGCACTAATTTTATCTTGTAGAGCATAAAAATGTACTAATAAATTAAGCGATTTTAAAAAAAATCGTACAAGCCGTTTTTGAAAAAAATGCAAAATAGGAAAAATTGCACAAATAAACTACTACTTCCGGTTGACCGATTTTGATGAAAATGTTCATGTCGGGGCCCCTGACGGTACTTAACTTGTTTTAATTTCAACTTCGTACGCTATTCCGTTCTTGAGATATTTATGTTTATACACACACACACTCACGCACGCGCGCGCGCACACACACACATAAATTAATCGCTAAAACGTGTTTTTTTGTGTTTTAGAGTGCTTGAAAACGTGTATATTCAGTGCAAACTCGATTTAAAAAAATCGACATGAAAATAATACTTTACTTCACTGTAGAGATTCGTATAGGGTGAGAGAAAAAAATTAGAGATTACGATAAAGTAAAAAATAAGGTCAAACCAAGGGTAACAATAATTTATTATATTTGGTAGTTACAATAAGTTCCGTGAGGAAAAATGAATAAATAGCTACATTTGTTTCAGTGCTAGAAACTGGAAACAAAAGAAATTAAATTGAGAAAAAAAGAAGTTTAAGACTAGATAATAAGAAATTATTTTTCTCATGATATATAAATTATAAACATACTAATGAATCTTGGCAGAACTTTCTTTCTCCATACCAAATTTGTACAAATTTTCTCAGAAAAAATAAACACAATTACAAGAAAAACTCAGAAGGATCTGTCCAAACTTATATCATAATGTAGGCAATTTAACTTTATTTTTATTTAAAAAGTTACTCATTCTTTTCATCCCTTTCTCCTTCTTTCTCTTTCTCTCTCTATCTCTCTTTCATTCGCTTCTCTACCCTTACACATACACTCATATCGTTTCCATTTCATTTCACAAAAGATGTCTATCTTTTGACCCGTCATCGTCTTGGTTCAATTCACTCACCACTCAAAGATTTTTCAAGAACGGTCGCTACAGAATAAATTTCGTTTATATAAAAGAGAATAAGTAAAAAGAAAAAAATAATAATAAAAGATGAATACGAAATTACAACGGAGATTCGATATAGAAAAATGACATTGGTTGGCGGGTAAAACTAAACATATTCTATTTTTCCACCTGAAACCTTATTCATATTTCATATATAAAAGAATGTGGTTGCTCTATAGAGCCTACGCATCAATGAAAGAAAAGAAGCTTTCTTACGAGTTTAACATATGTTTGTCTGATTTCCTGACTCGCTTACATAACACATTCCTTTTCACATATGCGTCGGTTATATAGAATCGTATACATACGAAAAATGCGTACAAATTTAAGGATGTATAGTGTAATATTTCTTGTAAAAACCGAATTGCCAGTGATATGAAAGTACATACAAGTTGACAGAAAGCATTTCTTTTTATAGTTCATCGTCCAATATTGAGCATAAGCCTCCTTAAAATTTAACCATCTTTTCCAGTTATTTGTTTGCTGTGTCCAGTTTAATCTCTTGACGTCATCTCCCACATCGTATCAGTGATCAACGGCGTCTCCTTGTTCCTATCCTTGGTCTTTATTTTTAAATAACATTATTCTATTTACAAGCTGACAATTCCAACACAGAAGACTAGTGTAATGGCGCTAAGAGGGAAGGATCCAGTCAGGAGCAAAATTGTTATAGAGGACAATATTGTGGAACAGGTATCCCACATTCAGTATCTGGGTCACAACGAAACATACCAACAAGATAAAGTGCATACAATAGGACGCACCGATTCCACCATATATGCAGGATTATCCACAGAACTGCCCATAATATACAGGTGGAGTGTCAAATTATTTACACTCAATCTGTTTGTTGCAGGGCTAAAATAAATAGTTCTGTTTCTTATCACAAGCTGACAATCTCAACACAGAAGACTAGGGTAATGGCGTTCAGAGGGAAAGATCCAGTCAGGAGTAAAATTGCTATAGAGAACAATATTCTGGAATAGGTATCTCACTTTCAGTATCTGGGTTACAACGAAACATACCAACAAGGTAAATATGCCTACAATAGAATGCACCGTTTTCACCATATGCGTATGCGGGACTATCCACTTAACCTTAAAAAAATAACACCAGTATGGATATGGTTGAGATTTTATAAAACAATAGCAGTGCCACCCCTACATTATGGTGCTAGCAAAGAGAGATGAGAGTAGATTGCAGGCATCTGAAATGAAATTTTTACGGCAAACATATGGATGTAGTAGAGAGACAGTTAAAGTAATGTAAAGATAAGGAAAGAGCTTAACATCTTCGCCATAAATGATAGGGTACTACTAAATAAATTATAGTGGATAAAGCATGTGGACAGGATGAGCGAGAATAGGATACCTACGCAGGCGCTTGGTTACAAACCGGAGGGAAGACGAGACTAAAGGCACCCGAGGAAGAGATTGATTTCAGAGGTTTGGAACAGGCAGGATTGTCTAATCCTTGA
Source organism: Catonia carolina (assembly GCA_035578175.1). Classification (NCBI taxonomy): domain Eukaryota; kingdom Metazoa; phylum Arthropoda; class Insecta; order Hemiptera; family Achilidae; genus Catonia; species Catonia carolina. Next base: position 267,920,536 of record JAQMRL010000001.1, read on the forward strand.
AGGGTAGAAGAAGAAGGATATTCCATCTGCTATCTGTGTGTCTTTTATTATGTCTAAGCTACTTCTATTATTTTTTTTTGAGCCATTTTGTGTACGTTATTTTGCACTTTGGTTATATTTTTATATTGTAATATTATTTCAGAAATGATTAATGTAATAGTTTAGTTATTTTAAATATTATTTTGAATAGGTTGATTTTATTTGTATAAGTTGCCTTAATTTTTTTAAAAACTCTGTATTGTATGAAATGTAGTGTGTTGAACAAGGATGTTAGTTACGATGAATAAAAATTTTTAAATGGAAATTCTAGAAAATCAAAAATAATAGATTTTATTGTTTTTATTTTGTTTCCTTCTATAATGTTCCACCAGAATTGAGAAATTGCTTAAAGGGGGCTTATATTAACTATCAGACTACAGATATAAAAAATGTTATCGCCTTTTTAGTGTATCAGTCAACAGTTAAATTGTGAATGAAAAATATTATCGGGTGGTTTCGAAATGGTGTGAAACGAGACCGGTTCTGAACTACTTTAGGAATGGTTTCTTATGGGTAGTAAGTATCAAGTGGTTGTGGACAGGTAAGTCGTTTTGATTATTTGCTGTTATTGTGCCTTCATTACAGTCAATTTTAGTTTGGTTTAAGCTTAACTTTTTTAATTGATTTCATTTATATAATCTAATTGTATATGTTACTAGCTAAGTTTAATGATTAATTATAGACTTAATTATTAATTTTGTAAATAAATAATTAACTGTTACAAGTTTAAAGGTAGTCTGATTATTATTATCATACCATGATTCCAAATGGACCTAGGCTTAGGTATTACAATATATTCATTTGGCTTTCGATTTAGCAATATTATTTCTATCACATATCATTCCAGGCACGTCGTGTTTTTACTAATTTACTCATATTGCGTCCAGCAAAGACCAACGTTTGAGTACCATACGTTAGTACAAGAAGCATGAATTCATACATAAAGATTAACTTTGTACAGAAAATATTATAATAATTTTAGAAACCGGGTCTGTTTCCGTTGGACATTTGTACTGCGTATAGTCAGAAACACCTAATATTGAAGAATGCAATATAATACTGTATTGAAGATACAAACCACAAACGGCTTGAATGTAAAATCTTTTTATTATACTATTCAGGGCTGATGAGCTCTGAACGTATATATTGCCCCCTACCCATTTCATAGCTAGCCAATGACGTGCCAGCAACGTTGCCAACACTTGCTCTCGTAGCTCTTGTTATATATTTCGTCAGCCATTTTTTGGCCTTTCAATAACAATTTATAACCTATGAACGTACAACCAGCTTATTATATTATAAATCATTGCATGTTAACGCGCTCTATAAATCGATGAGTTCAGCACGAGATGCAAGACACGAGTGAACTACTCCAGTTCTTATACGTATGCGCGCGTAATGTTGAATGTTGGTCAGGCTGAAACATTCGTACAATCTGACAAATATTCTGATTGGTCTAAACGCGTAAAGCAACAGAGCTCATTAACCGTGAAAAGCATTATAGTTACGTTGATTTGTTAAAGTACAAATTTATCTTACTCCAAAATAATACGGTTAATTTTTAAATATTAGCTGAACAACTTTAGTCATTCTACAAGTCTGTCACTTTCTAATTTGTTACCCAAAGAAAATTTAATCGTAAATGAATTAATCATAAAATATCTGTTACCTTGAACTCAAAGGTAGCCTAAACATATTTGGAACCTTATAAAAGATGCACTTATATAATGTACATGAAAGAGAATGTGGGTGGAAATAACAAAGGCGTGTATTTTCAGTCAATTAATTAAATGAGTTTATATTTGGGATTCTAGTTTTGATATCAATACATGGTTGCTTTCTGTCAACATTAATGTAATGATAACTTCAGGACATCAAAGACTAAAATTAACAGTGCAACATTTTATTAAGATACATGATTTTCCATTTACGTCGATGTTTAAGTATTGTTAAAATTAAAATAAATTTTTTAGCGTCGCGTAATTAAATTGTTTTATAGATAGTAATTATTAATTTTTGTGGAATAAAAAGTTGAATATACACATTAAATTTTTGTTAACACCTTAAAAATGAAAATTTTTAAAGTACAAAAACATCTATCGATTTTTAAATTTTAGTGATGCACTAAATTAATTTCAGTATTTTAACTTCGTAATTTTTACAGATTTAGGTGTAGTCTATTATGGTTTTCGTAATGATTTTTTTTTTTTTTTTGGTTTAACGTCCGACTGCTCTGTAATTACTGCTAATGCAGACGGTGAAGGATGAAATGATTTTTTTGTAACGTATGAAAATATGCCGTGCCTGAATGGGATTCGAACCCAAGACCGGATGATGAGAGGCGAGCACGTTACCAACTACGCCAATGCGGCCGACTTTTGGCGATGAGTTTAAAATAAGAATTTATAACTTAGATGAAAAAAGTACGGTGACCTACAGTTTTATTTAGTAGTGGGTCCACATCATGTTTATTAAACAATGGATTAGTATTTCCTGTGTTGAACTTCAGAATAAAAACTACTACATGCATTTTAACGTTTCATTTAAACTAAGGTAAAGACTTCAATAAATATTTACTACTTAATTTAACGAATGTTTCACATTTTCTGAATCATGTTTCTACGGGGTGGCCCATACGTTGGTTTCCCCATGAGATGAGACTTTTCATTTTGATAAGTTGGTAATAGTGTAATGTTGGCAGCATCACGTACAACATTAATTAGTTGTCTGTAACTGTAGCTTGTGTGAGATACGCCTCCATGTTTTTACTATTTTCATCTGGTAACAAGATGGCGCCCCAGCACATTTCGGTATCGAAGTTCGTGAGTTTTTAAATTCCAAAGTTGATGAATGTATCATGGTAAAATTGGATGGCCTGCGCGCTTGCCAGTCTTAACGCCATGTGATTTTTAACTTTGGGACATTGTTAATGAACTAGTGTATTCTTCCAAGTGACAAAACCTGCACGAACTAAAAAGTTGAATTGACATTGCATTTGACTATGTAAATGACGATAAAATGTTACTGTTGAAAATTTGTGAATCACTTGTAAATCGCTGCATAAAGTGTATAGAGAATCATGGTGGACATTTTGAACACCTGCTATAATATTTTCAAGGTAACAATTCATTATTTGTGTACGTTGCAATCTGTTCAATTCGGAACAATAAGCAATCCCATAACGGATAAGCAATCCCATAACTGCCCATAACGGACAGGTGGAGTGTCAAATTATTTACACTCACTCTGTTCGTTGCAGGGCTAAAATAAATAGTTCTGTTTCTTATCACATGGTCAGCCAATTAAGTGACTGAATCATTTAAGAACAGAAGAGGTAGAGGTGTAAAAGACACTAATCAGAGTTATCTCCTCTGAAAGTAATGAATTTCATTATACAGCCAGACCCTGTGGTGAATAAAGTGAAGGTGTCATTTGCAGAGTGGAAAATGTGTGCTTTTCGGAGGGCCTGGCATGCTGATAAGCATACTTTTCCACTCAGTGAGGAAGGCAATGGTAAACCACCTCACTCCTCGTTTTACTTAGTAAAACCTCTACAGGTTCAAACCAGCCTTTCGGCTGATGACCTAAACAACAACAAGCAATCCCATGACCCAATGAGATGAGGATGATGTGTATGACGTGTAAATGAGGTGTAGTCTTGTACAGACCCAGGCTGACCATTCCTGAGAGAGTAGGTAATAATATAATGGACAGTTTATTTATTAAATTTGTTTTTTTTTCTATAGGTTTCTTATTTCATTAACCTTTCTTCCGATTTCCGTAAATATTGGGGAAACCGACATGTAAGCCACCCTGTATAATATGTAACAAAATTGTTAAATATTTATAAAATTTAGCTCCAAATAACTTCTTTATATTTACGGGTATGTATCTTAAGTATAAATACCGATAAAATGACAGGTTTTAGTTTTTGTAAATCGTAATCTCTAAAACGAGACTTTACAATTGCTGACTTGATGTACAAATTTCATTTTATAACCTGAAAAATTAAAATTTATTAATGTTATTTGTGCTCAAACATGTGTGAAACGTACGAGATACAACTCTAGGGAACAACAGGTCACAGTAACAATAAAATAATTAACAGGTTTCAGTCCAAAATACGTCGTAACATTACAGACTCGCCTTGGTACATACCTAACCCTGTAATACACAGAAACACGAACAATTCTACAGTACACGTATAAATAAGGGCAATAGAATACTATTGTCCTAGAATAGAATACTATTGTACTTAGAATAAATATAAATATATAAAAATATAAATAAATATATTATACCTAGAATACTATTGTCCTAGAATAGAATACTATAATAATAGTATTCTATTGTCCTGCGTATAAATATAAATATAAATCTTGTACCAGTTACCGAACACGACTTGAAAATCATCAGATTCCAGAAGCCATCAATCTCCTAAACACACAGGCGACTACACAGACTATACCCCACAGATTTATTCTAATACATATTATTTTATTTATCCTACATTCGCAACAAGAACAAAACAAAATTTGAAATTTATAGTGATACCAAAGGGTATTACTCACTCATAATTTACTCACTACTCGTCTACTCATTGATTTATGAGAGCAAATCGTAGGTTTACAGCAATACAAAAAAATTATGTTATCTACAACAGACCATTGGTCCGATTATTGTGATACATTATTTGCACAACACTAATATTTAAAAAATAATCATTATTTAAGCAGTAAGACAAACACAAGTAAAATAAAATAATATTGTAAATGATTGCAAAATAAATTGTAAATGAATTTGCAAAAGTTGTACAACAGCAAAATTATAGTTAATAAAAAGAAGAATATATTTTTGAAGCGGAATGTAAAAAGGAATCTCTTTTTGAAATTTTTTTTATTTTGAGTTAACATCTTCCAGATTTAGGGCACTTAATTAGAACAATTAGGTGGTACAGAATTTCAATTTTTATTTCAAAAATAATATACGTTTACATAAAAATGAATCTTTGAATGCCCTTTTTTATACAGAACAATTTGTTTTTAACATTGATATTCTACATTAAATTTTTTAAAAGTTCTAAAAGTTTATTGCTAAAAGTTTTTTAAAATAGTGTTTTCGTTTTCTCTTCGATAGTTCTACAACAAGTTACAGTATGTAAGGATCAGGCCAGGTTACCCACTAGTATCGCAGTATAACAGTTAAAACAGCCTCTACTTCAGGACAGACATCTCTGCATTCATCCTTACAAAATATCCTGATGTTTTCGAATAGATATTATTTTTTCTTACTCATCCACAGGAGTTATTACATTTTAAGTACAAGATAAAGTAATCAATAATAAATTTCAAAAAATTAAAAAAAGATGTAAACTCTAACAATTCATTTTGTTTAGTGTATGTACTGAAAATTTTACTTTTCCAACAAGAGGTAGCCTACTTTTTTACATTCCGCCTCACATACTTATTAAAATACTTTCCAAAAATTAATGTAATCCTAATAAAAATCAACCACAATCAATATTTAAAATTATTTAAAAAAATTAAAAAAAAATAAAACACATAATGAAGACATGGAATAATAGAAAAACAAAATAGGATTCTTTTCTGAAAAATAAAAATAAATTGTTAATTCGTTAAAAAGATGCAAAAGCAATTGCTAAATTTATTCTTCTGTACTTTCAGAAAGAATTAATTAAACGTTCAAAAATATTTATTTCCAATTGGAGTTTTATATTTCCTGACTTTTGTACTTAATTACTAAAACTAGTCAAGCGTAAAATCAATAAGACACCAGGCGACAATTTAATGAGAATTGGGAAACGTAGTATAACCTACAGGCGTGGAAATTTTAATTCGCTTTAAAGTGGAAATTATTTTCACTCTTTAACATAAATGTATAACAAGTTTGTTATCAGTTAAATTATAACGTTCAACATGTTCAGTAGCTATCATACAGCAAAATGAAAAGTGAGTAAAAATTAATCCTGCATTACTAACAAATCTCGTGCTAATAATAAGAATTAATAAAACTTTAAAAAAAACTATAGACTTAAAATCTAAGCAAGATTATGATGAACTTAAAAACTGAAATCTGTCTTTTGTATACAATGAATTATCCAACGTTTTTCTGTAAATCTGGAAATAAAAACGAATAAATTTTTTAGTAAAAACAAACGAAATTTCTTCATGACTGCCTTTTTATTTATTGAATATTTTTCATGTCAGTTCTGTATTTCAGCACTAGTGTATTTAAGTCCGGTCTTAAAAATAGATATTTTTTAAAATTTCTCATCTTTCTTCAACATTTAACTCGCACACATGTAGGTATTTTTTTAAGTTACAGTAATTAATTTTTCCCCAAAATAAAGTATTGACAATCAAGATGGTTGCCTTTTTTAAATTTGTACTCGAGAACGTTTTTTGTAATTTGTTTTCCATTATCAAAAAGTTATTTTAAAAGTTTTTTTTTTGGATTATAGGCTAAATATTAATTAAACTAAATGATATGTTAATATCAACATTAGAAAAGCGAAGAGACTTACAAAGCCTTACAAATTACATGGATGATACTTCTTTTAAAAGAGCTGACAATTTGGGTATTTAGGAAAACCATAATAAGGGTTCATAAGCGCGATGATTCAGAATATAGTACAGTATTAAAATAAAGCATATTACGTTAACTCTAGATTTCTAAGAAGTAAGCTGATAAGTTACCGTACAAAATTGAAACATAAAATGAATTAGGCTGGTTGGGACTTATGGAAGTGGAATATGGACACTCAAAGAAAATGAACCGGAAACACTGCAAAAATTTGAAAGCAGTGTAAAAATAATATATGGGAAATAAGATATAATCGAGAAATATGCGAGACATTAGAACAGAAGGATATTATAAAATCGAAGTCTCAGTACCACCCGAACGTAATCTCAATATTAACTTAATTTAGACCCGGTCCCGTAATGACCCTAGTTTAAAACGGCCGGACAAGACTAATTACGTTCACAGTACAATTGACAAATAGGTAACTAACAACAAAGGCGCAAACTATTTTTATATCTGCGGTCTGATAGTGTCTCCAAACAATTAATTGAGACCCTTATAACAATTTCACCATTTCACTGGAACAAGGCAGAAGAAATCAGAATAAAACAAACTTTTCTATTAGTTTCGATTTCAAAGAATTCCTATTCAAAATATTTCATTCATCGCAATGTATTATCCTTGTTCAATACACTCCAACCCACACAATACACAATTTCTGGCAAAAAGTAATCTGTTCTCTCAACCATTTCTGGAATATCAACATAGCTACAATGTTACAATACGTTTGAAACCTAAGTAAGTTCTGTCGAGAAATTTGGCTGTAGCTCCTTGCGACAATAGTACTAACAGAAAAACACGAATTAAAATTTTTTTAGATTAAGAAAGGAAAATTTTCCTGTAATAAATTCAAAATAAAATGATCAAATTTATTCATATACGAGTAATCTTATTTTATGAAAATATATGAGAGAATTTACAGATGATCGTACATTTTTACAGAAAAAAATTGCTGTTTTTGTATAATCTTAAGATAGACTAATATTACGAGAAGAAGCACAACCTGTTCTCATAGAATATTATCTATTCCCAAGCCGGATAAAGCATAACATAAACGAGGGAAATAAATTTTTCCTCATCTTACTGACATGTAAAATTATTAATATTTTGAGCGTACAATATCAGCTGAAATATATGGAAATGAAAATCTTCTCATGAAAGCAAATTTAATAAAACATGGGACTGAAAAGAGATCCCATGTAGGCTTGAATCTAATTTAAAATTCTGAGTGGAATGAACAAAAGGAAATCTGACAGATGAATGAAACGCGTTCAATTAAATAACTAAATTCTTTTTGTCGACGTGTTGGGTTGCTTTGGTAAGGGTTTTGTATCAACAGATTAAAACCAGCCATTTTTAAGTCGATATGCGCAACGGCAGTTTAGTGTCGATGTGAGAAATGAACAAAACTTTTAAAGGTTTGTAATTATCAATACTCGCGAATGAAATATTCATCTACCAAAATGGTTTAAAAGCAATTCATCAAACAGTACTATTTAATGTACAAGGTCTGAAAATTTTAAGCAATGTTGATTTTTTATCCCTAATGTGTGCACGTTGCAATATGTTCAATTTAAGACAATAAGCAACCCCATAACGCAATGGGATGAGATTGTATGACGAGTAAATAAGATGTAGTCTTGTAAAGCTTCAGAATGACCTGTTCTAAAAGAATTGTGTTGTTTAGGTCATCAGCCAAAAGGCTGGTTTGAACCTGTAGAGGTTTTACTAAGTAAAACGAGAAGGGAGGTGGTTTACCATGCCTTCCTCACTGAATGGAAAACTATGGTTATCGGCATGCCTGGCCCTCTGAAAAGCACATATTTTCCACTTTATAAATGACACCTTCACTTTATTCACCACAGGGTCTGGCTGTATAATGAAATTCATTACTTTCAGAGGAGATAACTCTGATTAGTGTCTTTTTCACCTCTGCCTCTTCTGTTCTTAAATGATTCAGTCATTTTATTGGCTGGCCATGTGATAAGAAACAGAACTATTTGTTTTAGCCCTGCAAAGAAACAGATTGAGTGTAAATAATTTGACACTCCACCTGTCTGTTATGGGCAGGTCTTAGAGAATATGGTTTATTAAAGCCGAACCATCAAAGTACACCAGTAACCTCTGTCTAGTATTTAAATCCGTAAAAAAGTAAAACCCTTTTTTAGGATTTGAACCGCGGAACCGTCATCTCCGAAAATTTGCTGTTAATCAGCTGACTCCTGCAACAATTTTACCACCAGACAAGCCCGTTGAGTTAAGCAATGTTAGACCCACCGGGTTGATCTCGAAGAAAATTCGTCGTCGCGAGTCAGCTGTTTAATAGCTGATTTTTGGTAAGAAGGTTCCTGGTTCAAATTATAGTAAAGGTAGTTACTTTTATACGGATTTGAATACTGGACAGTGGTCGCCAGTGTAGTTTGATGGTTTGGTTTCAATTAAATCTCTCAGGAATGTTCGGCCTAGGTCTGTACAAGACTGCACCTCATTTATACGTTTTACATTCTCATCTCGTTGGGTCGTGGGGTTGCTTATTGTTCTGAATTGAACAGATTGCAGCGTACATATTAGGGATAAAAATTAATGTTGAACAAACAAAATATTAATATTTACCTAACCGCATACGAACAAACCTCACTTGGGGATTCCTGTTAAATTCACATCTACTTCGTCAAAAATATAGGAGTAGCAGCCATACAATGGAGGGATTATCAGTAATGTAGTCGCTAAAAGCAATATTAACAACATTTTTTCAATCTGTAAGCATTTATTATACCCACATCCCGAACAAACCGAGGATTAGGTGTTACAATACATTTAATGCCATGTACCAAAATAACATTGTAATCTACACTGATAATATTTTATTTTCAATATCACGTAATAAAAATAATCGATACATTTCTTTTACCTAATTAAATTCATACAGAATACGTGTATTATGATGCATCAATATAGTTTGTTTACAATTATTCAGAAAAGTAATGAAAATATAATGTTATATTTTAATTACTTCCGTGAATTTTTCAATAAAAACTTTATTCACGTGAATTTTTCTAAAATTCATTCATTCGAGTTACATTATTAAAACCGCCGTGACAGAATATTCAGATAATTGAAGTGCTGAGTGGAAGAAAGTTCTGTGTCATTTTTTTAAAACATAGTTTTCATGATTGATGAATATTACGTGCATAATTATTTATGTAGGTGGCATTGAATGCTCTATTTCAACAAGTTTAAGGAAATACTAGAGGATCAAGGGGGCATGTACCATATAATTTTATGTTTTATTAAAAAAGGGGTAAAGATCACCTTGTTCCTCTAGAATAGAAGACATTGTCGTTGTAGTAATAAAAATTTAATGTCATCAATAAAAGCTGTTATTAAGTATTTATTTAAAAGATTCTCCAATGGAAAACTCTGTCTTGTATTATTGAAAAAGCCTGCTTTTTATCCATTCTCAAAGGAAACAGACATTTTGTGGAAGAAGGAATTATACGCAGGGGAAAGTTGTAATAAAAGTGATATAGAAGAAAATTTGAAAAGTAAAATTTTAGAATTTTTAAATTCATTTATAATGTTTTGTGAAGGGCAACAAGTAGGTACCAAAATAAAATGAATCAACAAACTCACAAAAACTTGGGAGCCTTAGATTTTTGATAGCGTTTTCCTCAAAACTATAATTTTGTAACGTAACACTTTCATCCGCTAAGGTCTTAAATTGTGTTTAAAAAACAGATTTTGGATGTAACTACAATTTTTTTCTTGAATGATTAATATACAACTACAAAAATGTTGACTCTGGGATCCAAATAAGTCCTGTCGAGGTAGAATTTAATTTTAATTTTAATATTATACCGTGTTAATATTTAATATTATGGATAAGAACGTACAAGAAAACGATCTGGCCGTTGATATTCAGCAGAACTGAAACTTAGACAAATAAACGGAGAGGACATTAATAGTATTATTTACCAAGATCTTAAGGAATATATACGGACTGGTGTTGGATAGTGGCCAACGGAGAATTTGAATATACGTACGGCGAAGCACATATGGTTGCTCCAGGTATATGAGATTACAGTAAGGATTTGGAAAGAAAATGCTTCTTCGTAAAATCGGAGTATTTTGGTAAACCAGAAGGAAGAAGACCGCTTGACAGATCCACACTAAGACGGGCATGTAAGGTGAGGAGAACTTATGTCGCTAGGGTGGACAGAGGAGGAAGCCGACATTAATGACAGATGGAAACTGTTAAAATAGAGGTAATAAATCGGTTTCAATTTTAATGATTACAACAAGTGAGTTTTTTATTATTGAATTTTTATCGTGGAAATTCTCAAATTGAGTTTTTAATAAATAACTTTTATTGAGGTGAATATTTTATAACTTAATTTAACCCTTTGCGGTGACTATTGACGCATATACCTGCAAAAATACTTTCCCTACAGTCGTTTTGCGTATTTATCAACATACGGTTTCTAAAAGTTAGGGTCGTTTGGCAGATATATCCGCTCATTTACAAATTAAATCAAAAAAGATTTTGACTAAAATTCGTCTTAATAGTCATCAAAGTTATGCCAAATATCTAAATATTCCAGGAAATTTGCACCTGCAGAAACTAGGTTGACAGCATTACCTACCAGTGTTTCTTGGGTGCCACGAGGCCGGTGTTCCATAATAGTCATGCTTTTTCTCTTCGTTAATACTTACTTGCGTTACATTCATCCAATGTAATCGTGATATTAAAAAATCTTTGCATTTGTAGATATGTTTTCTCTTTTTATTTAGCAATTCAACGCACAAACAATTTTTTTAGTCAGTTCTATTTACGGATACATCCGCGTAAGTCACGTAACTCAGGACTACGTGCGGAAATATTCGCATTCATTATTGGTGAGTAAAAGAGAAAAAATACCTGTTGAATTTTTTGTTGATTCTGAACAATTAAAAACAGTTTCTGTCCAGGAAAAATATTTAAAAAAAACTGTTTTTTACCCCAATCTATAATTGAAATGGGTCTGTGATACCCCAATCTATAATTGAAATGGATCTGTGATACCCGTAAGAAAGTAATTCCGTCCATTTAAGATTAAAACAATACTGATTTTTAAAATTACATTACAACAAAGTACCGATTATCCGAAATATTAGGGCATGACAATTTTGGATGACCGATTTTTTCGGATAATCATTCACGCTCGGGAAAGGCAATAATAAATATACTTAGTAATGAAAAATAACAATTTTAAGTGGGAAACAATGAAAAATGTGGATTTATACAGAATCGTTATAAATTAAAATATATATACGGTAAAATAAAATATTATAAGTTGTTACAAAAAACAAAAATCATTTACCAATTGCAGTTCATTGTTTTTAATAAAATCGCTTATTCTGCGTTATTTAACATTGTTCTTTTGATTTAATGCTGCTAGATCCCTGACTCGTTTGACAGTCAAGAGAGTAGAAAAATCTGCTTCAGGCTGCATTTTATAACAAATTAAAGTTGTTTCTAAAGCTTCAAATGCTTGACTGTTTGTATTTTATGAATTTTATGTGAACCAATTAAATTCGCACAGACAACAGACGTTCCATTGCGCATATTTTTGAAAGATGTCCCTATTTTGGTATCGACAGAATGAAGACATCTGAAAAGATAGGCGTTGCACAGCGAATCCCAGAGGGAGTAGGGGCAGCGATGCTGCGGGATGAGGAGAGCTGAAGTTGGTCGCTCAGTTTGCGGAGAGGGTGGCCGGGAGACTGCGGAGGGAGGAGACATATGGAGATCAGCGGGATTGCCCTCTCCCACAGTGAATCAATCCTGTCCCGATCTCAGTAGGTAAAGTAGGCACACTACTTTCCTGAGCTGGCGATGAAAGAGATGAATGGAAATGAGAGAGTGAGTGTTGGTCAGTGACAGCGAGAGAGGAATTAGGCTACAGTTCCCTTCCACGCCCCGCTGACAGTATGCACATTTTTAACCCGACATTTCCCTTGTAGTATTATATAAACAGTTCCGAGGGAGGTGGAGGGTTGTTTGCTGATTTCGGATCAAGTTAGCAGGCGACGGGTTTTTGGTTGGTAAGGCGGTTGCGGCCTCCTTGGGGCTGGACTAGAACGCCTCAATTGAGTCCAACACTACTTCCTCCAACGTGAGGGAGTGAACATGAGTTTTTCTCGCCGCCTCGGATATAAAAAAAAGACAACAGACGTTATGCTATCTTTACTGATCTTTTTAACGGGAACAACTGATTCGCGTTTACTTGCTAATTTCTTTAAACTCATTAAAAGTTGACGACTTGTAGTACACGTAGCGTTGCCTACCAGATTGAGTACAGTAGTACTTCGTCTTCTACCTACACAATTTTCAGAAAATTATAAAAACCGATTTTGGATAATCGGGGTTTAGCTGTAATTATATTTATAGTAACGTTAGTATTCGTTAGGAATAAAAAGACGTTACGCAATATTCTGTTTAATCATATCTTTGTTTTAAGTGAATACATAGACGGAATTTAATTCTGAATCAGTACGAAATTAAACAATTGAGGTTAAGAGGAAGTGTACCATTTAATACAGATGTTAGGTATTCATAGATTTCTGTTCATATCAAATACAATGATATAACACGTAACCTATTCATTGTCTGTACGGGCAGATTAACGCCCCAATATTGTGCCTATAAATTGTATGTTGGTTCACTGTTATGTAGATTAAATAGAATACCACAAAGACCGCCAAGTATAATGCAGCTGTAATTATTCTATAGGATTATTACATGTGTCCGCATTGCGTAGGCCTCTTCAAACAGCTTACTAATAGAAGTTATGATTACTTCTACAATTAAATAAAATGAGTTTAAACGCATTAATAGAAAGTTGGAAATTAAATTCTAATGAAATAAAGAATATGGATTAAAAATAAGAAAATAAAGACTGTATAGCCTACTGTAATAAACAAAATTGATTTAATTTCTCTAGTTTTCAACATATACATTTTTTAAAATTTTAAATAAAACTTCTCTTAACGACCACCCTTATTCAGCGACCGCCCCCTATGTCCGACCGAATATTTGCAGAACTGATTTTCTTACTCATAAGACTTACTGCCCATAACGGGCAGGTAAAGTGTTAAATTAATTGCTCTCGATCTGTTGGTTCCAGGGCTAAAAAAAAATAGTTCTGTTTCTCATCACATAGTCAGTCCATTATATAACTGATGTATTTAAGAACAGGAGAGGTGGAGGTGTAAAAGATATTTGTCAGAGTTATCTCCTCTGAGCGTAATGAATTTCACTATACAGTCAGACCCTGTGGTTAATGAAGTGAAGGTGTCATTTGCATGGTGAGAAGTGGGTGCTTCTTGCAGGGCCTGGCATGCTGATAAGCATACTCTTTCAACTCAGTGAGGAAGACAAGATCCTCGTTTTTACTTACTGTTTGTCTGTGACTTGATGGCCCCTCGCAGAGGGGAGCAATATGCGAATTGTAAAACCATTTCAGAAAACATTTAATTTTTTTTAGGTCACTGAAACTTTTCGGAAATGACGTATTTTTATAAAACAAAGTATTTCGCATGTTTTTTGTTCTATAAAATTATTTCGAAAAACACACGCCTAATGAGACAATGTGTAATTTAGTAAAAGTTTTGTTTTTGAAGAAAAACCGGTATTTTTTCAAATACATCGTCATTGTTCAACAACTATTCCACGGATTAACGTAAAATTTGGCAGGCTTGTTCTGTAATAATTATGAAAAACGATGATACAATAGAATTTAACAGAAAATCAATACTTTTTAAATTACAAGGTATTTTCAAAAATCCATTTTGTAAAATCGCGAAACGACATAAAAAAGTCAGCATGCGAGAAACTTTTTTGTCTTTAAAGATAACTGTACACTGTAAGCGAATGAAATAAAGAAAAAATTTTGAATTAATTTTTAAAGAAAGAATTATTTAAATTTGACGAACCGTATAGGAGTTACAAGGATTTAAAAAACGCTGTATTTTGATTGTACTGACGTAAAGTATAAGAAAAAACGATAATATTTTCGAGCGCGGATTTGAAAAGTTAATATCGGGAAAATTTTTCTGTCGTTCGAGAAAGTGCACGCATGAAGTTTATTAACAGAGCTTAAATACATTTTCTCTTAAAAAATCATTCAAATCGGATCATCCATTTTAAAATTAACACAGTTCAAATTTCGCAACTGCGCAGCGCGCATTGCATGATAATAAACTGTGCTCGTATTCTACTACTACCATTACTTATCACCAATATTTATTTGAACGAATAACTGTATTGGATTCTTAATTTAGGGAAATTGTTAATTATAGCTCCTTGCGTGACTTTCTGTAAAGGAAGATTAAGTAAATTAGTAACACGTTCTTCATCTCAACGTTTAGTGACATTGTTTATTACATTTCTTCCATCACTGTGAACGGTTTGCCCATGTTTCTGTTATGCATCCATATTTGTTTACGGTTTTAATATATGTTATAAACCATAAAGGCATAACTGAAACTAACATCTTCCTAATTACCTAAAGTATTAGTGAATAATATATAAAACTATTATCAAACACACATGACCCGAGCAAGACACAACAATTGAAGCACCATTCACAAGTAAATGAAATGTTAATTTAGTAATGTGTGCTCATGTAGTAAACGTAATGTGTATGTAATTTATAATATTTGTTTAGCAAAAGTAAACGATAACCTAATATAAATGATAAAATAGTTACGACTACAATATGTAACTTAAATGTATGCCCGGAAAGTAAAAGTTACGTCCGACGCATTGCAACGATACTACATAACTGTTTGAAAAAAAGGACAACATGCTTACTGAAATGTTCAGAAATGGTTTCTTGAAAATAAAAAAAAAACAATATTTTACTTTTTACAAAACCGTTGTCAAAACATAAATTTTACGTGACAGAACAAATAAACAATAAGGGTGTAATTTTATACATGTACTAAAATAGCCTATAATACTATTACGTACGCCTTTCATGCGCTTTGGATGCGTGTGCTTGTAATTGATGGTATACTTAAATCCTTGTAATTCCTATACGGTTCGTCAAATTTAAATAATTCTTTCTTTAAAAATTAATTCAAAATTTTTTCTTTATTTCATTCGCTTACAGTGTACAGTTATCTTTAAAGACAAAAAAGTTTCTCGCATGCTGACTTTTTTATGTCGTGTTTCGCGATTTTACAAAATGTATTTTTGAAAATACCTTGTAACTTAAAAAGTATTGATTTTCTGTTAAATTCTATTGTATCATCGTTTTTCATAATTATTACAGAACAAGCCTGCCAAATTTTACGTTAATCCGTGGAATAGTTGTTGAACAATGACGATGTATTTGAAAAAATACCGGTTTTTCTTCAAAAACAAACTTTTACTAAATTATACATTATCTCATTAGGCGTGTGTTTTTCGAAATAATTTTATAGAACAAAAAACATGCGAAATACTTTGTTTTATAAAAATACGTCATTTTCGAAAATTTTTAGTGACCTAAAAAAAAATTAGATATGTTTTCTGAAATGGTTTTACAATCCGTATATTGCTCCCCTCTGCGAGGGGCCATCAAGTCACAGACAGACAGTAGTAAAACCTCTAGACGTTCAAACCAGCCTTTTGGCTGTTGACTTTGTAGCAACACTACGGTTGTACAATTTAAAAATAAAATGAATAGACACAATTTAGATTTAAGACGTTTAATTAAATAAAAAAATAAATTAAATAATTATTATTATAACAAAATAATGAATTTAAATTAAATTATCTCAGGGTTTATTAACGTACAATTGTTTATTGTTTATTCTATAACTTACAAAGTACAACAATTGAAAATTTTTAAAATAAAACAAAAGAATATCGGTACTTCTTTAAATGTAAATTTAATACTGGTTTTATATTTAGAAATTTTGATTATTATTTATTTAATGTTGACTTCTTGAAAATTTAATAAATATACTTTTAAATGGATATCAGTTAATGAAAATAAATATTTAGTTGACTTTTACCGGTTCCCGTTACAATCTCTTGAAAATAAAATGAAGCGTTGGTTGATAGCGTCGGTCTACAAAACTGGAATCTTGCTATTTTAAAACTTGAAGTTATTCAATTTATTCTCCGAACTTCCATTCTAAATTTTACTATATATTATAGCTCACAACTCTGTCTACTCATTGATACATAATTTAACATAGATTATTCATTTTAAATATTATAAATTTAAATTTTTACTGGAGCGTTAGTACAATGTGTTCGGTACGGAATCTGATGGCATACCGCTCCTCGATTTATGATTCAAACGACTACATCTTCATTGAATTTTGATTGAATATTTTAAAACTGTTCAGAAAAATCGGATCACTGTTTAAAAATATACACTGTATATTATTGTATTTATAAATGTTTTTAATTAAATATTTTATCCTAATTTCGATTTTTAATTTACTTTTTACTAAATATGATTTAGTTGTTCATTTTGATAAAGTAGTACACATTTCTAATCTCGTTGTTCGTATGTTACTAATTATAAAATAAATGATTGAAAATTAACTGATATTCTATTAAATAAAAAAAACTATTATTATTTACCAGTATCTATACATTATAAAGCTATTAATATTATTTAAAAGTTTTAACAAATTTATATACCAGGTATTACTAGATTTGATCTTTACTACTTAAAAATTAAGTAGTGGTCAACCTGTCTGTTCGACCTTGTCCATCAAACAAAATGTAGGTCAAGTTCATTCTACAACTTGAACAACAACAAAGACCAATGTATTCTAAACCCATATTAAGCGACCAACGACCGCCGGGTGAAAAGGCATTTTCTTTTCCGACGAAATTAAATTTTACAGCCACAAGGTTTAGGGAATTTTCAATTCTGTAGATGGACACCAATTGAGGTCTGCGTAAAACGGGCGTTTACTGGTATACGCCCATAGGGTTATGGTGTTTTTGAACTCTTCCCTATTTTGTTTGTAGAACTGAAAATTTTTATTTCAGTTTCTTTGTATTTGAATTCAAAACGTTGATATGAAGAAGACAGCGCACTAAGCACGTTTTTTTGTTTGTGAATGAGGTTAAAAAAAAGGTAAAAAGGCCCTTTTACCGCATTACGCCTAAGGTACGCCTACAATACTTAATAAAACAAGTGCCATCATTTCTATAAATCCCTATTAAGTGATCACCCCTCAAAAATACCAATTCACTCGTGAAATTGTGGTGGTCGCTTTAGAGAGGTTTAATTGTACTTATTTTTGTTGATGTTGTGTTGATGTTGTTGTTTAGGACACCAGCCTCTAGAGGCTTTACTAAGTAAAATGAGAAGGAGTGAGGAAGTTTACAATTGCCTTCCTCACTGAGTGAAAAAGTATGCTTATCAGCCCTCCAGGCCCTCTGAAAAGCATTTACTTTCCACCCTGCAAATGACTTCTTCACTTCATTCACCACAGGGTCTGGCTGTATAATGAAATTCATTACTCTCAGAGGAGATTACTCTGACTAGTATCTTTTACACCTCTACCTCTTCTGTTCTTAAATGCTTCTGTCATATTTTCATTTGTTATTTTATTTTGTTATAATGAACAATTTATTAAAAACTATGTAACGAACCAAACCAGCTACAGTAAAGTCTGTTTATGTTTGCTATAGTTGAATACATAAACAAACTCCAGCTGACTGGAAGGTAAACATTATTTAAAACTATTTAATTTATATTACAAAAAAGAATATTGAAAAGAGAGTTATTTATATGATTGCTAGGAAACTATAAGAAGAATAATTATGAATTTTGTGAGGAAGATGGCGACTGTGGTTCCAGACATCGAACAGGATGGATGGTCCACAAGTTAGTGAGAAAGTTTAATTTAATACACATTTAAAAGACTATAAAATATAAAAGTAAAATGATATTTAAAACAACGTTGAATTTTAAAATGTATGGGACATATTAATAATAAAAAGAATAAATTAAATAAGTGATAATTTAAAACATAAAAAAAAGACATTAAACATTTATATATTTGCTGTAAAACATGATAAATTATTAAACAGAATTTATACAAGATTATTGACTTCATTTTATTCACAGCAAATTCGGTATTCAACTTATGTGGAGTATTTAGTATACTACAAATTTGGCGAATCCCTCGTGGGGAATATTTAATCTACTACAACTAGTTAGATAAACTATACTGCAGTCCGAGAACGCTAAGTACTACGCTAGGTAGTAGTTACTTAAGTGCTCGCCAGGAAATAACTCCATTTTGTTTGAAAAACTTTCAGAAATTACCGTGGAGAAAAGTTTAAACTATACATCAAATAGAAGCTTGTTCTTTTATGCGTTGACTCGTATGACTGCATTTTTTATTAGTAAATTAGTAGGAGATAAGAAGGAAGTTTACTCATACACAGATGCAGTTTTTAGCCGGTTTGCTGTTGATCTTTTAAAATGTATCATGCCAAATATAAAAAAAATCACCGATCATGTATGCTAAAAATAACAGTATTCTCTATAAATCTTCTAATATTTAAAAAAATCCAGTTATACAAAAAAACCAAAAAAGGATAACCTTTATTTTATATTATTATTTCTTTTTTTTCGATAGTTTCTGAAATAGAGTTCTTCAAATGCAACCGGATTTTATTGTAATACTAAAAAGTGTCTACTTGTATTTTCTTAAATTTTTATAAACTTTTTGTCTGTAACTTTTCTTGTTTTAAAACAATTCAGTGGAATGGTATAGCTTAAAATTTGGTATTGTCCCGTAAAGTACAAGTAGAGTTTTATTTTAATCAAAGTTAAAATTTTAGTAAAATTTTATCAAAATATATCCTAATCCAAAGAAAGAAAAAATATAGCCTGTAGCGAATGGTGAAATTACCTGATTACATTAAAACCATTCCATAGATTTTTCTTTATAATCAGTTCTAATTTCAAAATTATTTTTTTATGATGACAGATTGACCCAATAAGAATTTTTGCTAATGAAGCTTCCAACATTTTTTATATTCAACGTAACAAGGCGAGAGCAGCAGTAATCCTGTTAACGTTTTCCTCACGCACGTTCACTACCTTTGTACGTTTACACTCTGTATTTCTAGATATTTCATCTCACTCAAAGTTGAACGTGTCTTTCTTTCTCTCACATGGAACATATTTATCTTTCCTTACTTCCTGAATTTCTCTATTACACTTTCCCGTTCCCTTTTATTCGTGTTCTAAACACGTGGCTTGTCATCAAGATTAATCGTAGAATTTTCAGTAGTTACACATGCTGTACATCAACGGAGACGACCTCGATTACCCTGTAAGGTGAATATCCTTGTTAATAGCACTTCGGTGTGAGGTATCTTAAGACCATATAAGTTTATGTAAAGGTACAGATAATATTACTTTGAGATAGTAATACTCCCAAAACTTAAACAATATTCTATCTAAACTTTAACAACCTAACTTATCAAATTTCAAAACCGTTTAACAATATTCAAAGTCTTCTAATGACATGATGTTTTTCAAAAGTTATTTATACCTTTTCCGAAAGAAGTTAATTATACCTACAAAATCCTTATCAATAGGTATTAATCTGCTCTTGTAATGAAAACAATTAAGAAACTGTCAAACAGTTCAACCCCTGAAATTTCAGACAGTCGTATTTAATAATAATTAAATACTACAGCGAATTTCTTTAGAAAATATTTTAAAATAAATTAACGTTCTCTTTAAAATAAACTTCGAAAAAACTTTCCAAACTTTATTACGGTATTTAAAAAATTATTTATTCTTAAACAAAATTTACATTTTTAAGTATGTTTTCTCAAGTCAGCATGATTAAAACCTCTTCAAATTAAATCAGACAATTAGTAATTATAATTTCATCCGTCGATGAAAATATTACGGTTATCTGATAGGAAGGAGACAAATTTTAAAACCATAAGAATATCTATTAAAATCTAGATTGTGTATCTAATACTCCATGTCTTTTCAATCTTGTAAAACCATCATCGGTATTGTTGAGCAAATCTGTAGCCAGGGAATTCGGAATAAAGATCAGAGTGCAAAAACAATTCATTCCGAACGGAGGTTTTATATCATCATACATGATTTGTCACCATTACGACAGTCCCTCCCAAGCTAGCCTTCCGTAGGAATAAACATTACTCTGAATAATGTGATTCATTATGATGACCAATCTGGGCAGCTCGTAGCGTAGTGGTTAGCGCAACTGGCTTCTACGCCTGGGTTCCGGTTTCGATTCCCGGTCAGGTCCTCTCTGATCTTCATCTATCTGGCAGTATGTTTTGTTTTAGTCTTTAATTTTTAATTTAGAACTATAGTAAGCTACATTACAGCACAATAAAAAAAACTGATTACAGTAATTAAATAGGCGTATCGGAAGAATACTCTACATGAAAAATGTAGAGTATGTTTAATGAAAAATAAAAATTAAAACTAAATTAAATAATTTTTGTTTTTGTTCGTAGGGACAATAAAATATGTTCAAATTTATTATTTTATTATTTATTATTGCTAAAAACAAGTACAATGAATCTTATCCTATCTTTTTCCTAATACGTACCCACATAGGTCTAGCCTGTGCACGGGTATGAGTTGGTTTATTTTATTTATTCTACTATAATAATAGTTTTTTATATCTACACTAAATTACATAAAAGAAAAGAAACAAAAATTTACAAAAAAAGCATACAACAAAATTTCCTAACGTAAATATACAAAAAAAGGTAATAGTATAAAAAAATAAATAAATAAAATGTCATGTAAAAAGGCAAAGGATGAAGCAGACTTTCGATGACAATGTTAACAAAAAAATTTTTAGCTGACACAAGAGGAAGAGCAATTAGTTTGAATATATAGAACTAATTAAATCCTCAGACTGCCCTCAATTAATCAGCCCCCTAAATTAATCAGCCACTTGGTTACTTTTCTTTTGTATATTTGAGGAGTTATATCAGTATTTCGGATAGCCTCTGGTAAATTAAGGTTTGTGATTGAGGCTATATAATGTGCTCCAGTGCTGTTTATGGTTTTATGCAATCTAGGGGCTTGATATTTAATACGGGTTAAAGCTCTGGTATGATAATTATGAGTTATTTTCTGTAGTACAAAAAGTTTATTAGATCTTATGTACAGTAATAAGTTCCTCATGTAAAGTTGCCGAATGTCAAGTACCTGAAATCTACCGTATAATAAATCAGAAGGGAATTGTCTGTCACAATTTTAAAGCGCTTTAGATACACAGCTTTCTGAGCCGTTACGAGTGGTTCAAATGTCGAACGGAAGGCCCCATCCCAAGCGATGATTCCGTACTGCAGCACGGATTGTATGAAGGCACAATATCCTTTCTTTATCACCTTTCTTAGGTCATATTGTGACAAAATTCTATTTATGCGGGGAAAAATATAAAGGAATTTTTGGATTTTTTTGTTTCAAGTGATGAATACGGACGGACTATCTCATTCTTTCATCAAACCAGATTCCGAGGTACTTGTATGAATTAACATGTTCCAGGACATAACAGTTACAAGGTATAATATTGTTTTGACACGAATGAAATTGTAGGATTATGTTTTTTGGATCCGTAAATGGTCGTAACGATACTGTTATATATTTAGTTTTATTTTCGTTCACAGTAACGGAATTAATTATTCTTTTTTTATAACAATTTTGAAACTTCAACTAAGTATATTTTAATGGGTTTATACACATCTGTATTAGAAAAGGCAATTGTAAAATGATTTTTCGATGAAACCTATACATAGAATTTTTGTGTGGTTGAATTTAAAAGAGTAACCTAATGTTCCTCCACCATTCAATACCATCACTTTGATACTGCGATTTAGTCGTTTATCATTTTACCGTGTGTCAACCTAGATTGATTATAAATTTTTACTATATATTTTGATTATTCAAAATTAATGATGCGTAGAAAGTTTTTCAGCGGGTTAGATTTATCTAATAATTTTTTTGTTACACCATTTATTAGATTTTACTAATAGGCTAGATCAATTTTTTTTAAATATAACAAATTCTATTTTAATGTGCATATGTTGTGCTTAATCAAATTAGATTGAATTAAAAGATTCAGATTTATTGATATTTTTAAATTTTTCAATTTCAGTTTCAATTGAAATACAAATTATTATTTGTTTTAATTTAATTAAATTCAAATAATTAAAATATTTTTTTTCTTTTTTAACAGTGTATTTCTATTGCAAACAGTTTATTTTTATAAATATAATTTTTTATAAATAATAATTTTTTTATTATTGCCATTGTATCCCTTTGATAGTGGCTTAAATATGCTTTAAAGAATTTTTTTTTTTTTTTTTTCACCTAACTTTCCACGTATTTTGATGCGTGGGCACGAGTAGATAATTTTTGTTTTCTCTTTATTTGTGAAGAGTACTATCGGCGAGCTGATTGTTTTTGATTCATATTATTTTTGTTTTTTTTTATATTTATGCAAAACTTTTTTCTCCTTTGATTTTCTGTCTATCTTTGTTCAAATTCTTATTGTTTGTAATTAATGAAAGATTTCAAAATTTATTACCAAAATGTTAGAGGTCTGAAAACCAAGACTGAGTTGTTTTTGTTAAATGTCGCTTGCTTGGATTTTGATGCAATATGCTTGACTGAGACTTGGCTTGACTCTGATGTATATACGTCTGAATTTTTCCCGGGATCGGAGTTTACTGTCTACCGTAAAGACCGCGATGCAGTTAAATCAGGTAAATCAAGGGGTGGCGGGGTGCTTATTGCAGTCCGATCTTGTTACAATTCCTTGAGGTTTGAAGAGTTAGAATCGGACAGGGAAGACATTTGGGTAAAGATTTTATCTCAAGACAACCCTTTGTATCTTTGTTCTGTATATTTTGTTGATTGTTCGCCGGCTGACTACAACCTTTTTTATGACCGAGTAGAATTCCATCGGAATTCTCTGGGTAGGGATTCTGATTTTATAATTTGCGGTGATTTTAATTTGCCAATTTTTGGCACAGGGGACGACCTTTCTTGTGGTGAGATTAATCGTAAAAATTTGTTGTTCTTCCTTAATCTGTGTAACTTTTTCTCTTTAAACGACGTCAGAAACTCAGTGAACGGGAAAACGTTGGATTTAGTTTTAAGCAATATTTATAATGTAGTCATTTCCGAGGAAACTTTTGTTATCGTCCCTCACGATCGTTATCATCCTGCGTTGCGTATAACCGTGAATAAGAAGCGACCGTTTAAGAGTACCCCTAATAATATTCTTGGCGATATCAATTATAATTTTTATAAAGCAGATTTTGATTTATTTTATCGCATTTT
Source organism: Catonia carolina (assembly GCA_035578175.1). Taxonomy (NCBI): domain Eukaryota; kingdom Metazoa; phylum Arthropoda; class Insecta; order Hemiptera; family Achilidae; genus Catonia; species Catonia carolina. The sequence goes on from JAQMRL010000001.1 coordinate 267,944,544, forward strand.
GTATCAACAAAATTGGGAACATTTGTATGAACAAGCGGATCCTAATATGGCGGTCGACGCGTTCTATGATATTATATATTCTATAATGGATCAAACAATACCTAAAAAGAGAACTCGCCCTAATTGTAAATATCCGGTTTGGTTTACAGTAGAAATAATCAAACTTATCAAAACAAAGGAAAAGATTCGTAAAAAACTTAAAAACGCTAACGATAACTTCTATGCGGATCAATTCAAATCCGTTCGTAAGGAACTCAAATTTAAAATTAAGAAGGCCTACTCCTTGTACTTGCGTCAAACTGAAAATAGCATAGCTAATAATAGAGTTAATGAATTGTTTCGTTTCCTTAAGAATAAGCGCGAGCGGGTGACACGGGGTCCGATCAAATCAGCGGATGGCAACCTTTGTGGTAGTGGTGCGTCAAGCGCAGCAGCCTTTGCTGAATATTTTAGCAGTGTTTATGGTAAGTATGATGAGTTACCTCAGCTCAATCCTTCATATTCGCTGAACTCTAATCTCATTTTTATCCCGAGCTTCACTGAACGGGAGGTTGAGGATGCTATTAGACTTATGCCCTCTCGTCGCTCTTTTGGCCCTGATAACATTCCCCCATATATGTTAAAGGCTTGCTCCCATGTTCTGTCTAAACCACTAGCGTTTATCTTTAATTTGTCTCTAAGTAGTTGTATGTTCCCAAATAAATGGAAGACCACTAAGATAATACCATTACATAAAAAGGGTGATGTTTCCGATGTCAGTAATTATAGGCCTATTGCTCTTCTTTCTAGTCCAGCGAAAATTTTTGAACAGCTCTTATATAAGCATATTTTCTTTTACGTGAAATGTAAAATTTCTGAACATCAACATGGTTTTTTTTCTGGTCGTTCAATATCGTCTAACTTGATGAATTTCACAGAATGTATAATCGATAATTTTGAGAAGCGTAATGTTCAAACTGATGCAATTTACACTGATTTTAGCAAGGCTTTTGATACAGTTGATCACCAAATACTTCTTGATAAGTTACAGAATTTTGGTTTCTCCGATAATCTATTGAAGTTTTTTTGCTCATACCTGGTGGATAGACAGCAATATGTGTTTTATCACGGGTTTTCTTCTTCCTTTTTTACTGTACAGTCCGGAGTTCCTCAAGGATCAAATCTAGGCCCTTTACTTTTCCTGATGTTTATAAATGATATTGAATGTTCGATACATAACTCTGATTTACTAATGTATGCAGATGACTTAAAATTATTTCGCTCTGTGAGTTGTTTAGCGGACGCGTTACTGTTACAAGCGGACCTGGATAATCTTGTAGTTTGGTCGGCGAAGAATAAATTGTTTTTTAATGTATCAAAGTGTTCAGTAATGTCCTTTTGCAGGAAAAAAACTACTATTGAGTTTAATTATAATATGAATGAAAAAATTTTGATGCGGGTCTCTGAAGTGCGGGATCTGGGAGTAATCTTCGACTCAGTTTTATCTTTTAATAACCACATAACTAGTATTGTTAAGAAAGCTAGTCGGTTGTTGGGTTTTATTAAAAGAAGTTGTGGGAATTTAAATAACATTTCTGCTCTAAAAATCCTTTATTTTTCTTTTGTCGTGTCAGTTTTAGAATTTGGTTCGGTTATTTGGAGTCCATATTATGCTGTCCACATTCATGCCATAGAACAACTTCAGATTAAATTCCTCCGTTATCTGTACTATAAGCAGAACCGTATCTACTCCTTTACAATTCCATATAACACTTTACTAGACACCTTTCAAATGCAAACCCTGGAAAATAGGCGTCGATTAGCTTCACTTATGTATTTGAAACAGTTATTGTGTGGTGAAATAAATGATCCTTTTACGCTTAGAAAAATTCCTTTTCGCGTCCCAAGTTTTTGTAACCGTTCAAAGTATATGTTTTATCAGAAATCTTCTTCCACTAATTATGCAGCTTATTCGCCGGTTAACTGCATGATAGTCAATTATAATATCATGGACAAAATTGTGGCAATAGATCCATTTTGCCAGAGCCGAGCATCGTATAGGTCAGCCATTCTTAAGTCTTTCAAGATGTAAGTTTCCAAGCAATTCCACATTATGTGTGTTAAATTTTTTATTTATTTTTTTTTTTTGTTTTTGTTTTGGACCTCTATCATGATTGTTAATCAGTAAATTATTTGTAAAAGTTTAGTATATAATGCTATTTTAGTTATATTTAATTCTGTTTGCATTATTGACTATTTCTGATTGTATTTTTCTATCTTTTTATTTGCTTTTTACTTTTGTATTGTCTTTTGCTCTGTAATGAAATATTGTTTCTATAATTGGGCCGTGTTCGGCCTGTTGCAAACAATTAAATGAAATAAATAAATAAATAAATAAATAAATAAATAATTATAAACTTTAAGCAAAGATGAGGAATTCTGAGTAATGTTCTTAGAATTAAAATATAAACCACACTCAGTAGTGTGTTTCAAAAAGACTACCTGTGAAGGAAGAAACATACATAAAATTAAACTTGATAAACTATGAATCAACATCGTAAAACGCAAAATTGTTGAATTTGAAGATAACGATGACGATGATAGAAATAATAACGATTCCGATTATCAGGTGACGTTGATTTTGTAGTAGAATTATAAAAAAATATTAAATGATTAACAAAATCGTAAAGGTAAGTTCAATGTTTTAAAAGTTTCAGTCTATGTATATCTTCGATGCTGTCGAGGAAGTTAATTGCCAATGGGTTTTGATGGTCTAGTTTCTTTAAATATTTTTCGCTTTGTTGTTTAATTTCTTCTTTTATGAAGGGTAGGTTTGAGTTTAGTGTGTTGTGTAATATTTCATCGGTTACGTATCATGGGGCTGCAATGATTAGTCTCACGCATTTTGATTGAAAGCACTGCAGTATTTCTATATTTTTGATGAACTAGCTGTGACCCATAGCTCTAAACCCTAAGTCCAAATTAGTTTGAGTACTACTTTGTATACGAGTACTTTTTTCCAAGAAAGAGTTGAGAATTACTTAAAATATAATGTTTATTATTTTTTAATGTCTAATCAACCTCTCACTAAGACAGATACTGGCTAAGATACTGGATAATATCTCCATCTGACTTTTGATAAAAGACTGACTTGAATCACACTTATCAAACAGAAACGTTTATTACTGAATTCCAGACAAACTTTTATACTCCCTTCTTCATAAACGATAAAAATTACCAAAGGCACAAAAATTATGCGTCTATTATTCTCTTTTGAAACCTACATAGATTTACTGCTTCTAAATTTACGGTTTAATTAAACATTTTAATTTACAACGCAATAAGGTATTCCAGTCATGTACAATCACCCTTTTACATTAGTAACAAAACCTTTCACATAGAATTTCAAATACGAGTATTTTTTGTCGAAAATTCTACCGAAATCCTACAAAAACGCTTTCACAAGTCACAAGAACACAATAACCCACTTATGCGTTCACTATACATCGTACATTTACTTGTAAATCCCGTAAGACGCGTAAAATACGCTTGAGTAGAAACCTGCTAATTTAATGGAATAAAAGTTATGAAAGATTATTCTAAAGTTTTTTTAATCACAGTTCTTGGGAAGGCACCACTGGAGAAATTTTATAACAATTATGATCATCATCCCTTTAACTAATTAGATAATTTTTATAGTAAAATAAAATTAACAAAAAGTGAAAGAGATAAAAATATGTTTAATTCTATTGTTATAGCGTTATTAATGGTTTTATTCTATCAAAATCTCTGAAATCTCTGAAACTCAATGGCGCTACAATCCTTTGACAGTGGAAGACAAGTTGATTGGCTTATAACAAAATACAGCATTTTTTTTTATAATTCTTTCCGATCTGATAATAGGCCGTACGGTAAATTATTACGGTATTTACCATTTTACTTTGTAATAAGACAATTTAATGCACATCTGGAGTTGTTTACATTTGAGTCTATTTAAATAAATATAAATAATTCCAGCTGATTAAGATAAATATTTAAAAATTATTTAATTTACATTATCAAAATATGGTTACTAGGCAACTAAGAAGAAGAAAATAAAAATTGTAAATTATTTTAGTGTGGGGCTGAATATCAAGCCAGCTAGTAGGTCCCACATTCGTTCTTAAAAAATAAAAATATATATTAGAAGATAAAATAGTTTATCCACCAACGTTCATGTTATTAAAAGAGACACAAATTATTCAACTTTATAATAATAGTGATTATCTGGTAGCTTTTCAATGGCAGATGTATAAAAACATTGATGAAGACATTCGTCTAATAGAAGAATTGAAAGAAATATTTGAATCGTTCAAAGATTGTGAAAGCAGATTAATTAAGATACGTAACAAATTAAAATATTGAAATATTCATTCATTAATAATTATAAAAATAGATATACATTTAAAGAATATTTCTTCATTACGGTACAAATTGTTGTAATTATGAATATATATAAAATGAAGTAAAGATTGTTAAGTTTGATAAAGAGTTATATTAGTTAAATAAAAACCATAATGAGTTAAATGTGAATAATGTTTTATTGAATGAAATAAGGGACAAGGTAAATGAAAAATAATAAAATCAAACTTGAAAGCTGATACAACACCAATAAAGAAAACAATACTAATTTAATTATTTATTACAAACTTTGTCATACCCTCGTGGGGATAATATAATTTATTACAAATTGGCATACCTTTGTGAGGATAAATTTAGTTTCTTTCAACTTTTAATCCCTCCCGTCGAAATTTTAACGAATGTTAAATGTGACCCTGTCAGTTACTTTAGTCCAGTAATTACAAGGGCCTTTAATCTAAACATTTTTTACTAATTTCTTTTACACAAGGCTATCAATCAAAGATGTATTTTATGCTTTGTGAAAAATCTCCTAATTCCTTTTTCACTCTGCCAAGAAAATCCGTATAATGTTATAACATTTTCTGCATAAAATATAAATATCAAGCTGACGGTTAAAAATAAATCATTATTTCCAAGGATTTTCTTTTCCTACTTAAGGATTTGTTTATTTCATCTTTAATCAGTTTTTTACTTGCATAATATCTTAAGTTAATAACAATTTAGATTACATTTTAATCCTCACAATATGAAACTATATAAAGATATTCAGGTCAGTGAACAAAAATTGAACTCATGACTTTCTGCTCATGAACTTTGTTCTCTACCTAGGTATTGCTTTAAATATAAAAAATCAATTGAATGGGTCAACGGAAAAATGTTGCAAGTAAACAAAAACAAATTTTTCCAGAAAGTGAAAGATACCATCGGATTCTTAGCTGTATAACGATTTTTCACTGTATGATGATTTTGTATCAAGAATTTCCGAGATTTGAGTTACAATACTACCTATTAGAATTCGCTATTACGATTAAATAGAGGATTTATAGAACGTATTCCACTGAAACCTCACTTTTGTAAATTTTGTCAGTTGCAACGTTTTTCTGTTGAGCCATTCAATTTCTTTATAACTAAATAATTACAAAATTGCTACACTAATTACATAATTACAAAGTACAGTAAAGTACGGTAAATTTAACCGGACTTGATAGGGCAAGAACCGGCCCGGATAGCATAAAAATCAAAATATTGTTGTTTAGGTCAACAACCGAAAGGCTGGTTTGAACCTTTAGAGGTTTTACTAAGTAAAAACGAGGAGTGAGGTATTTACTATTGCCTTCCTTACTGAGTTAAAAGAGTATGCTTATCAGCATGCCAGGCCCTCCGAAAAGCACCCACTTTCCGCCCTGCAAATGACACCTTCACTTCATTCAACACAGGGTCTGACTGTATAGTGAAATTCATTACTCTCAGAGGAGATAACTCTGACTAATATCTTTTACGTCTCTACCTCTTCTGTTCTTAAAAAGTTGTCATATAATTGGCTGACTATGTGATAAGAAACAGAACTAATTTTTGTAGCTCTGGAACCAACAGATCGAGAGCAAATCAGGATAAAGAAGAAAATCTAATTCAAGGAATATAAGTTATAATCAGTATGTTATCGTTGCGTTTTTTAATTAACAAACTGACTGAAAAACTTTGTAAAGATAAATATTTGATATTCGATTGTATTAGGTAACATAGAAAATTTATTTTCGGAAACTACTAAATAACAGACTGAAACAGTTATACAGGCTATTAGGCAAGCGGTTAAAACTACCCATTACTTTAAACCTCTTGACTTATAAGGCGATGCTTCAACCGATCTGGATGTATGGCAGTCAAATTTATGGTGCAGCAAAGCCATCAGTCTTTTCACGAAGACAACGTATCCAAAGTAAATTCTTGCGACTGTTTAATAATTGCCCGAGTTACGTATCCAAAAGAACACTACACGATTTTGCGTTCCTTACGTCAACGATGCACTAAAATTGTAGGTTCAGAGATAAACTTTAAAATCATAATAATCCCTTAATATTCAACATGAATTTTCCATACTTACCAGGAATCACACAAAGAAGACTAAAACGCCGATGAAGTAGAGAAATGATAAATTAACGCCACTCTAACATTAATTATGTGTACAAAAATTTAACACAATTATCGTTATCTGGAAGCTATCACTGGGTGGTGTCCTCCTCAAAGCCATTAACGCGGTTAGTTTTTTATTTTGTTTTTTAATTTAATTGTAAACATTTTTGCTAGTTGTTCTTATTCAGTTGCAAAATAAGTTAAGTGAAAAAGATAAACAAATTAGAATATAAAAACACCAATAGGTCTACTTTATTTTGCTTAGATGGACCACAAAATATATTTAAAAAAAAACACAGAACATAATATTCAGTACATTCAAAAATGTAAATTTTAGTAAAATACAGAAAGGTAAAACTGACGCAGTACGTGATTTAAGTGTTAGGCCTACATTTTTGTCATCAGTCTCTCAACTGGTTTGATGTAGTTCTTCGAGCTGTTAAATCTGCGCAAGTAGTTTCATATCTACATACCTGTAACACCCTACATCTTTTTTTAATTTGCTTTATATATTCAAACTTTGCCTCCCCCTAAAATTCACTCCCTTAATATTAATTTCCATTTTTGATAGACCAATATCTATATGTATTAAGATATGCCCCACTAGCCTATCCCTTTTTCTGTTAAGTTGCTTCCATATATATACTTCTTTTTTCATCCACTCGCCTAAGAACCTATAAAATTCTAATCTTGTCCATCCACCTAATCTTTAACATTTTCCTGTAACACCACATATTTTCAAAAGCTTCTATCCTCTTCCTTTCTACAGCCCCTATCACCCACGTTTAACCCGTATAATGCTACACTCCAAACATAGTGTTTTAAGAAATTTTTCCTAATTTGTACATCAATGTTTGTAGTCAGTAAGCTGTTTTTCATTTCAAAGGCTTTTCTAGCTTGAGCAATTTTACTTTTGATATCCTTTATTTCCATCCTTTATTATTTTACTCGCTAGATAGCAAAATTTTCCAACTTCCTGTATGTTTTCATTGCCTACTTTTAAATTCCTCATCTCTTCTAAACCACTCTTGCTGTTGCCAAACACTTTCGTTTTGTTCTTATTAATTTTCATGAGTAATCCTTTTTCATGATCTCATCCACTCCATTTAAGATACCCTCTAGTTCTTTCTTTGTCTCGGCTAATACTACTATATCATCGGCGAATCTCAGGATTTTTATTGTTTCTCCTTGGCCTACGCCAAGCGTAAAACAACCAACACAAGTTACAGAACGTATTACGATTTACCGCTTATTTTTATTAACTACTTCAAACGATTTTAATGAAAATTATCTTTCACAAATCTAAAGAAGAAACACGCTTTCTAGTTTCGCTGTCTTGGAGGAATTTAAAGATAAAAATTATGTCAGACGCGTTTTAAAAATTGGCTATTAGATGTTTATCATTGAGTTAGCTTTTCTGTTGTTTAAAGTCCTTGTTAAACACAAAAAAATGTTCATTAGAACTGTACCTGATCTGAATAAAGTATGAATTTAAAGATCAGTCCAGATAATTTGGAAGCTATGATCCGGTTAAAGGGGAAGTTTGTGTAAATATTAAATATTATAATGTATTTATTATCCAATTTTTCCCGTTTGTTCTCTAATTTTATTAATTTTGTTTTTATTGTTCAACTCTTGAATTATCCACGAGGAAGTATCTTTAAATAAATTTTTCTGTTTTATTACATCAATTGTTTATTCAAAAATTTAAAAAACTTTATACTACCTGTATTACATAGTTTTAGAAAAATACATAAAAATTTCAAAAATTAACCCATAGATTTCTTAAGTGTTTTTCTTAGATTTTAAATCACGGTAATTTAGATTTCAAAGTCAAAAAATAGGAAGAAGAAATATTTTGAAGAACAACAAATTACCGCAGTGAAGGACGGAGAAGCAAAAACGGAAGAGCAGGAAGAGGAGGAGGAGGAGGAGAAGGAATATGAAATGGAGGAGTAAAATTAAAGATATATCAAAGAAATACTGAAATATTCAGAAGAACATAAAATATAATTGTGAAATAAAATACGGAGTTCTTAGTAATTAGATACAGAACAAACGACGAAGTTTCTTCGGAAATTGTTAATTACGTATTTTAAAGTAAACAAAAAAGTAACTTAATTTTCACTCCCGTTGTTTACAAGAACCTATAACAATTATTTATTAATGACCTAATAAATTAGTAATGGAAAAGTTGTAAAACAGTAAAAGTTATTGCCTTAACTTCCTGCTTAGTTTCCGATTGTATTGTGAACTTCGTAAAAATTTCAGTATTTTAATCTAAATATTGATTGTAAAGAGAATCTACGCGTACAAAAATCGAACTGTACTCACTCATCACAAAGGCTCCATCAAAAGACCGATTATTGGTAATTTGGTCACTATAAGTTAAATTTAGGTCACAGGTGTTACCTAATAACTTTTAAAATACAGGGATACTTCTTAAAAAAATGGAAAATCATGTGTAAAGCTTGGGAAAGGGGTGTACACAAATAACTAGTTATTAATCAAAGATTATAACTTTAAAGTGTATTTTAGATCAAAATAAAATGAGTTAAAAACACTTAAAATTGCTACAAATTAGCAAAAATTACCATTCGCAAAAATTCAGCGTTTCCAATCAAAGCTTTTACGGAGGATAGTTAAAGCCCCTTATTAAATAACCAATAAAACGCTACACTCAGACCTAAACGTACCCTACATAAATGACGTTTTCTTAAAAGTATATACAAAATTTTGGAAGAAACTCGTGAACCACCATGACCCATTGATCTCAAATCTGGTAACGCAGACTCTCCCAAACAATCCAATAAGACGTCTAAAACGTCGATGGAGCCGGGACCTCATCAATTAACGTATTACTGTAATTGACTATACATTACAGTGTTCTAAATGCTGCACTTAATGCTACACTTATCTATTCACGTCGGAGTTCTGTCACTGGACTGTGTCTCCACTCACGTTTATTTACCATGTTAATTTTTCCAAATTTTGTGTTATCATATTCACTGATTGTTTACTACAGATTGTGAATTTCCTAAATAGAGAAAAAATGGATTAATTTGAAACAAATTTATTTTGTTCTTTAAAACTGAATCAAACTCGGTTCATTTATTGGACCGTTTTAATATTTTAGTATCGCATACACAAAAAGTTTCTCAATAGATGTTTGGTTGCCTACTGAACAATTGAAACGTTGGTCTTTTTTCATTAATTCACGACCACTCCGATTTATCGTGAATTCCGTTAATTCGCCACTTTATTATAATTTTGTGTTTTCCCTTAGTTTAGTACCGAAATGTTTGTAAATACCTTGTTTTATATGGGCTTTTATCTTATCGCTGACCGATCAGAATACGTACCCCAGTACAGCATTGGGTATTGTACAGAGTGATTTTTTATTTGTTACCCAATTGTTAATGTCTGGTAATTTTTTTCTAAGAGAGGGAAATTTTGTTTTGTGACACGAAGTTGTTAGCTCTACTTAACTGGTATAGATACGGCAGTGTGAGTTGATTCTCCTTGAGCTGCGTAAAATTTAGTGCCGTTTCCGGTCATGTTACGAACAGAATGTCTGTTATCCTAGAACAATCGCTTGTTTAAATCTGGAGGCTGAAGCTCTTGGACTAATCGTACGCAATACGGACACAATTTCAATTTTATTTTAGCAGCTTTCTGTACACTCGAATGTGACAAACCAACTTGCGAGGAAAGTTTTCGTTAACTTTTTCATGGAGAATTGAGCAATCTTGTTTTCACATTCTCTTAAACGTCATCTGTCAAGAGCACTACGTTTGTAGTGTTGCAAACACTATCTGTTTCTCGAAATCAGTTTGTTAGCCTAGAAATTGACATTTTTTCTGGTGGAGGAACACCAAGAAATTTAATTTAAGATGATTTTTTTACACTCGCCTACGATTTCGTAGCAAATATTGTTCAAGAATGAAAATCCGTTGTTCTAGGGTAAAAAATATTCTGTTCGTACCACGACCGGAAACGGCACAAAATTTTACACAGCTCAAGGAGAATCAACTCACACTGCCGTATCTATACCGGTTGAGTAGGGCTACCAACTCCGTGTCACAAAACAAAATTTTCTTTTCTTAGAAAAAAATTACGAGACATTAATAATTGGGTAACAGAACTAAAAAATCACTCTATAGTGTTGTATTATTGATATTTAGGTTAGGTTTTGGTTACTTTTACATTTACATTGCCAAAAACTTTATAATGATTGTTAGGAACAAATTGTCTGAAATATATATGTGTGGTTATTGATTTATAGCCGAAAGATATGAGGGGTATGTGAATTAACGGCAAAGAACCAAAAAGTTTATACTACTTAAAAAAGTGAGCTCCTAAATATTTAAACTCATAGTGGTGTATGATATGCATAAATTAAAAAAATACTCACAAATATAAAGCGAAGCTTTGGTAATGATGATAAAAATATAGCCATTACAATATATTTTGTTTCGGTAATATTGCAATAAAAATAATTATGTACTTTACAACTTACAGAAATTTTAAGTACTTTCAATAGCATATATGTAAAAATACGAAATGAAAACAAATGAATATAAAATTATTACCAACAAAACCGATGTTTTCAGTACTAACAAAATAAGTAAGCATACTATATAAAATAAACTCGTAAAAGGAATGAAGCCATTATAAACGGTTTGACACCTTCTTATTCCTGTGAACGACAGTTACTTTCGTTAGAGTTGTCAGTTTTAAATTTAGGTAGCTACCAATATTTTCTTATAACTGAAGACATAAATTTGACATCTTCCTTTTTCCGTTTTAGTGTGTTATACTACAACAGTAAGCAAAGTGTCTGATAATGGTTCTCAAAGCGAAAAAGAATTCTTCAACAAAAGCTTTCAGAAATTCTGTATGCAGGTTATTGTAGACAATTATTGACATAATATTTTACTTTTATTAAAAAATTGTTAAATACATTTTCATTTTCTCACAGTTAAAACGTTTAACGAAAAATATTTCTGATACGCTACCTATTTCAATTTGTATTAATTTATACTATTCATTGGAAAAAGCATCATTATAAATGATATCAATAGAGTATAATACACAGCAATTACTTTTAAAAGCTACTGAAAAATCTGTCGTATGAAATAAGCAATCTTTTTTGTCCTTAATCTTATATTAGGAATAGTAACTTGCACGACTTCTCAATTTTATCAATTTCTACTTGAGATAATGCGGAAAGAGGCTCCCATTTAAGTACCACCTAGATTTACAAAAGTTGCAATTATTTGGTCAGAATGTAAACTCAGCTTTAATTAAATCAGAGATACTTAAGAAATTAACGTAGTATATTTTAAGATGAAACTGTCAACGTAAAAAAACTGTGCGCTACGATATTTCAATTGTAGTAAATTTCGAAATTGTACCAATGATAAATTTTAAGCAAGTTGGTTGCAGTGTCTGTAAAACTTATCAAATAGTCGAGTGTGCATATTTTTAGGAACATCCTTCACAAGAAGCAATTTTGGATCATAATGTAATGTTGAATTTTACACATCGATTTTCAGAAATTCTGATTAGAAGGCCTGCATTTTTTGAGTTAGTATATCCAAATACCTGGATTCCGTATATCCAAAATTGACTTAGCATTAATTTTCATTGCAGTTTTTTTTAATGAAAAACGTGACCGGTAATTGACAAGTTGGTAGAGGTAGTTAAATCTGTTGTTACGTTGCAGCGTTTATTTTTAATATCAGTTCACCCTGTATAACTTCACCTATCCATGCCCTACACGCCGGTCGAAATCCATCCACGTTTCTTGTGGTAGCTACTACTGATTAAAGTGTCATAAAGTGTCATCGGTAGACATATTTTTCAGTTCGGAGTCTAAAAGTTACGAGTATTGATTTCTGTAAATTTGCCTTAATCCACCAGTGGTGCCTTAACCAAATTTCTAAATTTTTGGTTTGAGCTCGTATTAACTGAAAAGCTATCCGAAAATATTTTTACCAAGGAACAAAATTTACATAAATTTTTTGATCTTTCAAATAATTTAAAATTTTATGCGTTGCATAATTTAAAAGTGTGCATACTTTATATACGCCTTAATGTAAAACTTATTATATTTTATTGAAACATTTAACTTATTAAATTAACAAGAAAATTAAAATAATAATTACCTGTGTATCTCCATAAGCTCCCAAAAATCCAATTGTAACTGATTTATATAAACCGGAAGAATTAGCCTCTGTAATCAATGAAAATATGTCATTAATAATATGGTTACAAACAATAAAAAATTTAATTTTTAAAGTATAAATAAAACTAAGTTAATAATAGAACCATTTCAAATCTAACTTGCGTTTTAAACACTTTGTTGTCGGTTGATTGCTGTAAAATTCACACTTAAATAACCTGCGATTAACGTGGACATTGAATTCAATTTTTTAAATTATTTTTAAGCCAATACCAAACAGTTTTAGTGTTTTTAAATCGGTGTCGAATAAAAATTAAACCCTCTCCTACCAAATGCGTGATGCTGGATTAAACAAATACCACTGAGTATTAATTATTTATTATAATACCATTATTCGGGATACACAATACAGAACTAAAATTGGGGAAATATAGGCTACAACATTTGACTTTCATGCCGCCCCGTATATTTGAGCAAAATAAATTTAAATACGTTTTAGTAACTGGTAATATTATTATAATTTTTGTTGGAGAAACACGGAAGACCATTGATGATAAAGAAAGAAAAATTCTGTAAATTTTTATTCAGTTCAATAACTTTTAGTCGAGTGTGAGTATTCACTCCAATGTTAGGCTGAAATATTTCACTAAACTTTGATTGAAATTTGATTTTTATTGAGGTATAAAAGAGGTCTTCCGTAAAAAATTGAATGGAACATAATTAGATTTTTTGTCACGAAATTCGATTTCCATTGCAAGGAGTATTTTATGAATGAGGTTATATTTTTGTATAACTTTGAAGAATCAAACTACAGTAATTCTTATTAGTAGCTATACATTATTAACGGGCAGTCCAGAGCTATTTAAAAAAAAATTATATTTACTCGTATGTCTACATTGTGTGAAACAGAGGTTCGAGACAAAATGATCAAAAAGAAAAGCTTTACAAAATATGTATGTGCTAGAAAATTTAAATATTAAAATATTATGAAAGGACTTTTGAAAATTTGATTGAATAAAATTTTTATGTCACTAAAGTATTTATTTATGAATGTCTTTTAAGAAGGAAAATTCTTTAAGGTCAAAAGCTATGTTTACAGTAGCTTAATAATTTTAGAAATTTTGTTTTTAACCATTTAAAATTCACAAAGCGTATTTTACGAAGTCACTCCAAGGATCGATCTGGTGTAATTTAAGCGCAAAATAATAAGAGCCTACTCTATAGTTAAATGCTTCGAAGTACACCGAATCTACATATTTCTTAATAAACACCATTCCGTTTAGCGGTTCAGTATTTGGGTAGGTAGTTCGAACATAATGCAATTCCCAAAGAATGAAATAGACTAATAGTTTTTATAACTGTAATTAGATCATTATGTTAATTGATCACAATGTTTAAAAGATACAAAATACGTACGAAATTAAAATAATTAGAAAAATAAATAAAAAAGTAGAATTAGAAAATAAAGTTGAATTTGCTCTCTATTTGCCCTACATTTCAACTTCCATAGAGGTTTTGTACTAAGAGGTTTATAGTTCAATGCTTTTATCTTGTTTTTTGTATCAAATAAAAGAATTTTCTTCATCGCTCTAGAAACAAAGGCTTAAGCAATTAGTAGGTTTCATATGATAATCTGCAATTTTTGCCTTTTAGTGTATGTTAGAGAAACAAAACAAGAATTTAAAGAGCACAACTTACAGAGGAAATAAAGGAAATACTTTTTGTTAGTTTTTCATTGTATTGTTCACAAACTGTATTGTTCCTGAAGATTAACTTTTCCGATTGATTGAAAAAAGGAGAGGTTATGTTCCATTATAAATTTTCCTTTGTTCCGTGGTGGAGCCTCTATATAATAATAGGCTTTTAATTAAATGATCAGTCGATTTGTCTTAAACTCCGACGTTTTCTTATAGTACGGTACATAAAAGTTCGCACCCTAAATTCTGTAATTTTGTTCAAGTTACTTTACATGATTCTGTATTTTAGCAGACAGGTGACAATTTGTTTAAACCCGTTTTATTTTGTAATATATTATCTTACTAAGAAATAAAATTTTGTAGAGAAAATTTGAGTGGAAATCTGAATTTCTTAAACAAAAAGGTAGTTTACCAAAGTTTAATGATGTTTATAATTCTGGTAAAATTGAATACAATTAGTTATACTAATATACTACCTATACTCTTTGTTATACTGAAATATTTATAGCTGCCTACGAAGCGTAGTGGTTAGCAAGCTAGCCTACTACGAGTTTTTTTTTTTAGGTCCCGTGTTCGATTCCCGGCTAGGGTCTGGAAATGTTTACAAGAAAAAACCCATAGTTTCAGTTGCAAAACCCAACGTAGTGGGTTAGCAAATAACTAAGCTGTTGATATGACTTTAAATTAACTAAAAAAAATTAATATTTCTGGGACGAACCAAAAATAACGTATTTTTATAGTGATAACAAAAAATTGATAATATATATAATAAATATAATGTATTTGGTCTGTTATAATGCAACATTTGGAACGGATACCAGAGGAGAGAATACCTCTAAAAGTGACAGAATATGTTCCAGTTGGAAGAAGGGGTGGGAAGACCTCGAAGAAAATGGCAGTAGTCGAGATGTAAGGGTTGGAATGTCTCGTGTTTCTGTAGACTTGCAGGATGGTTTGTGAGTTCGGAACAGGCTTATGCCTAATCCTTGATAGTAAGAAGAAGAAGATAATGTAACATGTCCGTAAGAGTTAATTCATTACATTTTAAAACGACTTAAAGCAGAAAAAATATATCCGAAACACGCTTACAGACTCGTCTCAATATCTTTAGAGCACAAGATCTAGAAACTTAAAATTCGGTATGAAGTTTCATAATTGTTTAAGTGCACGTCAAAGAAGGATTTTGAATTTTTTTTTCTAAAGGAACAAATTTTTAAAATAGGTTGTTTCAAAATTGATTTATAGGGTATTTTATGCCACAAATTCGTATAACAAGATTTAAATAAAAACTTGACAACTAATGTGTTTATTATTTTCTCGTTCAACATTTATTTTAGCGATAATTTACGACGTATTGCTAAAAACCGTCAAAATCAATTTTCTGAAATCACAGCTTTGAAGTGCTTTTAATGCCAAAAAAATTCATAAAATCAAACGAGAAAAAAATAAATATGGTACGTGATACAAATGGTACAGACACGGTAGCCTACACATAAATAAGGAGTTTTGTTTAAGCATGCCTTTCCAATATTTTTTTAGCAAAAATGTGGTTTTTAACTGCATCAAAATCGGCTCATTAAGAAGGCAGATGTAATTGAAATTCATGAAGATTAGTTCCTTCTCTTGCCGACTGCGCTGTTGGTTCATGTATCGTTTCATGGCAGACAAAGGGATACTGACAGTTGAAGACTGTGTTGCTTTTTAATGAAACGAAAAGTGCAGTGCTTACACAAAGACGGTTTTGTGCGCATTTTCAAATTCGAGTCATTCAAAATAATATAGGAGTTCGTGTTGAAGAACTTGATAGCCTTAAGGTGGTCATAAAAAACATGTGCTAAGCAGAACATCATTTCTCGATGTGTAGTAAATACGTTGTATTTTACGTTTATATATTGCGATTAAAATAAATATTTTTTAACAAAAACAAATGTTGGATCATTTCGTATTAAAGTAAACAAGCTGAAATAAAAACCGTTACGTTATTTAAAAACAGAATATTGTGATATTGAATATATTAGAAATCTCATTAAATTTCTGTCACCACGAGAAATGCGTATAAATATTTGTTTTATATATTCAGAATTAATAGCAACGTCAATTAACAGATCGGGGAGCGAAAGCAAGCCAATGAATGATATTTTTAACAAAATAAGAGGGAGAGGGTCTCTTGACCCTGTGTGATACCACATAATTCAACCTTCACCACCTATTACGTTATCAGCATGTTGGAAACGTAGAACGCACGACGATATGGGAAAGGGAATTCAACGTTAGGGGTCATAGGACATCCGATTAATTCGGGGGAAACTTCAATATTACGTATATTATCTCCCTTCACACAAGTATATCAACCAATTTCTCTCTCTTACACAGCGCACTTACTCGCACGTTTGCACACAAATGCACTTTCATTCACTTGAATGATTTCTCCTGACAAACTTCGCGACAAAGATGCATTATTTATATGTGTAAACTGCAATATGCAATTAAGTTATCAGAAAATCCAATAATAGTTTAATTAATTAAAATAAATTAATATTCAATCAGTATGTAATTGAATGGTTATTTTCTTATATTTCAATCATACCATTTTGACCTTGGTAATCTGTTTTGTTTTTACCTAATTAATAGTATATTAATTATTTCTTTGTCAAACTCTGTTATTATTAAAAATTATTTACGTTTATCTTTCCATTATATTAGATTAACTAAAACACAGATAAATAAATTATTAAATAAATTAATGAAACAAATTATATGTAAAACAAATAATTTATCCTTCATCAGAATTTTCTACAGCTGAAGTTATTAAGAGCCGTTAAGGATTGTACCTGAACATTAAAGAATTGATTGCATAATCTGGGGATCCGAGAAGAACTAGGATTGCACTAGTCCAAAAACGTGCATGTGGACGTAATATTTGGAATAAATATAGTGGAGGAGCAGGAGAAGAAGAAAGAAACGGGGAGAAAGAACACGGAGAAGATGAAGAGGGAGAAGGAGGCAGAGGAAATGTATCAGAAGTAAAAGAATGAAAAGAAGAAAGAGGAGGAAAAGAAGAAGAAAGTCTAGGGGATGGAAAAGGAGAAGAAAGTCTAGGGGATGGAAAAGGAGAAGACAAGGAGGTTGAGGAGATGGAAATGAAAAAGGAGACAAAGCAGACAAATCAGGTGAGGCAGGGAAGGATAAAAAGAGGAGGAGCCGCGGGAGATTGGAGGAGAGAAGACAGTGAAGAGAAGAAAAAGTTGCAGAAGGATGTTGATTGAGAAGGGGGAAGGGAAGGAGGAGGGAAGAAGGAGGAGAAAGAAAAAAAGAAGAATTATTTAACAATTTATTTTCAAAACTTCAGAATTACATTTGGATTTTAAGTTCGTAAATCAAGTACGAATGACTCACTTGCGAGTATGAGAACAGAAAGGCGTCGACTATTAACAAAGGGTTCTATGCCTTATGGAAGAAGTAGATTCAAGAAATCCCTCAGGTTAAGCTTTTCCATTAAGTTTCATTACATTTTTCATTGTTTCTTTTGTACCACGTTACTAAAATGTTTTTACATTTTTTAAATTTATAAAAGATAAAACAGTTCACGCAGTTAATTGTTTTTGTTGTCATTTCATAATTTCACGTATAAGTAACTCGAAATCGAAAAATTAAGATTTCTTGCCGTAGTAGTAGAAAAAATTTGTTTTTAGTTACATTTATAAACTAATTATGCAATCATGTTTTCACACATTATTTTCATAATTAATACTACATTTAGGCTATTTATGTATCATTATTTTTGGGATATCTTATTGAGATTCCAAAATAACTTTAGTGTTTAACGTGTATTTGTGTTTAACCCAACCAACTTTGTTCCGTTTGTTTTATTTTTTTAAATAAAGCTACTGACCAATAGAATCTACTTAAATTAAAACTACGAAGCTGTAAATTAGACTACAATGTAAAGAAACTAAAAAAGTTGTAACACAATGTACTTGTATTTTAAATAGGAAGAAATAATACATTATAAATAAATTTTCCTTTACCAGGTTATGTGAAGAACTACAATCCATGGTTATGTTGAAGCTGTTGCGATGAATTGTATTGTCTACATCCATGTGGAAGCGAAAATAAACAAAAAATATCAAAATAACCAAAACCTTCAGTTGTACGTACATAGCTGAAAATGCACAGGGAATAAAAAAAAGAGCAACAAAACTCGGCTTTTAGACAGCTCTGGACATTCAACTAAAAATATTTTCCGATTCAATCGTTCAGATTTAAAAAAAAAATATGTAGAATTTACTGTTTTATTTAGATTTACTGTACCTTTTTATTTACATTACTGTATAATTATAATTTACCTAAAATTAATACAGTGTGTATAAACACACAAGTATATGCATACACGCGTATAAACACGCACATTTTAAGCGTATAAACGCTTAATATTACCTCAGTAGACTATAAATACCAAGTTTTTTATTTTAAAATATTTTTTTTATAAACCATATGAATTTTAAATATTTAAAACAATTTCCGAAATGTCTATTCCCATCACTGAAATAAATTTGATTTTACAGAGGAAGTTAAGGAAATGCTATGTTAAAACGCTGTAATACTCTGCCAAAAAGCGATAAGGAAAAGTTTATAAAAACATCACCTTATTATTTTACGTTATTCGTAAAACATCAACAATAAATTTTCACAGAAGACATTATGCCTAAACAAGTCTATGATTTTCTTCATTTTTTTGTAAATAAAATCTGCTTATTTTTATCTTCAAAGTCCAGGTGTATTGGTACTAAATTTTATTTAGGCATATATTTTATTTTTTTTATTGAAAAATGTTTTGTAAGTCTACAAGGTTTTCCATGTTTACATCATTTTAGTAAAAGTTCAATATTAAACTAAATTACATTGCAATATGAAACAGTGAAACATGAATAAATTTTATTCTTTGCCTCACAAATAGTTTACATATAAAAATTTAAGTAAATATTTCACAACCACATAAAGGAAACTGTAATAAAAACAACTTCCATTTTTTGTGAGAAACTATAAAAACTTTATCAGTTGAAATTATTCGAAATTAAACTTCAAAGTTTTTTGTTTATAACATTTGTTTCGGATTTGTTTAAATTTTACTCGCTTTTTTTCTTTGTTTATTTTACGTCGCATCAACTCTGTGGTCATTAGCGACGACGTTGGGTTGTAACTGTGAATGAGTGAATGATGAAATGATTTTTTGTAATGTATGGGAATGCAGTGCCTGAGTAGGATTCGAACCCGAGACCGCATGATGAGAGGCGAGCACGTCACCTACTACGCCAATGCGGCCGGCTACTGGCTTCTATTACTTAGTGAATTTTGTTTTATATTTTACCGTTTGCTTTTAAAAAATTAATTTGAAACTTGTATTGGTTTCATTATTATTGTGACTACAATAAATTTATTTTTAATATCTCCAGAGAAATTTATAAGTTTTAATTTTCCAATATTTGTTATTTGTTAGGGTAATTTCATGAAATTAACTGAAGGACTAATAAAAGTTAAATAAAAAATAATAAACATAAACTGCATAAGGAACTCGGTTAGTGATGTCTCCGCCTAACACTTGTACATAAGTCGTACGCTTTCTGATAATAATAACTTTTACATTAAAATATTTTATTAATTTTGCTCTCTGTGATAGTAACCTAGTTTCTTAAAATTTATAAAATTATTTTTGGCCTAAATTATCCAATTTATCCAGGATATCCGGAGATATCCAGGAGATCCTGGTTTGAGGTGTTCGATTTAATAAGGTTGCACTGTAATTTCTAAACCAGGTAAACTCTCAATGTACCAGACTCGTATAGATCCACCAAGTAACTGTTGTTACTTGCGACAGTAACAAATAAAGAATGTGTTTGGAAAAAAATTGTTAGTAGTAACATTTAAGTATTTAATTATTAGTTATTTAATTATTTAATTTATTAGTATGTTAAACATAGATAGCATCCTTTTTTGGTTTTTTACTTATTTTATTAAGAAAAAGGTCATAATCGGCAATGTTAAATTTTACCGAGTCAGAGAATTTAAAAATACTAAACAACTAAAAGAATTTCTGATAGAAATTTACCGAGAAAGATATTTTATTTACTTATTTTACTATAAATTTGATTTAATTATTGTTCCATGACTCAATGAAATGAGGGTGATATGTATAACATGTAAATGAAGCGTAGTCTTGTGCCGATTTAGGCCCAGCATTCCTGAGAGATCGCAGTTAATTGAACCCCAACCATCAAAGTGCACCGGTAATCACAGTCTAGTATTCAAAACCGTAAAAAAGTAACTACCTTTACAAGGATTTAAATTAAGAACCTTCGTCTCCGAAAATTACCTGTTAAACAGCTGGCTCGCGGTGTCAACTTTACCTGTAGACCAAATCGATGGGTTTTGAATGTTATTCCAACTTTTGTTTGCTGTTTTAATCAAGGTACAACTTTATAATCTATAGTTTTTCTGTTACACTATACTACTATAGTTCTGTTACTTTATAATCTATAGTTTTTCTTCTACAGACGTCATAACAGGTTTTAATTCATCAGTGAAATTGCATATCATCCATACACCATCACATGTTGACTTGCAAATTAAAATGTATTAAATTTTAAGTGAAAAGTAATAATTTTTATACCTTAATTTACTTTCTTTTCGAACTGTCCAATGGCACCAGCAAAAACAATTAAAATTATGTATGATAATAATCCATATTATATAAGTTGTGTTAAATTTTGAATAAAAAGTATTATAGTTTAATTTACAGTTACTAAACAGCGTTTATCACAATTCATCAGCGTTTCAGTCGTTTTCTTTTTGGGATTTCTGGTAAAACTAAAGTGACATGTAGCAATTTATTTATTTAGTACATAAGTAATATGATAAAACGTTTTATCCAATTTACTCATACGTGTAAAAACGAAAATAAAATGAACTGTTTTGTTTAATTATTGACCTAGAAAATGTAAAACAAACTTTTTATCCACAGTTTCAATTTATTATACTGAATGTATTTTAATATTTACCAGTTTTCCTTATACGAAACACAGACACTTTTAAATACGACATTTTTTAATTAAATAATAAGTTAATATGTTTTTACAAGCAAACTTAATTATTTATTACTGATTATGTTTATCACATTCACAATTGACTAAAACTACTTTCAGTAATTAATTTCAGAAAGTGATAAATCGGTAGACACGTTAGAGCACACATACGAAATTATTCAGCATGTAAAATGTTATGGAGGTTGATAGAAAATGGTGCCACTAATTTCCTATTGACTTGAAGTTGAATGTGGTAGTTCTACTCTTCAACGATAAAACAATTAGACTGTAATGAATAAAGAATAATCTGATTTTCCTGTAAGACTCAGAATTATAAGTTGTATAGGCCTAACTAATTGGTTATTCGTATTTACTTTGTAATGGCTTTTAGCGTTATTAAAATATTCTAAGTAACTTTTCGTAATACAGGAAGTTTGTTTGGAGCCAAAATTCCCAGAATTATTTCCCTGTAAGATTTCCTAAATTCAGATAATAATACTAGACCAACATCTTATATAACCGAACTTTTTCTAATGTTAGCCTTACTTAAAGGTGTATAGTAATAAGAAAAATCTTTTTTTAACAGTTATTAAAAATTTTTAACAGTATACTACATTACCAGAAAATGAGGTATTAATTATAAACAATTAACATGAAAGAAGGAGAAAAAACAAAGATTAATACCAGTGGTATATCTTTGTATTATTGTTTAGCTCATCAGCCGAAAGGCTGGTTTGAACCTCTAGATATTTTACTAAGGAAAAGGAGGAGTGATGTGGTTTACCAGTGCCTTCCCTACTGAGTTGAAAAGTATGCTTATCAGCATGCCAGGCTCTCCGTAAATCACATATTTTCCACCCTGTAAATGACACCTTCACTTCATTTACCACAAGGTCTGACTGAATAATGTAATTCATAACTTACAAAGCAGATAACTCTGGTTAGTGTCTTTTACATCTCTAACTCTTCTGTTTTTAGGTCTAAATGATTCAGTCATTTAAGTGGATCTTCATGTGATAAAAACAGAACTATTTTTTGCAGCCCTAGAATTAACAGATTAAGTGCAAATATTTTAATACTCCACTTGCCTCTTATCGGCAGATCATTCGGTATATAGAATTAAATTTAAAAAATTTATATTTATAGTTTGTTAGCACGGTTGGTAATGTTTATTCCACTGTAATTTTATTATGAAAGCTTAGAGGTCTCTATTCCATCTTCTTTTTAAGAGTCGGATTAGTTTCCCAGGAAGATGAAATCGGTGAAGTTCATGATTTAGATAATTTGGGTTTAGTAGTAATTTTGTAAAGTATTTGTTCTTTACTGTATCCAACAGTCACTTGAGACTGTGGGAAAGATCGGCGATTCCAATTTAACATTGGTTGTATAGAGCAGTACGCTCTCCGCTACTACCTGTCCTACAAACAAACGTAGTATTTAATTAATAACTTAACAAAGTTTTAGTTGTTATTGTAATTTAAACTAACGTTAAAATGATAAGTGACTGCTATTTAAAGAATAATGTTTGGCCCCAATATTCGATTAAAAGACGCAGTGTTCATAATTAGAAAGAAATGAAATACTTTTAAAAAAATGTAAACAGTTACATTTATAGGATAAAAATATATATATATATATATAACATCTATAGAATTTATAAGCCTACGGGCGATGAAATAGATAAATACAGATTTTGAAAGAATAAAAAATATATATGTTTAATTTAATTTTATCTTTTCATGACAGTTTATGGTTTTACAAACAAAATGCTGTAGCCCTACATTACCCTATAAATAGTTATATTCAATTACAAAAATGTTATAACAATTCTGTTACATAATATATATTTCAGATAATAACGTACACATTTTTAATCGCAAACGTAATTTGTTTCAATATCATAAGTATAATATAGCCTACAATAAGATAAACTTTTATTTTCATAGCGTGAGTCAATGTTTTTAACACAGTAGACTACGTAACATCGCTCCGGCTATAGCAATGGTATCTTCCAACTGTTGGACAAAGTATAGTACGACTGCGCTGCATCATGAAAGTCTACCAACTGTTGGACAAAGTATAGTTTAACTGCGCTACATCATGAACGTAAGGAATTTTTAAATTGGAGTTTAGGGTATCATTGTTTACGAACTGTGGAGCTCTAGTTATGAGACTTAGAAATTTTTACTGGAACGTTTGTAGATGTTTAAGGTTACTAAATTTTGCTGAGCCAATTATTTAGAGTCCATAAGACCAAACTGGTTGAAATAGCGATTTATATAGTAATAATTTAGAAGAAATTGTTAAAGGCAAGCGTTGACTGAAAAACCGGTAGAATTGCCGAAATTTAGAATTTTTTAGAAGTCTTTTATTCCTTTATCTGCGACTGCCAAGTAAGCCGTGTCCAAGGTAAGCCCTAAGGTAGCCTCTAATGGTAAAAATCGTTGTTGTAACATAGAACATTACTGTAATGTTTTCCGAATAAATTATTGTTGTAAGAACTACTACTACAACGACTGAAATGACTGCTGAGCGACACTTTTTTTGTTTTTGTTAAAATATAAGCCATTTTTTTTATTTACTCAATAAGTTACATATAAATATGAATTTTTATTCTATGAAATTTTGTAGAAAAATTCTTTGCGTTTTTTCTTCTTCTTCTTCAATGTTCGATTTAACCCTTTCAATACCAACGTCCGGAAAACAGGACGTTGATATATGTTACGTTGTGACAGTATCCGGTTTACCGGACGTCCGTAAGTTATGCATAAAGTGCCAACGTCCGAATAAACAAACATTTACAAAAAAAACTTTTAAACAAAAATTAATGGAATAATGTATTTTGAAACCGCCACCGTGGCGTAGTGACTATTACTTTGGCCTACAAAGTGAAAGGTCCCGGGTTCGATTCCCGGATAGGGTCTGGAAATTTTAACACGTTTAAACCACCGTTAAAGTACCACAACCCACAGTAGCTGCTAATGACCAAGCTGTCGATACAACTTTAAATGAACTAAAAAAACTATTTTGAATATTTTTAGTGTTAAAACGAATTAATAAAAATTAATTTTTAATAGGAAATTTTATTTTTATGTAACGTTAAAATTTTGGTTGGCAATGGTAGGTTAACGCCTGCAAGTTTTTGAAATACGGGCTGCCACTTTTGTACACCCTTATTCAAATTAAATGGCACTTTAGATCTAACATTTAAATATTGTTTCGGCACTGAAAGGGTTAAACATAAGGCTAAAAGTGATGATTAAAAGAACTTTATAATCCGAAATATTTCTGAAATTTCATGAGGTACGAGTACTTTAGTTGTAAGTTACGACTTTAATTAAATGGAAGTGTACGGATAAGAAATTTCATACCATATCAGTATGGAATAAACAAGACAGGGTAGACCTATTACAAAAACACTTAAAATAAATAGACGGTAAGGATAGAACATTTATTTATATTAAAGAATAGCTCTTAAATAAATTTCGCACATTAGTGCAGTAGCCAGCGTAACTGGCTTTTATGTCCAGGGGTCTTTAGTTCGATTCCCGGTTAGGTCTGGCATTTTTCATCACTCTAATTTATATGTGGTTCACCGTCTGCTTTGGCAGTTATGTTCATGACAGTGGAACACAAAAAAGTAAAAGAAAATTTCGCACTGAAAAATTTTACTAATATTTATGGTTGTAACAATAAAATAATGTAATCGTTGTTTTAAAACCATTTACTGGATTTTAATTTATTTTAACTCGTATCAACATCTTGGTATTAAAGACTACTTTGGGGTATGAAAGATTGGGTTTTGGTACTTAATAATTTTTATACCTAGCTGGTATTCGATTCCGGGACCTTCTGCTTGGTGGGCTAGCGCGCTAACCCATACACCATTGAGGTGGCCACCATTAACATAATTTACACTGAAGAATTATCTATCTCTAATGTGAGTACGTTGCAATCTGTTCAATTCAGAACAATAAGCAACCCAATGACCCAATAAGATGAGAATGACGTGTATGACGTGTAAATGAGGTGTAGTCTTGTACAGACCCAGGCCGACCATTCTTGAGAGAGTATGGTAAATTAAACCCCAACCATCAAAGTACACCGGTAACCACTGTCTACTATTCAAATTTGTCTAAAAGTAAATACTTTTACAAGAATTTGAATCAAGAACCTTCGTCTCTGAAAATCAGCTGTTAAACATGTAGCAACACTACGGTTGTACAAATTTAAAATAAAATAAATAGACACAAGATTTAAATTTTAATACTTTTAATTTAATAAATAAATAGATAATTGATGATTTTACAAAATGATGACTCTAATTTTAAATATTCTCAGGGTTTTTAAATACTATAATATTGTTTATTGTTCTTTATTAATACATCTTAATATTATACAACAATGAAAAATTTTAATATTAAACAAATGACAATCGGAATTTTTAATAATTTTATCGTAATACTGGACTTTTAAAATTAAATTTAGAATATTATTTAGATAATTTTGAATAAGTTAAATAAAAAAAATATCAGTTAATTATTTACTTGAAATGTTATTTTTATTTGCCGGTTGAATTTAATAAAATTATGAATTACTGAAGCGAAGCTTTGTTCATTTTAGATGGCGTCTATAGATAGATTTGTAATCTTGAATTTAAATGTGAATTTTTCTTGATATATTGATAATTAATGTTTGTTAATTATATGGAAAATGTTGCTTACGTGTTTATCTTCTTACTGATACATATTTTGTTATACTTCCATCTCTCAACAACCCTTGTCATGATTTGCATCTGATGAATGCCCGATTGCCTTCACCATTCGGTGTAAGAGCGTTGGGGATATGCAATAACCTCGGTATTGCGATTCCTCGTGTGTACCCATGTAATTCATGTCTCTTTCCACCCTGGACCATCGCTCAGTTACACATTAACTTTGAAATGTGTAAATACTCAAAGGCAGACACAAGTTCTGTGGTATTTAATAGCATTTTCAGTGAGTTAGTTGAAGCTATTAAACCATCTACGGTTGTATACACTGATGGATCAAAGTCGGATGTTGGAGTTGGTTGCTCGTTTGTTGCTAATGGGAGAACCTATTTGTTTGGATTACCTGTGGGAACCAGTGTTTACACGGCTGAACTTTACGCTATTAGTAAAGCTCTGTCTGTAGTCTGTGTGCGTGGGCGTCGGGTGTTGGTGTGCACTGATTCGAGTAGTGCCCTTCAGTCGATTACTGATTTATATTCACGCCACCCGCTAGTTGTAGATGTCCACGGCACCGTGAAGCAGCTTAACGATAGAGGAGTAAGCGTTGTTTTCTGCTGGGTTCCGGGTCATGCCGGAATCTCTGGAAATGAGGCTGCTGATCTGGCCGCTAAGGAGGCGGCACGCCAACCGGCCTTCACGCAATATCTGACTGTGTCAGATTTCGTGGGCCTGGTGAAGCGTGTCATCACTGATTCCTGGCAGGTAGAATGGACTGGCTCTCATGGCAACAAACTTCGGGAAATAAAACGTAATGTTAAGCCTTGGGATACGTCACTGAGGAAGAATAGAAGGGAAGAAGTTGTCATCGCGCGACTTAGAATTGGGCACACCAGATTAACCCATGGGTATCTCATGACGTCTGGTGATGCTCCAGTTTGTGGCAAATGCGATTGTCCTTTGTCAGTCAAACATGTATTGGTTGATTGCGTCTGCTACGCAGCTCTGCGTCGGCGATTCAAGATTCCCTCTGACATAAGGAATATACTCGGTGACGAAAGCCCTATTTTGGACGCAACTTTAAAATTTTTACGATCCATCAGTGTTTACAACAGTGTCTGATAGTCTAGGGTGATCTGTAATGTTTTATTTGTTCTATTCTGTTATATTTTATAGTGTATGTTTTATATTAGTTACTATAAGTGTATATTTATATGTTTGTGTATTTATTATTTTTAATGTTTTATATGTGTATTTGTGTATGTTTTTTTTATATTTTCGTGGCCCCTTTACAGCCATTGCTGTGATACTAGTTTGTAAGATTTTTAATTCATACGTTGTAATTGTTGTTCAATCTTACTGTGATATTAGATATAAGTTTGTGTTTGTATGTGTATCTTATAAGTTTTATTTTTAATATAAATTTTATCTGTGATATTTCTAGTTTTAAGTTTTATATTGTAATACAGGGAGTTCGTTCTACACTCGGGCCCTTTACACCCGTGTGTAGAACAACGGGCGATGATAACCGTCCAGGTTGTTCGCCCTGAAAAAAAAAAAAAAAAAAAAAAATATACTTCCATCGGTTTTTACTTATTAATTTTAATATTTAACTGGAGCACTTTCATATATGATGTTCACACCAAGCTTGTCTCTGCCTAAAGCTCGACGAATTCATAGTTCAAGTTGGCATATTAAATTTTGAAATTTTGATTTCATATTTTAAAAATGTTCGTAAAATTCAAATCACTGTTTTAAAAGATATTATATATATTATTTCAGTTATTCATGTATTTATTTTAATTGTTTATCTTCATTTCGATTTTTAATTCACTTTTTATTACTTATAGATTAATTGCACTTTTGAACCACGTAGTACTTCATTTTAATCTCGTTGTTGTTCGTAGTTATTATACATTTTTTTTAAACTATTGAAGATTAACTGATATTGAATATTAACTAACAAATAACTATTTATATTTATTATTTATATAGTATAAATTTATTTATACTGTTTAAAAGTAATAATAATAATATACACCAAATATTACTGGAGTTGTTAATTTTTTAATTAAAAAAAATATGTAGTGTATAACCTGCCTATGTGACCTTGTCCACAACTTAGAATATGGGTCAAGTTCACGCTACAAACAGCTGACTCGCACCCATGACTTTACCTTTAGACCCACCCCGTGGATTTTATTTAATATGATTACCATACAGAATCACTAAAATGAAATTTAAGTATCAATTACGTGCCTTCAAAGATTCATAACTTTATGAAAAAGTGCTAAAAAAACAGCTTTTGGTGAAAAATTTATGAAACTGAGACTTCGTTATCGTTAGTTGCAATTTGTTAACGGACATTGTGAATATCGTTGATAAATCACCTAATATTTTTCTTGTTTGCATTGATTTGAACAAGAAAGACCGTTTTCGAGTGCTCATGCAGCTGGTAAAATTGTTTCGGCTAACTGTTGTAACTTAATTATTTCTGACTTTCTGCAGGTTGCTTGAATGAGCTTAAATTTTGAGATATTGTATTAATGAAACGTTGATATTACTGCAAAATCTAAGATAAACAATTTCTGATCTGCATTTATTCTATTTTAAAGTAAAATTGGATTCTTAAATATTACTCACCCGATATAAAATTATAAATAATTACAGTAAATAATAAATTATCGTCAAGGGGTCTGCGGAGTACGGGTGAACGTTTTTAAAAGAACAAAGCTAAAAAGGAACAATTTTACTGAGTACCATTAGTAAAAAAGCATAAGATTTAAAAGAATACTTTTTATAATACTGAATTCTAAATATAATTTGTAGTTACTAAACCATCTTATATAAGCGAAGACATAATAAAATAAAGATAATCCAACAAAATTTTGTCTCAAACAACTTTCAATATTATAAATTTGATTTAAAGTAATTACTTCCTTCAACGGGAATTATATAATAATCTATCATATTTAAAATTAAATTACTTTCTGATAAGAAATTTACACGTGTACAAACTTAGTTTTCATTATTTTTAGTACTTAAATAACTAAAGCTCGTTTTAAATAAATCGGAGGAAGTATTAATTACAAACCTAAAAAAAAGAACAAAAATAAGAACGGCAGCTTTAATAGATTTATTTTCAAAAAAACGTGTATAGTCTAACATTATGTAGAATTTTTTTCACTTTATTTTTTTATTTACAACTGTGTGGTTTTCACAACCAGCAAATATGCTCATAATATACATTTTTGAAAATGACGTTACACGTTAAAGGAGGACACTACTCATTAGTAGGACTCCCGCAGTTAATTGCTACGTAGCTTTTTCACAATTTAATAGTTAAGAGTATTCAGTTAATAATAGTAAGTTTAATTATTTTTATTAATGTGTTTATTAAGCGTGAATAAATTTAAACTGTATTGAATAAAGTTAACCCAAGTCTTTGTTACACCTCCTGCTAAGCCGACGATGTAGAATTTAATGTTACAAAAATTTAACTTAAAGGAATTCAAGGCCTTGCCATGACTGGTTAATGAAATAAGATGGCATAAAATTAAAGAAAGAATAATGTATGATGCAAAAACATTTTATTATGAACATAAAGTAAGTAAAATTATTCGCCAAACTTTCAATCAAGTTTTTCGGAAGTTCTTTATGATTTGATATTCTTGGAAATTAAATATTTTGATCTGACGAACGTTTATTTTTTTAAATGTTCAGAATTCTTTGTTATAATTATTATGCCTGTGTAAAAGTATTGTTACGAAAGACTTGTTAGAGAATAATTAAAAACAATATGATTGTATAAAATGCTCTTCTTAGGAAAAACTCTTTTCTTAAAAATATGAATTCCCTACAAGCAAACAAACACTAAAGAATATTCTAAAAGTAGCCTAATAGATTGCAGTAATCTGTATTTTCTCAATCAAGAAGCATGTCGATATCATGACTAGTTTTTTATTTATATTTAATTCTCCGTAGAAGCTTACTTTTCCACCCACACCCTTATATTAAGGACTGAACTATAATCATATTTGGCTCTTATATTAAGGGGTGAATATTTTTTGCTGGGTTCTAAGGGTACATCATTATGTTTAAGTCTTTATTTACAATAAATAAAGACAAATTTTAGCCAAAAATTTTTATTTAAATTTTTTGGTTTGCTATCGTTTTATTTTTTAGTTTTAGGAATGTAAATAAATATTTATTTTTGTTCTCTTGTACTGATTTAAATAAATAACTGAAGCATTAAGGAACAGAAGAGATAACTAACACTAATCACTTCGACTTGGTCGCTTAAATCACTTTAACTGAGTTGGAAAGCTGCAGCTTTAATTTAATTTAACTTAGACGAATCATTGGCAGGAAGATAGGTGACAAGCGTATATTGAAACAAGTTAGGCTCAACACCTCAGGGCTTAATCAAAGGACAGGGCAATCATTTTATAACACGATCCACAGAGCGAATTACATCTTAATTTCACCGCTTGCTTATAAGATTGATCTGCATAATTCTGCTATTATAAAGTATAGGCTACTGTTTAGTTTCTGTTCTTTTAAAATTGTTAATTAATTAATCGTTATGAAACAGTTGAGATGTATGATTTGTGAGAGTGAACATATCATGAAGAAGATCAAACATTCCGTAGTAATTAATTATCAATCGATATTGTTGCCCTGGTGAAGGTTTTTGCGATTTCCATTGACTACCCGAAGTAATGCTAGATCAACCCCATTCTTGCCTTCATGGCAGTAAAATAGCCTTCCCAATCCCAGCTACAAAATTCGATATGTGTACTTGAAATATCGTATAATGTATAATTTCTTTTTGCTTTAATTTTTTATTACGGTACTGTACATTGTACTGCACAACTTCCGTATATGATATTTAAATGACGGTAGAAAATTTCATCTTAATGAGAAGAAGTACCCAGTGGTACATTCTTCGTTTAAAACTTCGGGTATTGTCCGTTAAACAGACCAAGAGGTCTCTACTCCATTTTCGCTTTAAACTTCGTACAGTTGGGAAGCTCCTTGTAACTAGATCACGGGCTAGTTGGTTTGGATGGTCATCTAGTTTTTCGTGAAATGTACTACACAAGGACGCGGTTAGCTCCGTTACAGTCGGAATTTTGAAATCGTCGTGGAGGGTTTTATTGCTTACATAAAAAGGAGCGCCAGAAGTAAGTCTTAAGAATTTTGATTGAAAGGCCTGGATCGACTTTAAATTACTTACTGCCGATATTCCAAAGAGTCCAGATTGGTCTTAAAAGGGATTTGTATATTAAAATCTTGGAGCGGAGGTTCAATCTTGATCGAGGGTTAATTAAGCAGAAGAGTAGTTTCTGGCGGCGGTTAAGTTCTAAACGTTTTGTACGCAGATGATGCTTCCAAGTTAGTCGCCTGTCAAGCCATAAGCCAAGATATCGCACCACCCTAGCCTGTGAGATATGAACTTTATTCAGCATGACAGGTGGATAAGTTTGACGTCGTAAAGTGAACGTAACCTGTCTTAATTTAATTAGGTTTACCTTAACACGCCATCGGTTAAGCCACTCCTGTGTTAATAAAGGTGTCACTGCGCAAACATGGAAGCCTCATCCGCGCTCTTTTTCCGTACAAGAATTGCTGTGTCGTCAGCATACGTCGCGGTTACCAATGTATCCGAGATAGGCATATCCGATGCAAATACGCTATACAGAAATGGGGATAGTATTGCCCCTTGGGGCAATAGATGTATAATTAATTTAAATTATTTTTCATGGCAGTAAACGTTTACTTATTTATTTGATACATTTTACAGAAAAGGTAAACATTTTTCCCCTAAAGGCTGTCGGGTACGGCAGTCCGTTTTGCTGGCACTGCGGTTTTTGTATAAATACTATTTCCTTAAATTAAAAAATTAAATAGTTCCTAAATATTTGAAATTTCACTTCTTGAGTGTGTGCATATGCGTATAAGTTAATATAGTAAATATTTTTCTCTCTTTAAAGCCTTATTTGCAACTGTAAAAATTAAACAAGTAAATGTAATTATGTGTTTCAATGATAATTATATGATGATGATGATAATGGTAGGTATGAAAGGAGTTGGGCCCTCATTGTGAGAGTAAAAGTGGGTTATCGTGTTGTTATGAAAGCGTTTGTACATGTTTGATAGAATTTTGAACGAAAAGTATTGGTAAATCAGTGTGTAAGATTTTTTTACTAAAGTAAAGGGGTGCTCGTACTGTAAGATGTAATGTTTTTGACTGAAATACCTAATACCTATTCGTTGCAAATTAACATTCTTAACTAAACATTCCTATTTAGTTGAACCGTATTAGGGAGCTGTAAATTCATACAGGTTTCAAAAGAGAATAATACAAGTATATGCGTAATTTCTGTGCCCTGGTAATATTGATCGTTTATTATATAGGCAATATAAAAGGTAAAGTCTAGAATTTAGTAATAAACATTTTTGTTTGGTATGTGTGTTTCATGTGAATCTTTATTGCATGTCAGATCGAGATACTTGACATATCTTTCTTTGTAAGAATTTTTTTGCCTATATTTGTACAAAGCTGGGCATTTACCATAACGGAGTGAAAAAAAATATGTGAAGTTGTTACGTGTATATACCTACGAAAAAGAATTTTTTGGCAATGCATGTGTACGTAGTACAGTTATAATTTTTTAAATTTTTTATAATATAATTTTACTAAGGTCTAGGTTTTGTAATGAGAGCAATGAATTGCACTGTACAGCCAGACCCTGTGGTGAATAAGTTGATGGTATCATTTGTAGGGTAGAAAGTAGGTGCTTTTCCGCGGTCTTGGCATGCTGATAAGCATACTCTTTCAACCCAGTGAGGAAGACAATAGTAAACCACCTCACTTCTCGTTTTTACTTAGTAAAGGTTCAAACCAGCCTTTCGGATGTTGACCTAAACAACAGTTTTTGTACTAACTAAAACTGCGTATTTTGTGGATTAATTTATAATATTTTACTATTATCGTATTATATTTTATTTATTTTTTTCAACCGCACAGATGATGACTTTTTCGTCTAGTATTAAAAATGTATACTTGATAGGCTGCGTGTCTCTGTAACTGTACCGAACAGTCTGTTGTGAATAATATAATTAATTTCAAAAATTATTAGTTTTTTCCTCTAGATGGATGATCTTATTATACAGCCACTCCAAGGGGTGACTGAAGTGTCTGTATAAAGGAACTACAAGTACTTTCCAAGAGCCATACCTAACCCAAAAGCAGCAGCAGTTGTTGTTTAGATCAAACGCCGAAAGGCTGGTTTGAACCTCTAGAGGTTTTACTAAGTAAAAACTAGGAGTGAAGTGGTTTACTAAAGCTTTCCTCATTGAGTTGAAAAGTGTGTTAATCAATATGTCAGGCCCTCCCTAAAGTACCTACTTTCCACCCTGCAAATGACTCCTTCATTTCATTCACCACAGGAGCTGGCTGTATATATTGAAATGCATTACACTCGGAGAAGATAACTTTGACTAGTGTCTTTTACACCTCTACCTTTTCTGCTCTTAAATAGTTCAGTCGTATAATTGGCTGATCATGTGATAAGAAAAACCTATTTATTGTAACCCTAAAACTAGCAGATCGAGTGAAATTAATTTAACACTCCATCTGCCTGTTATGCTCAAATAAGCAGTTATAAGTCAATCCAGTGAAGAAATTAATGGTAATCCATTTCACTTCTGGTTTTACTCAGACCGAAAGAGGTTCAGACCAGCCATTAATTGTTGACCTAAACAACCGCAGGTGTTAATGTAAATTATTAATTGACTTTTTTTAATTACAACGTTTTGACAAACCATTGTCAGTAACTTAAGTTTATCTTCAAAT
Source organism: Catonia carolina (assembly GCA_035578175.1). Classification (NCBI taxonomy): domain Eukaryota; kingdom Metazoa; phylum Arthropoda; class Insecta; order Hemiptera; family Achilidae; genus Catonia; species Catonia carolina. The sequence goes on from JAQMRL010000001.1 coordinate 267,978,586, forward strand.
ATAAAATATTGTTATCGCAGAGTCTAACAATGAGGTTGCCGATCGAAAGATTGAACTATTGAATAAAATTGGTGATTTTAAATTCTTTGGTCCCATTTTTCTCTTCAATCACTTAAAAAACAGACCCAGCAGTGATATTTTTGTTTTATACACCCATGAAAAATCACTAAAACTTAGAGTCGGTCAGGAAAAAACTGTAGTTTCCCAGATTTGTTTGAATATACCTAATATTATCATCTGAAATGAACTATGCAAACCAGCACTACTTAATATGCTTTTCAAGGTTGATGAGCTCTGCTGTTCCACACGTTTAGACCAATCAGAACGTTTGCCAGCGGTGTCAGATTGTACCTGACAAACATTAAGCGCGCATGCGTATAAGAGCCGCAATAGTTCACTCTCGTCTAGCATCTCGTACTGAACACATCGATTATAGAGCGCGTTAACATGCAATACTTTATAATATAATCAGCTGATTGTATATTTATAGGTTATAATTTTTATTGAAAGACCGAAAAATGGCTGACGAAATACTTAACAGTGCTACAAGAGCAAGTATTGGCAACGCTGCTGGCAAGTCATTGGCTAGCTATAAAGTGGGTAAGAGCAATGCACACGTTTAGAGCTCGTCAGCCTTGAAAAATAGTATAGTCTTTGCGTAGACCAGAAAGTGCCTAGTCACGACAGCGAGCGGTATGATAACGCTTTGATAACTCGGTTTGTAAAAGAGTTTGCTGTATACTTTACACGTTAAATTAATTTTGGTAATAATAACGACGAGTGATCTGCACGTTGCGGGTCAATTTAAAAAAAAATCAATCCAGAAAAAGCTGATATCCATTTTCGAGCAACCTCTTATGCTTTTAAATGTATATATTATTTAAAATGATATTTCAGTAAACTTTAAGAATCACTTATAAAGATCTTGTAAACTTATTTTTTGACGGAAGAAAAATTTAATATAAAAAATTTTCTCTATAATCATCAACTTTTTTCATTTATCTTATCTTGTATTCTCACGTCGACAAGAGGATTTCTCGATATTAATCTTGAAACTTGGCAAAACGACCACAATGAAGAGAAGTTTTTATTAAAAAAAGAAAATAATGATCTTTTGTGTACGTCCCCATACAAATCCTATCTACGGTAAAGAAAGAAAAAGCAGAGATAAGTTCAAAGATAAAATAAAGTGGGGCATTAAGGGATTTCTCATGATTTCGTTTAAATCTCATGTTCAGATCATTATCGTACTTCAACTGGCATCATTTCAACTTAAAATTCTACCTTAAGTTGGTAATTTTATATTTCGGTACTCATGTAAAAATTTAGTATAGTAACTTACAGTGATAAAATAATAAATAAAAAATGTATTAGGCCAAGTCTATATTCTGGATGGAATCTCCTTAAATATTGCGTTAATTTATTTAGACGAACCTTTCTAGAAAATGTATGGGATTCACTATGTTCCTTCTCAGAGCTTTTAGATTATCAGTGCTACAAGGCACGATATTTTTTTGCTAAAATATATTAAATTCACTAATTAAATTATCCTCGGTTCTTTGTGAAATAATACCGAAAATATTTAGAAAAAATGACAAAAATTGTTGTATTGTGCTTTAATTCCAGGAGTGACTTTTATCTGGTGGCATTAACTGAGTAAATATTTTGTTCTTGTATAGAATTATAGTTCTATTGTATCCACTATACCCTTTCTATTGTAATTCAGTTATATTTATTTCTAGTGTATTTTTTATTTCTTTATATCCTTTTATTATTTGTTTCTAGATTTTATTAGAATTCTTATATTTCATTTGCTGGTGTAATCTATCTCGTTACATTTATAAAAACAGCTGCATATTAACCAGTTACTTAATTTTTTGACAAGTGAGGTAAAAATTATTAGGTTTCTTAGTTTGTTAAAACAAAATTTTGTATTTAACGAGGTGCGAGTGTAGCAAATCTTCGTAAAAAAAGTAAGGTAAATAGTTGGTTTTATAAGTACGATTCGTTTATTGTTCTGATTGTAAAAGGCCATATTATTTTTTAGTTAAATTAAATTTACGTTTTTTCAATATTTTTAATAGATTTAGTTTACTATTAAGTAATTTAAATTGTAACCGACTATAGTCAGATTCACGAAAGAAAACACCTGTTTTTAAAGAGCAATATCTTTTTGACCGTTGCATATAAAAACAATTACGATACATCAAATTAAAGCTTGTTTTATTGTTGTTTACAGGATAAACATAAACATTTTCAGAAATTAATACTGTATTAAATATAAAGAATTACACATAAAAAGTAATTACCCTGTTTTTAACCACGTTTCCAGTATACCCAACTTTAAGGTACTTTAAAATGTATAGGGGTACAAAGAATTATATGATAATGTAAATCTGTAACCACCAATAAAACAAGCTTTAATTTGATGTATTGCAATCGCTTCTACATACAACGGTTCAAAAGACATTGCTGTTTAAAAACAGGTATTTTCTTTCGTGAATTGGACTATAGTAGTTATGAATAATTTTTTAATAAATACTTGTTTTAAGTTTAAAAGGAACCTTTGTAATTTAACAACCAGATCCTTAAAGTAACTAGGAATAGACGTCACAATATTTAATATAAACAATACGAATTTGTAATACACTCATCGTTCGTTTATTAAGGAAAAGTACGGAAAGTGTACTTAATAATATATAAAATAAAAACGGTTTCAATGTAATTCAATACAAATACTGAAAAGGGATATAACGTTAGTATATGGAAGGAAAGATCGATTGAAATGTGTAAAGAAAGATGAAAAATATACGTTATATTTTGGTAAAGAAGGATAGAATATGAGTGACGATAAGGAAAGTGTGAAAAGCAAGAGAGTTGCGTGCATTGACCCCTCTCTATGAGACACATGGTCCAGTCGTGAGAGGGTTCCATACGGGTACGCGAAAACATTGTAGAGAGGCTGTGTGTCGGAAAATTGGAGGTTCAACATCAGGAAAGGGAAGTGAGCAAAAGCACTTGTGCGACAATTTGTAAATCCGCACTCGGTTCTCGTCATGTTCCTACTGTTACTCTATCCTTCACAATACACTTACACAAAACCTCACTCGTTTAACCCATATATATATATAAAACACTGTACTACTGTATACGACAATGTATCATAATAAATCAACTCTACTACTAACAACTTAAAACTACTTCATCATAACTTCATTCCATCCGTATCACAAAGGAAATATATTTCTATTTCTTCCTACGTTGTATGAAAACAACATGAAAATTCAAAATTCGCCTACATTCGTCTCCGTTACAGATATGTCACAACAAAGAAATCTCATTATATTTTTGACCTACTTGCTACATACTCGTATTTGAATTTTTGACGATACGATTCAAATAAATTTAATACGACCTATTTAAGTCTTTCGTAACAATACAAGTAGATATTAAAGTTTTATGAGTATAGATTATAATATATAAAAAACTTTAAACAACTTTTGACAAATCTCACAAATTTTTTAAGATTGTTAAACTATCGTAAAATATAACTTTATTCATTGAACCATAGCCATTTTTTATTCGAAGATAAAAAGTTTTTCTTCAGTTATACTAAACAAAAATGATAAATATTCCACTTAAATATAAATTTGAATTATATTCAGCCATTATATATTATTTATTTATATTCGATATACACTGGTTTTCTGTTAACGTTAAAAAGTTACACAAATTTAGAGATACAAACATTATGAAAGACACGTCCCACAACATTTAGAATAAGGATTAAAGTGATATTGGAATAGGGATCTATTCTGAAATTAAACATAAATTGATAAACTTTAATGAAAAAAGAAGTAGATACGAAAACATCTTACCAGAAGAAGGAATAGGCTAGTGGGCCAAATAATGGGCTAGTGGGCTAGTGGGCATAAGACATCCAGGTATTAGTCTATCAATAATGGAAATAATATTGATGGAGTGAATTGTAGGAGGAAACAAAGGTTAGAATACATGAAACAAATTACAAAAGATGTGCACTACAGGTATGTAGGTATGAAACTTGCACAAGATAGAACAGCTTGGAGAATTGCATCAAACCCGTCGAGAGACTGATGACAAAGAAACTTAAATATCACGTCAAATAATATATATTACAATACATATGACGTGTCAAAATAGTTTAAGGTAGAAAGATATGGGAATGTTATTCTTTTGTACAGAATGCAGAAAAGACTGAACAGGCATTTGCTTGGAGTGCTAAGGAAAACTGCGAAAATCTTGGCCAAAATATTCGAATATTATTTTAAAATTAATTTATTACAAATTACTTTTTAATAGTTTACGAAGTTTATATTTATTAGTCAATTTTTCAACTGTTCATTACACAGTTAACATTTTATTAACAAAAAAAAATAACGTTTATAAGAAAAGATGACAGATGAAAAATGATTATGATAAAACAATGCGAAATATTTACATATAAATTAACCTTTAAAAATAATTTTGACATATATTTATAGACTATTGATGACAAAATTTTTTGTTGTTTAGGTCCATCAATTGAAAGGCTGGTTTGAACCTCTAAAAGTTTTTCTAAGTAAAAACTAGGAGTGAGGTGGTTTGCCTTCCTCGCTGAGTCGAAAGATAATGCTTATCAGCATGCGGCCCTCTGAAAAGCACCTAATTCCACCCTGCAAATGACACCTTCATTTCATTCACCACAGAGTCTGGCTGTTTAGTGAAATTTATTACTCTCAGAAAAGATAACTCTGACTAGTGTATTTTACATCTCTACCTCTTCTGTTCTTAAATAGTTCAGTCATATAATAATTGGCTGACTATGTGATAAGAAACAGAACTATATTTTGTATCCCTGAATCAAACAGATCGAGTGCAAATAATTTAGCCCGCTACTTCACCTGCCCGCTACGGGTGTAAATAAAATTTAGAACGTAGAATAAAAAATTAATAGAAATCACACTAAAATAACCTGTTAAAAAACCGCTGTGAGTTTGCTACATTGTGATTTTCTTAAGCAAGACAAAACGGCATTACACCTGAATTAACTTAATTTATGTAAGTTTGACAGTTAAAGTTATTTCAAACCAAAGCTAAAAATAAATTAATCAAATGTGTGAAATTACAAGGTTTTTTAGTTTATTTAGAGTTGTATCAGCGGCTTTGGTTCTTAGCAACCACTGTTGTTGTTTAGGTCAACAGCCGAAAGGCTGCTTTGAACCTGTAGAGGTTTTACTAAGTAAAAACGAGGAGTGAGTTGGTTAACTAGTGCCTTTCTCATTGAGTTGAAACAGTATGCTTATCAGCATACCAGGCCCTCCAAAAAGTACCCATTTTCCATCCTGCAAAGACACCTTCACTTCATTCACAACAGGGTCTGGCTCTATAGTGAAACTCATTACTCTCAGAGGAGATAACTCTGACTAGTGTGTTTTACACCTCTACCTCTTCTGTTCTTAAATATTTCTGTCATACAATTGGCTGATTATGTGACAAGAAACAGAACTATTTTTTGTAGACCTGGAACCAACAGATCAACTGCAATTAATTTAACACTCCACCTGCCCGTTATGGGCAAAGCAACTACTATGAGTTACGTTAAAAAATCATTGGGTTTATTTGTAATTATTTCAAAACATCTGTTGGGAAACAAATCTGGGACCTATCGCTTTGAAAGAAGCAGTGCAGTCAAGCACTATAACCACTGGACTACAGGTTTTCTTTCGTTTCACGTCCAACTGATATGCACATTAAACTAATGTAAACAGTGCAAGATGATTGATGAAAATCATTGATGTAAAAATGCTAGATCTGACCGGGAATCGAACCCTGATTGAAAAGCTTGTTACACTGACCACTACATTCATTGACCACGGAGGCGGTGTTAACTACAGCAATATTATACACGACTTAATATCTAATAGGCTACTAAAAAATGTCTCATCGAGTATTGAACAGAATCATTTTAAACAAGTAATAAGACACTCACATTAAATATTTTAAAACATTTTCATCTTTTGGTATACGAGTATTTGGTATAAAAAGCGAGATCCTTGCATGGATTGAAGAAAATGTAAAGATTGACTGATTCACTGATGAGATCAATTGCACAATAAAACAAACTGGGCGAAACTTGGACCTCTAATTTGCAAGTTTGTTTTAATATGAGAATTACTATATTAATTAGAAGAAACAGTGTTTCTTAGACTAAATATTAAAAATTTCTTGTGAGGTTTTTCGTTCTTGTTCTTAAGTAATAAAAATTGACTTATTTTTTTTATAATTTTGCTGCTTAGTATAAAAGTCCCTTTTAAAAACTTAAATCATAATTCAAAACACTTAAATAGTTTATATTAATTAAATACTGTTGACGTACTTTAATAAAAAAGAAAATTATTCTGAGAATCAACCATTGGCACAAGTATTATGAAAAGTAAACTGAAAACATTATGCTAATATTAGGACGACCAGTGCCTACAGATTTCTAGCTTATACTATTACTTGAAGGCGCACTTTCCAAACATCCTAATCTTATAGCAAACAACTTTAAATGACCAACCATTCCTAAGTACTACAAACAACTCGGGAAACTTCATACTAACTCTAGAAATTTAAAATATTTACGCTACTCAAACATAAGTCTTTATTCATAAACTTAAACAAAGAATTCATTATCTTCGTTTAAATTTCGCTAGCGTAGTATATAAATCCTAACAACTACTTCGAACCGGTTATTGTAAAAAATTTATTTTCACTTTTCCAAGCACAAAACTATGGTTCATTATAATCTAGGGTGTTAAAGAAAAATGGCTAACAGCACAGCCAAGTAAAATATCATCTGAATAAAAATACTCGGATAATACAATTATTCAAAAAATATTTATTTATTGCGCCCTTTAAAAAAACGTTGTTATTGTTTAGGTCATCAGCCGAAAGGCTGGTTTGAACCTCTAGAGGTTTTACTAAGTAAAACGAGGAGTGAGGTGGTTTACCATTGCCTTCCTCACTGAATGGAAAAGTCACTTATCAGCATACCGAGCCCTCTGAAAAGCACATATTTTCCACTCCGCAAATGACACCTTCACTTCATTCACCACAGGGTCTGGCTGTATAATGAAATCCATTACTTTCAGAGGAGATAACTCTGATTAGTGGTGTCTTTTACACCTCTACCTCTTCTGTTCTTAAATGATTCAGTCATTTAATTGGCTGATCATGTAATAAGAAACAGAACTATTTATTTTAGCCCTGCAACGAACAGATTGAGAGTAAATAATTTAACTCTCCGCCTGTCTGTTATGGGCAGAAAAAAAACAAGTTTCAAAATTGAAAAATTTAAAAATTTTAAAAATTTAAAAAAACAAGTTTCAAAATTGAGGGCGGAGGTTGATGAGTATAAATTTGTGGATTTCATAATTTTACTTCAGGCACCAAATACTGATGATTACTTGCACAAAACATCAGATCTGTAGCTCTGGTAGATTTTTCAGGGAATTTTTTAATATAAAAAATATAAATAGGCGTTTCTGGAAGCCTGATGTAAATACAGGACCTTCCGCGTTTTATTCTTTAATGTGTCTACAGCTCAGTGACACCAGACCATAAACCGACCCTTACCCACACAAACACACACAAGCAGCAACTCCTTAGTTGCCATAGCCTGTCTTATCGAGCTTTGGACACATTATAGTATCCCAAACACATTATAGTAAACTATAGATAGTATAGTCACTATAGTATAGATCACAGTATAGTAAACTACCCAAAGGAGGGCAGGTAATCGTATTAAAATTTTCTTTTACAATGCAGATTTTCATAAAAAATTATTTTCCATAACCCCAGAATAACATACTTACGAAATGAATATACATTTTTTAATAGATTAAATTTTTTATTAATTTTTTTTAATAAATAAAATTTATTTATTTAGGCTATATTTTTTATGTAGCCCCTTTGTCAATACTAAGTTAACGGTTATTTATTTTATAATTTAAGAAATGCTCTAATCATATTATATTTTAAACGTAAAATCTGGTCCAAAGTTTTTTAAATGAATATTCTGTTAAGTCCTATTCACACGACACTAGTACTAGCTGCTAGTTGATTATCAGCTAGAAAATAACATTATGGGAATGAACAACTAGCAGCTAGTTTAGTTAAAGCGCTAGTGTTAAAAAGCGGGCTAGTGACTTTGAACATGTTTGATTTTACTAGGGCTAGTAGGGGAGAGAAAGTAACGTGATTGACTAGCTCGGTATGAAATAACTTGAATAATAATTAACTTGTTTCATTTTTTTTTTTTTTTGAATATCGTTTTAAATTTGTGTAATAAGACAACTAGTTGCGTGCGAACGACTTGTAAGAATTACCTCGCACAATAATAGAACTAATTTATTATTAATCAATTTCACTATTACATTAACATTATTGTAGAATAATTTTACAATGTAATAATTTAAAAATTATAATTATTATAATTTTTAAATAATGTAAAAGTGCATAAAATTAAATGATTCATCAGAAATCACATAAAATAAGATCAGATGAAATTGGATTTAAGAAAGGTCATTAAACACCCAATAAAGAAATGAAATAAATTGTAAACGCAATTACATTTGAAGGTGAAAAGTCTCTTCCATTCAACGTACGTAGAGAGTTGAATAGGAAATTGCTTTTAGCCAATAGTATTACAGTTTAGAGAATAAAGGGAGAGATAGAGAATTAGGATCAACAAGGAAAGGAGAGAGAGAAAGATAGAAGACAAGTAGTTGAATTTCGGATCTTCCGTGATGTATATACCCTAGATAACTTTATACAATAGGCTAAAGCCCATGAATCTGCATAAATATATTACTTCCAACTTTAATTAAGTTACACTACGTTAAAGTGACCAAATAACAAAAAAAACTGGAAGTACAATTTATTTAAAAGCTAAACTGTTTACATGAGAAACATCTTCATTATCTAAGTAATTAAGGCAGTACACTCGAGAAGAAAAATTAACATCCTTTACAGTTTCACTTTTAATCACATAGCTTCCAAGAAAATTTTACTCTTGTCCATTGTTCCTCCTCAATCCTACCCTTCCCACCCATCATTCTCTTTTTCATCCTTCACCTCCAAATGCACCTTGTTTATATCACTTCTTTTATTATACCTCACCTATTTTCGTACCCTTCACGTGAACATAAAAGGTAAGAAATGTGCATCTAATTTTTCTATTTCTTCTTCAACATTTTCCGTCCTTCATTATTTAGCCCTTTCGTTTTCATTTCTTTTATTTTTTTATCTACACAACACCATTAATAATTGTAATATCTGATGTGAAACACTCCCACAACTTTCTTTTCCCCATGTAAATAATCACCAATATAACCTATTACTTTTAATCATTAGTGGCCAATATAAAATGAAAAGCATAACCTAATTTTAATCATGAGTGAATGATGCCAAATAAAAATCAATTTATTTTATCAACTATTTAACAAAACGGGAAATCACTTATTGACGCTAAACTAGAAGTTCTGTAGAAAAAAACAGTTTGAAATAAAAGTTATACGTTTCTTTTTTAATTTCCTTTAACTTTTATTTAAATAGCTTACACTTTCGTCGTAAAATGCATACTAAGGTCGCAATTTTTTAAAAATCCCGTTTTTTCACTGATTTTTGATAATAAAAATACTGAAAATCACTAACTAACGCTAAACTAAACGTTGTAGAAAAATTATTTCAATTCAAAGTTGTAGGTATCACAACTGCCCATAAGAGGCTGGTAGAGTTTAAAATTATTTACGCTCAATCTGTTCGTTGCAGGGCTAAAATAGTTCTGTTTCTTATCACATGATCAGCCAATTAAATGACTGAATCATTTAAGAACAGAAGAGGTAGAGGTGTAAAAGTGACTAATTAGAGTTATCTCCTCTGAAAGTAATGAATTTCATTATACAACCAGACCCTGTGGTGAATGAAGTGAAGGTGTCATTTTTAGAGTGGGAAATATGTGCTTCTCAGAGGGCCCGGCATGCTTATAAACGTACTTTTCCACTCAGAGAGGAAGGCAATGGTAAACCACCTCATTCCTTGCTTTACTTAATAAAACCTCTACAGGTTCAACCACCCTTTCGGTTGATGACCTAACCAACAAGGTATCACAACAGTAATGGTGAATGTTTTTATTTCATTTTTTAATAGTGTAACACTATTAATATTAGTGTTAAAGTAATTAAGTGTTATTATTTTTAAGTAGAACTTCATCAGTTACAAACACGGTATGTATCATGAATTTATCATTAATGAATGTTGTGAACTTATAAATACCGCTTGTACACCCTGCAACCCGCAATGGTGTCATGTATTGCATATTGCATTTGTAGTTTTTGTAGGTGCGCTAACAGATTGCGGGATCTAACAAATAAGACTTATGTTTTCTTAAATTCTAAAATATAAATTTAAAGGCACACTTACCATTTGTACAAGAAGTTGTTTTTCGCACAGCAGTGCAATGTATTATAAGTAAACAAAGAATATGAAAACAGACTAATATAATATTTCTATTTGCACTCATGTTTTTGTCTTCAATTTTGAATGTTATTCATCAAAACATCAATAAAATTCTATACACGTAATTAATACTTTTTAAAAACTACCGGAAAAGAGTTTTCTTACTTATTTTGTAGTAAAAATTTATTAAAATCTCGGTGGTGAATTAATTTACAATAAATTTAGGCCGTAGTGTTCATTCAGTGTTTCCTTAAATGAAAGTTTTATTACAAATTATCATAGTAAACTTATATAATAGTTTAATATTAATGGTAAAAAAATTTTAGAACTTAAGAAAAGTTGTGGTGGGTTTAATTTAAGTTGTAGCCTACACTTATTAATCCCACTAAGAGTAGACTCTTATTAAACAGCAAAGATGCGAACAGAGATAGAAATGGGCTAACCCACTCTTCTCTTTGGTACAAAAAAGTTTTAATTGGTCCTTAAAAACCTAATTTGAAAATATATTTTCTTTAACAATTATTCATTTTGCCATCAAAAAAGATTTGTACAATTCAAAAGTTACTGAATCATAAAAAAGTTATTTATAAAAATTGGAAAATTTAAAAAATTTAGGTATTTAAATTAATTAGCATTATAATTTTTTTTTAAATATAGCTACTCAAGTTTCAAACATAATGGTATCGCAATTTTAATGAAAATTCATAAATAAATATAAAGTTTTTGTGTCAAACATGGTTTTTTAATATCTGAGAATTTATTTTCAATCAAAAGACACAATACGGAAAAATTGGGAAAGCTGATAGCTTCAAGTACCTCGGGGAGATATTACAACCGAAAAAAGCGAAAAGGAAGTGAATAGCAACATACAAGGAAAGATGACACTACAAGAAATTCACCACTTACATAAATAGAAATCACTGTTAGGCAAGCCAAGATTATACATTATAATACTGCGATGAAATCTATGTGTTTGCTTGCGATTGAGAGCCTTAGAATGACCGGAAACGCTGGTCCAAGAGAATCAGAGAAATTTGAGAGAATCGCAAGAAAATCGGTTCGAAGATAGTAAATGGGCAGTATAATACGAGGTCGAGAAGAACTGTACAAGACAAAAGAACGATTAATGAAAACGATTGGAAAAGCAGACTAAAATATTACTAACACCTCCGTAGAATGAATGACACTCGGTTGACAAAACAAATTTTTAAGACACTAAACAATATACCTAAATTGTCGGATAAATGGTTTAAAGAAGTCAGAAGGATATTGAAGAAACCAGAACAAACCGAGAAAACTTAATGAACCGAACCAAATTCAGACAACTAATTACGGACTTTAAGGTTTTTCATGAAGAGCAAAAACAGAATACTGGGTGGACAGAAGAAAGGAAAATGCATACAGTGAACGAATGCTGAGAATGTGGGCTACAAAAAGAGCTTCAAGAAACGTCTAAAGTCACCTCACGTGTTCTAAAATTGGCCCTTTACAATTATAAAACATAGTACGTAAAGATTCCACACACCGGTTACGTTCTCAAAAATTATAAATTTCTATTTTTTTATATAGTAATTCTTTGAGTATCAAGTGAACACTAGAGGTACGAGTTAATAAAACAATAATACTACAACAGAAAATAAACAAAGATGAACAATTAGAAAAATATAAATAAAGAATCGAAGAACTCGTAAAATAAAGAACACTATAATACTAATAATTTCGAAAAGATAAATCAAAATGTTCCATCTTTTCAAAATATTACATTTATAATCTCGTTATTGCCCAGCAATGAAATAGCTAAATAATTTGGGCGCTAGAAAATTTTGACACTTTAAATATTTTTCTATGAAACTTAGAATTTGTCTACGATAGTGTGGACCTACAGGACTTCTGAGACAAAAATTGAAAATTTAATTTTTTTGTAAATAAAACAAAAATAATAATTAGAGACTACAGTAGCTAATGATTGCCAACTAAATCGAACCTAATTTAAAAAATAAATGTATGACAGTTTTTTCGCACTGCAGTAAGAAAAGAAATCCTGCTGTAAACATAAAGAAAAAATTGAAAAACTTGATTTCTTGTCGTTGATAATTAATTCTCAGCGTTTATAAATTCTGTAGTAGTGTCAAAAATTGTACCTTGAAGTTATTAGAATTTTAAAAAACGTGTTATTTCATTTATTTATTTTTTTAAATTACGATATTTATGTAAAAATTAATATGATTTAAGTTATACAATAGTTTCATGCAAACAAAAATAATAAATATTAAAGTTAAAGAAATACCACTTTAAAATAATTTTGACGAAATACGAATAGATAGGACGTTATGACTACAACGGATTATGTAAAAAATTGATTCTTTTTTTAATTTTAACTAGATGACGTCTAGTAATATTTTGAGCACGATATTTCACGGCGCGTAAGCGTTTTCACGAATTTACGCCGGGAAGACGAGAGGAAGGAATTTTGTTTCGCAGCCCTCAGAGTTCAGGGCGCTACTGATGTATAAAATATGAAAGCGCAGGAACGTTGTTTCAACAGGTAGACCGATGCGTAAGCGTACTTCTGAGTGTTGATAAACGCATGCGTGAAAAGATTTTCTTCCATTGTTTACAATTTAATTAAAATTGACAAAATATACAAATACAAGGAGTTAAAGTAATTAAATTCAGATAAAATAATAACGTATTTGAATGTTTTTGCGGCGCAGAATGGAGTATTAGCTTTAAATGTAAAGCTGTAGTTGTCAGGTTCGAAAGCCGGCGAACCCCTGAGAGTTGTCCATACCAACCGCTAAAGACCACGCAGTTTGGCAAATCAGTTTGCACAAGATTGATAATATTAATATTTTCTTAATTTTGTTGATTTAATAAATATTTATTTTCTTTATCAAACTAACTCTGTTGTTCGAAATCCTTTCTCCACAAAAAAAAAATCAACTTTAATTCTTTTCTCGGAGTTAATGAAAATTTCCAAGTGTGTTTTTAATAGGCTAGTAACTTTTTTACTATAAACTATAACAGCAACTTTTTCACTATAAAAATATATTTCGTAGAAAATATAGTTCACCACCATGACATCAGTTTACAAAATTCCTGCAAATCTCGATTAACCCTGCATCAAATGCCAAAAATGAAATCCGCTGAAATTAAAAGAATACAAATATATTATAATCTACTCGTATTTACAAAGTGTCCCAAAAAACTGGAATAACGTTTGTATTAACAAGTTTGAACCTGTTTAGATGCAAAGTACAACTCTTTATAAAAGCGTGTCCAATCGCGCCAAATGATTTCGTTCATTAGTATAAGCGTCCAGCAGTCATTTAACAGACGTGTTAACGGTACCCTCCGGTTCCTTTGCTATGAGTGCAGAACTAAAGAAGATCAACGATAATCGATTCGCTATTGTTAGATCGCCTGTTGATACTACGAACGAAATGAAGCCGCGTATGGGGAAGACTGTTCAGGTGGCAGTACAATTTTCTATTGGCACCAATCGTTTTCTGAAAGACGAGAGTCAGCCGAGTTGATTTCGGAAGATCGCGGTCGGCCGTCAACTGCCATTACTGAAGAAAACGTTGGTACTAGGCCTCGGATTAGGATGACAATTAACCACTTTTTAAGTTTGCTACAGATTTTGTTACTATTCTAGTAAAATAAAGCACTGTTCTTGTAACTTTTTGTGTCAAAAAAATAATGTTAAAATTCGAAGGATGCTGTTCAATTTATTCCACAAAAAATGTGGTAATCAATTATTAGTGAATACATCACCAAAGTAGATCATTGAGCACTCTAGTGGAGCTAACGAGTTACTCTAGAGATCTAAACTGCCCCCATGCCTCCAGCTAACGCCGTCTGCTCATACAAACATCGTGTTGTTTTCTTGGGACATGCTTTGTACGTATATATCTGTTTGTTAACGCTCTGTTGTTGTTTAGGTCAACAGCCGAAAGGCTGGTTTGAACCTCTAGAGGTTTACTAAGTAAAAACGAGGAGTGAGGTGGTTTACTATTGCCTTCCTCACTGAGTTGAAAGAGTATACTTATCAGCATGCCAAGGCCTCCAAAAAGCACATATTTTCCACCCTGCAAATGACACCTTCACTTAATTCACCACAAGGTCTGGCTGTACAATGAAATTCATTACTTTCAGAGGAAATAACTCAGGCTAGTGTCTTTTACATCTCTACGTCTCCTGTTCTTAAATAGTTCAGTCATATAATTGGCTGACTATGTGATTAGAAAGAGAGCTTATTTGTACCCCTGGAACCAGCAGATCAAGTGCAAATAATTTAACACTCCACCTGCCCGTTATGGGCAAGTTAATGCTCAAGTAGCCGTAATTTACCCCCGATCACAACCAAACTCAGTTTAGTATTTATGTTTCCTTTACAAAAAGAAAACCAAGTTATTTGATGAGCAAAATTTGACCACGGGGAGGGAAAGTTTACATGATCACAGTAATGTAAAATCATACAAATATTTCCATTACCTAGTTAATTAGTCCTAACAAAAAATATTAGGTACATAACAAACTTGTTTACTTTCATTATATTATGCAATTTTTGTATATGAGTTGGAACGGGGTATTTTATTATTTTCTGTGTGATTTTCTCGAGAGAAAATTTTTGTTTGTTAAGCGAAATGAGGCTAAGGATGGCGTAGTGGTTTAGCGTAGTAGATTACACTGAAGTAGAAAATTGGAAAGTCCTAGTATCGATTTTTCAGAAAATCTGGAATACTTATTCGTTACATCAAATTCCGTTCAGTATCCACTTTTTTCTTGTCATCAGTCTCTCGACTGGTTTGGTGCAGTTCTCCAAGCTGTTCTACCTTGTGCAACTCGTTTCATATCTACATACCTGTAACACCCTACATCTTTTGTCATTTACTTTATACATGCTAACCTTTGCCTCCTCCTGTAATTCACTCCCTAGAAGCTAGAAAATTTTACAATGAAATTTTAGAAAATTTCAAAATTTGGAAGCTAGAAAATTTTACAATGTATAACACAAAACTCTTTTAAAATAGACTACACTTTTAATTACAATGTACACATGCTGTCTTAAATATTACAAAATCTGTAAGTTTTAAACAGTAAAAAGCTACAGAATTATACAATGTATTAAACAAGACCTCTTTACAGTAGACCTGAATGTTTGTAATTACTTCATTAGTTCAACATATGAAAAGTGCACAGGAAAACCCTGTTCTTAATTTCCGTATTGAAAAACAATTACAATGACCTTTTTATGGAATCTTATCATAATAAAGAAAATTAATCATGGATAACTAATCAGTCACTACATTTTATTTGATAACAAAAACCATACAAGTATATGGAAACATCTTATCATAAGAAGAGATAGGCTAGCGGGGCATATTTTAAGACATCCACGTTTGGCTCTATCGATAATGGAGGGTTAATATTAAAGGAGTGTAAGAGGGAGGCAAAGGTTAGAATATTTAAAGCAAATTACAAGAGATGTAGGGTGTTGCAGGTATATAGATATGAACAACTTGAGCAAGATACATCAGCTTGGAGAACTGCATCAAACCATTTGAGAGATTGATGACAAAAAAAATGCGTTTTCTTCAATTTATGACATACAGGTAAAAAGTAACAATTATTTTAATTATGCATAATAGGAAGCTCATAATGTTGTTCCGCACATATTTATCACCAAAACAAAAGTAAGTTTTTTACATTAAAAGAAAGAAATCCACACATAAATCACTTTTTTATTTACAATAACAAAATTAGATTATACAAATCTAATAATAATAATAACACTTTTATACAAAATTTAGCACATGATGTCTAATGACTAAAAATAAATCACAAAATGTGGAAGTTTTTAAACAGTAGAAAGCTAGAAAATTTTACAATGTAGCCTATAACACAAAACTCTTTTAAAATAGACCACACTTTTAATTACAATGTACACATGCTGTCTTAAATATTACAAAATCTGTAAGTTTTAAACAGTAAAAAGCTACAGAATTATACAATGTATTAAACAAGACTTCTTTACAGTAGACCTGAATGTTTGTTATCCATCTTAAACTCAACTGACTTATTTAAATGCTAATTCACATGCATGTTTCATATTAAAAATTTTCTATTAGAAGTGATGAAGAATTAAATATTTCAAAAGAGCTAATCAAAGATGGGAAAAATTAATGAAAAAAAAAATAGATGAATTAAGTTTTTTCAATAAAAAGAGAGGAACTTTTATGCATCACAAAAATGATCAGAAGAAAGAAATAACAGATTGAAAGAATCTAAGGAATCTTGAAAAAGAAAGAAAAAAGCATTGGAATGTTTTACCCTTCTCTTTTTAAAATTTTTGGTTTTTGTTTAACTACCCAAACAAGTACAAACCTTTGCTCTTCCATGTACATTATCTAATATTACACCAGTAAAGAGTTCTGCAGGTTAAAACAATATAATTTAGTTTCAATGAAAACTAAATAAAACAACACATACGACTAATGCTTTTCTTTTTTATGTTTCTTATGCTTTTTATGTTTACTTTTATGTTTTTTCTTCTTTTTTGTTTTATGTTTTTTTATTTTATCTTCCTCCACCCATTCGTCTTTATCACTATCACTATTACTACTGTCACTATTATCAATAATAATCGTTTCTTTCATTTTAGATTTACTTGGGACATTTTTATCAATATTTAATGAATTTGACGGTAATTTTGGTCCATACAATAAAGGATCCATTGTATCGCTTTTATCTTTATCACTGACGTCAATTTTATCACTTTGTTTTTCATCACTACCACTCGTTTTCGTATAATTTTCATTTTTTGAATTATCGTCTCCACCGACCTTATTCGTTTTTCTTGAATTAATCATATCTAAATCAAGATTAGCGAATATTCCACGTGGTGGAGATGTATTTCTTAAAACATTTGTAACTAATAAAGCTTGTTGAATATTTGATACATTCGAAGCTGCCCATAATGGTGATTCATTACTTTTATTTTTAATTCGTTCATCAGAAATTACATCTTCATTGTTATGTGATTCTACTTCTTTTTCTTCATCATCTGATTCATCACTGCTACTTAAAAATATTGCTTTATATAAATCTTCTTTATTTTTTTCATCATCCAAATTCAATTTCTAAAAAAACAATAACAAAAGAATTAATAAAAAATTACATAATAATTATATATTTTACAAGGGTGGTCTGAAAAGTTAACTAATACAGGAATTAATAAAAATTTACACAATACTGTATTTACATTTTTTTAAAACGGTGGTTTGAAAAGTTAACCTTAACCATACATATTGTCCGTCTACAACTTGATAGTGTCCAGTACAGAGGAGCAATATGTGGATTGTAAAACCATTTCAGAAAACATACATATCAATTTTTTTTAAGTAACTGAAACTTGTTGGAAATGACGTATTTATATTAAACAAAGAATGTAGCATGTTTTTGTTCTATAAAATTATTTCGAAAAATACACGCTTAATGAAATAATGTATAATGTAGTAAAAGTTTTGTTTTGAAGAAAAATACGTATGTATGTTTTTCAAATATATTGTCATTGTTCAACAAATATATCACGGATTAAGATAATAATTGGCCGGTTTATTCTGTAATAATTATTAAAAACGGTAATGCAATAAAATTTAACAGCAAATCATTACTTTTTAAGTTACTAGGTATTTTCATAAATAACTTTTCTAAAATCGCGAAACATGACATAAAACAGTCAGCAAGGAAGAAACTTTATTGGTCTTTAAAGATAACTATACACTTGTAAGAAACAAAACAAAAAGAAAATTTTCAATTAATTTTCAGTAAAAGAATTATTTAAATTGGACGAACCGAAAAAATTAGAAACATTTTCTGAAATAGTTTTACAATTCATATATTGCTCCCTCTATGGGAGGCCATCAAGTTATAGACAGTATGTGAATTTTTTTAAAAATTTGTTACACCTATCAACAGTTTTTGTGTGAAATATGAAGCAATATAATCGCTCAATTTGTTTTGTACAGTCACTTGAATCAGAGATCATAGCTGTGTATCTTGTAAAGTGGATAAAAGTGAGTATTATGTGGTAAAAAAAATTCTTTGATATTAAAGAAGGCTTAACTCTGAGTTTATTAAAAATTAAATGAAGATTTATTCAAGATTATGGGGTGCTGAGTTTAAATGTGATCCTGAAAGCATCAAGGATGATTGACAAGGTGTCCAAAGAATGTGGCAACACCAAAAATTATCAATCACATGCACGATATGATATTAGATTGTCAACAAGTTAAAGTATAAATTACGAAATAGCAGAGACTGTTGGTACTTCAAAATATTGCATATGACATGTTTTGCACAAAGAATATTGAACGTAAGAAAAGTTTTTCTCAAGATGAGGGCCACAGTTGCTTACAGTGGAATACAAATTCAATTTTCTGAGTTTTACACAAAATGAATGCAAAAATGTAGAAGGAATAAAACTGATTTAGAATGTTGAATTATTACTAGGTTTGAATCTTGGGTTTGCCACAATATTTTCGAAAATTGAATGCAAAAATGTAGAAGGAATAAAACTGATTAAAAATGTTGAATTATTACTAGGGATGAATCTTGGTTTTGTCATAATATTTTTGCCTTAAAACAACATTATAAGGACAGGTCAGAAGCCAGTTGTTTCTGGAAGAAGTAAAAATTCATTCGTTCAGCAAGAAAGGTAATGACATCAGAGCTCTAGTAAGCTAAAGACACCTAGGTTATCGATTTCTTTAATAAAAGTAAAACAGTAACCGAGGAATATTATTCCAGTATTTTAATTAGACAAAAAAATTCATGTAAAAGTCAATGTTTCCAGAAGAAGAAACTGCCTTTCATCAGGAAAATGCACATAACCATAAGAGAGTTAAAAGATAGTAAAATTAAGGAATCAGGGATATGAATTAATTATTGAAGAACCCAACCTACTCATCAAATTTGGCTCCCTTCTAACTATCCCCTAAACTTCAATTTTCTTGGAGGTCAAAATTTTTCTTTGATTGAACATACAGTTGCACAGGTAAAAGAGTACTTTATAGGCATTCAGGAAAACCACTTCTAAGACAGAATAATAGTTATGAAGCATGGCTGGGGCTAATTTGTCCCAGCTGAAAAAAAAGAACTGTTTCTTTTATTGTTTTATTGAATAAAAGTAACCATTAATGTTTATGTTGTGAACAATCATGGATTCTTCAAATATGTAAGTATAATTTTTGTTTATATAACTTTTAATTATAGATTTTTCAATCTGCTAATTGTTATTTACACTTCTAAAGAATATTATAAGACAACTTCAGTGTTTTGTATGTGTGTGTACATCATTAATTAAATTCTGTGGCTGTCATAACCTAACTGGTACAGTATTGAACCACTAGGCTCTACAGATGCCATGTTAGTATTCTAATATGTTTTTGTTTGATATACAATATGCACCATAACATTTATATCTATGCTTATAATTAGTAAGCTATTTTATATAAAAACCTGATGTATTTCTACTGCACTCACATACAAACCCACGCTTATACTATGTATGCGTTAGGCGTCATCAGTACCTAATGTACCCACTAATGTAGAATGTACCTAATGTAGAAAACCAACTAACAAATTTTTGAATGTAATGTTATAACTTACTATGACTAGTTTGATTCATTTTCTTGTTTTATTTTTTTTTCTCAGATACACAGTTGCTGAACTTAATACGCTCTTAGAAGAAAATTATGAAATGGGTCATCTGCGTAGACTTTACATTGAACCTCCTGTAGCTAATTACTTGTCAGATGAAGATTCAGCAGACGAAGATGATGGAGGCACTCTTGACAACATTTCGAAAAATATACTATAAGGAAGAGGTGAGGCAGTTCTTGTAACCGGTGAGAGAATTGGTGATGACAGTGCAGATGGATTACTAGGTAATATAACATCTTTTAATACTCCATTGAGCCAGACTGACAGTAATGAAACAGATTCAACATCTCAACCACCTCGTAAAAAGAAAAAACTTAGTGATGCCACACAGGATGATTCCAGTGAAATATCGTCATCCCGTGATAATTTTAAACCGGTTGATCAAAAAAATATGATCTGGAAAAAAATGATTTAAAATGCAACCACCCCATAATTCCCACCCCGGATTACTCAGAATATGTAGATGCTAGTCCGGTTTAACTTTTTGAACTTCTGGTTACTGATGAAATTTAAGCACATTGTTGACGAAACTATAAAGTACAGTCGTCAACAAAATAATACTGATTTTAGTACTTGTGTTGAGGAAATAATATGTTTCATTGGTATTTTACTATTATCAGGGTAGAACATACTACCAAGTAAAAGAAATTATTGGGAAAGATCTGACGATATGCGTAATACCATGGTCTGCAATGCAATGCAATGCATAGGGATAGATTTTTTGAAATATTTAGATATATTCATTGTGCAGATAATACGGCACCAGTAGAATGTGACAGGTTGTTCAAATTGAGACCTTTGATGAATTTACTGCAATCAAAATTTAGAGAAAATTTCAAAGCTGATGTAAAGCTCAGTTACGACGAAAGTATGATCGAGTATTACGGGTGGCATGGTTGTAAGCAGTTTTTAAAAGGAAACCTATTCGGTTTGGCTTTAAAGTTTGGTCTTTTAACATATCTAAAGCTAACTTAATTGATTTTGAAGTTTATCAAGGTCGAATACCAGGTATATCTCAAAAAGATGAAGAACTTTTTGGAAAGGCTTCAGCTCCACTTATAAGAATTCTTGATCAGCTTCCACCTTCTGTTAAATATTTACCTTTACACATTTATTTTGACAATTTATTTACAAGTTTTAATTTGCTAAGGTATTTGCACGACCAAGATTATGTTGGTACTGGAACTGTAAGAGATAACAGAATTTCAAAAAATAACAGTTTGGTTTTGATAAATAAAAACGAAATGAAAAAGAAACCTAGAGGTACATATGAATTTAAAACCTGTGAGGATGAAAATTTTATGATTGTAAGATGGATGGATAATGTCGTAGTCACAGTAGTATCTACAGGTCATGGGTTGCAGCCAGTACAGAAAGTAGAGCGACATTCGCAAAAGTTAAAAAAACACAGAAAAATAAGTCAGCCAGACGTAATCAAAAAATATAATTTATCAATGGGTGGAGTTGATAAAATGGATCAAGGAGTATCAAATTATAGAATAGAATGAGAAAAAAAAAGTGGTGGAGGTGTATCTTCACGTGGTTACTAGATGTAAGTACTCATAATGCATGGATACTAACACGATACAGCGGCTCTAACATTAGTCAACTGAACTTTAGAAGATATATAGTGCAGACATATCTGACCAAATATTCTTCCGGAGTTCCTAAAAGTGTAGGGTGGCCGATTACTTTGATGTTTAGTGAAATGAATTGCTCTGTATCTGATGACATTAGGTTAGATAGGATGGATCATCTTATTGAAACAACAAAAGGATCTAGAAGACGCTGCCACGGTGAAAATTGTTCAAAACGTGTGCAAACTCAATGCAGCAAGTGCAAAGTGGGAATTTGTATAGACTGTTTCAAGCCATTTCACATGAAATAAATTATATTTTTATGTTCACTTTTCATTTAATAATTTTAAATATGTCATTAGATCTAAGTAATAATATTTTATCTGTCTTAACAACTTTTTAAACTTAAAATAATAAAATACTTACATTATTTGATGAGTTTATTTTATTTATTATTATTAAACCTGTGATTTACAGTAGTATTGTGTAATAGCCAAAAAACTATGCAACTCACGAGCCTGGCGGTACAATAATGTACCAGGCCGCCATTGCATCCAGAAACTAAATATTTGGTAAATATTGATAATTTTCAACATTTTACTTTTATATTCAATAATAATAATACAACATAAATACATAACAAAAAAATTATTCGGTCCTAATGGGTTAAAATAATAAAACCGTAATTTTAGTATTCACATAAACTAATACAAATACGTACCTTTTCTTCAACTTTCTCATGAACAGATACTTCTTCTTTTACATCTTTCTCATTACTGCTTTGTAATTCACTACTAACTACTGATTTGACTTCTAATGAATTGTTTTGAGTTACACTGCTAATATTTTCTTCAATATCTTCAGTACTTTCAGTTGATTCACTAGGTTTAGAAATTATATTTGATGTAGCAGCTTCAAGAAAATTAAAAACTGAGAACTTTGGTCGTTTTTTAGTAACCTGCATTTCACTTAATCCATGAGACCTATAAAATAGAACATAAAGTAAGACAATACTTTCACACGTACACACTACAAGTACTTAAAAATGTACGAAGGTTGTTAAAACAATAACGTTCATTTCCTGTCTGTTGCCATTAGCACTGCTTTGTTTACCAAGGTGTGAGCAAAAACGTTGTTTTCTTATGCATCATAAGAGCTATCGTAGGCCTCAGTAGGATTATGAAGTTCACAGAGAAAGCTCCGCATAATAATTTCTCCTCTGTCAATTTACATTTCAACAGAAGATCATTCAGTTATTTGTCTCTTGTGGGCCAAAAAATGAAACCAACTGACATCAACTGTGTTTGATAAACCATGTCCATGAAAGGCTGTAGTAGTCAACAACAAGCAACACTGTTTTGCATGTCATGACCTCGTTTGTGAGAATCGTATCCAAATTCATGATATGGCAGAAATGGTTCACATCTCAAGTGGGAATGAGTTGCACATTAAACACAAACTAAACATCATTTTATGTAATGAAAGCATACAACTTCTCCATCAACAAAAAAATGTGAAAGCAAAACCATTAACTCAAAAAATCATGGCTTTGGTTTTCAAAGATCATGAAGATGTTATTAGCAATTTTATTTATAGTCAGAAGCTAGTGATTGCTCCAAAAAAATCTTGAAAATCTTTTTTCATGCACTCAAGAATAAGTGTCCAGGAAAACTTTTCTGCTAAACATTTTTATGCGACTTGGATGTAAAATTTTACAGAGACATTCAACACACTTGTGTACCACTGGGATAAAAGCTACATACTAGAATCATACTAAGATTTTTTTTTTTTTGGTTTAACGTCCGACTGTTTTGCAAATTGCTGCTAATGCAGATGGTGAAGGATGAAATGAATTTTTTTGTAACGTATGAAAAAATGCCATCCCCGAGTGGGATTCGAACCCAAGACCGCGTGATGAGAGGTGAGCACGTTACCAACATCGCCAACGCGGCCGGCATACTAAGAATAAAAAATACTTATATTTCAGTAATAATTCATTTTTAGCAACTTTTTATTAGTAATTCATTTTTATGTTTCATATCAAATAAATATTTTAAATAAAATTACTAGTTTGAAGTTTCTTATAAATGTTCATTTGCTTATTTAAAAACATTAAATTGAGAATATTGACAAAATTACTTAAATTTATTGAAAATTATGACTATCATTGCAATTATAAGGTGTTGAGAATGGTTTTTGCACGGATGAAATATTTGAGAATCCACATACAAATGGGCAGCTAAATATTTATTAGCTTTAGTGTTTTTTCAATTAAGCGACTTAATTTTTACATAACAAATTTTCATATAAACTTTTAAACACATACAAAATCTATTTATTATGGGAAGAATAATTTAGTTATCCATGACATTAATTTTTAGTACATGAACTTTGTGAAAAAATAGTTATACTAAAATAAAAAAATAATTATTATTGTTTTTAAAGCCAGTATATTATATTATATTTTAAAGTCAGTATTACTGAGATTCAGTACATGTACCAGAGGTTGAAATGTTAAAAAAAAGTCTGTCTTACAGCAGCGATGACCTAGTTAAAAAAATAGGACAGGAGAAAGTTCATTTGTCAATTTCTGCCTGATCTCACAGTAATAGGAAAATAAATTACTGACAAGTCTCTTGGAAGTGATACAATTTTAAAATGTGTGGAATTAGAACACGTGAATAAGTAAATAGTACAGTAAACCATAACAATTTTCTCAGAAATTTTCTATAAAAAAGCAGTTACTGATTTTACCAATTCCTGGGGCAGTATCCACAAAAAAAACTGACTGAATTCAAACAAATCACTTCATAATGTACACTGTGTAGTTATACGTTTTACTTTCTCTTACCCTACATGAATTACATAAGGAAATTATTATTTCATATCGATTTTTCAAAATCAGAATTTTCACCTGAAATACCCATTTTCAAGCCCCTTGAACCCAAAAAAAATGTTTTCAGCAATTGGTCTGTCATCAAAATCGGACAGTAGGTAGTAGTTTACTTGTGTGATTTATCACTTTGTTCCAATTTCCTCAAACATGGTTCCTATAATTTTTATAAAACCGCCTTATTTAATACAGTTCGTACCATTGTAAAAGTATAATATTGTACAAACAATAGAAGTTATGGTAATTCCCAATTACTATAACTTCCATTACTCAGTTAATACATTAAATAATACCTTGGAAAAACCCCCAATGTTAGAACAGTAATACATTAGAGTAGTAGTTAGACAATAAGTTTTAAATATAGCCAACAGTCAATCATCTGATATTGTTTAGACGGGTGTATTTCTCCCTGTGTTTTTGGGCCTTTCTTCCACCTACCAAATTTCAGCCAATCATTGGGGTAGTTAGTTCTCCTTCCTGTTGGCTCTCCGAGTTGGTAGAGCAGTAGGTGGGAGAGGGAGGCTTGTCAGCCAGAGGTTTCCTGGTTCAAACCCAGGAAATTCACAATCAGTTCCCTTGGGACTTAAGTGTGAAATAAACGGTTAGAAGGAGTAGTTGAAGAATTGAGTAGGAAAACAAGGAGTGACGGAGAATGAGAGTGACCAGGAGAATGAAAGAAAAGAAGAAGAAAAGGGAGACATTTAATTAGAGGTGATTCATTCGTATATTTTATTAAGGGTTTTTAATTTCTTGTTTTTATATTAACGTCGCGGCAAAAAAGGTTGGCTATATTTTAAAATAGGTTAGGGTAGTTTAAGGATAATTTTGTTAGTAGTTTGGTGATTTAGTTAGTAGGTTATTATTCATTAAATATTTACTTTAACACATTCAGTGCGGTGTCAATATACATGACAAATACCGATTACGACAGAATTAAATGAGAAGTAAAACGGCTTCACTGAATTACGGACCACGCAGAAGACTACCACGCAGAGATTTGTGTGACTGATGGATGTGATGGATGTGGTAGGACTACCACTTTGATATTTCAAAAACACTATTCAAATTTTTTGTCAGTAGGGTTGGTAGATCTGATTTTTTAGAATTGTAATTCAGTAGTAATAGTTAGAACAATATATTGAGTTGAAAGTGTGTGAAAGTCGTTCCTTGATACATTAAATTGGTTAGTATGGACAGAGTTTATGAAAAGGAGTGCTGTGGTATCCCTACCATGCCCGTCACTCACAAAAATCCTTACATGGTAGGTAAACCACATCCACACGGAATGTGTTAAGTAAGGAGAGGAGGTCTTTTTTATTTATTTTCTCATGCTCTGCTGACAGAGCTCCCACCAAACAATTTTATTAGTTATCTTTCAGTACACATTTAAGTGTTTGCCCACCGATCGAGGTCGATGGTGGTGCAAGTTTTATGGTCTACAAGATAGGGAAAGCCCCATGTTTGCTGAAATTCTAGAGGGGGTCTGTGAAAAAAAAACAAAACAAGACATAAAATACTTACAATAAAAATATTTGATATCATTAAACTGCACTGAGATACTACATCCAATACAGTTATAAACCATTATATCATGTGGCTTCATCAGCAGGATGCTAAGGATCAGTTAAATTACTGACAAAGAGGTATTATCAAAAATTAGCAATCATTACATAATGGCAACAAATTCCAAAATACACTGCAAATTTTAAACTTCAGTATTTATGGAGTTTATAGTTTCAATTGAATAACAAACATCGATAATTTACCTTTCAGGATCACGAATGTTAAATCTTTTACATAAGAGACTGGATGGAGACCACAAATACACTTTCCTAGTAAGTTTCCCAAACATTTTCATTCTTGCAGCTTCCTTCATATCCTTTTGATCATCTATTGTACGTTGCACCTTTTAGAAATAACAAAAATTACATTAATTAAAAATACAGACATTTTTAGCAAATTTAAAAATATAATGTATAACAAATGAAAGTTCAAAATTTGATGTGAATGTTCAACTTCTATTGTTTCGATATTATAAATTTCAGCTTTATTGATACTTACAATCTATTTAAATGTGTTTAGGTGGATCCACCATCATAAGAGTAGGCAGGCCTACATAGAATATCATGAAATATTAAAAAAATTGTTCAAGTTCCATACAATATTTTATGTACTCTGATGATGGTGGATCCACTGAAACACATGTAAGTAGAGCAAAAGGATCAAGGTAGTTGAAAATATTAGGGAAATTTTCAATATTTAAACAATAGAATTGATTTCAAAGCTGCAGGATGCACAATAAAGATTTATTTTTAAATGTTCATAACTATACAAAATAGGAAGGACGTTCAAAAACTAACAAGATAAAAGACATTTAATTTTCATGTAAAAAATCATTGTTCATTCGACACAAAAATTTTGTAGGGTCAAGCCTGTCAACCTAGGGAATACTAATAATCAGCTGTTTGATCATGATTAACACAAATATGACCTGTTTTGTTCATTTGAAAATGTTACTTTTGCTTGAAACATGTACACCAAAGAGAAATATTCAGTGATAAGATATTTGCTAACCAAAAGTGGAAATTACACCAGAATATTGAAACAATATAACAGAAAATGTTTAAACTACAGTAATGCGTATAAATGGGTGGAACAGTCAAATTCAAGAAGAACAAATATCACTGATTCTCACTGCCTACCAAAAAAAATTCAAAACTTACACATCAGTCAGTAAAGTAATTCTGACAGTCATCTGGAACTTGCAAGGCCCAAATTTTTGTGGCTATTTATAAGAACTATATATCGTGAACAGTGAGTTATATTCAAACAAACTCCAACAGAAAGTGAGATCCTTGATAATGTGAAAATGTAAGGGCACTCCCTAAGAAACGGTGATTCTCTTGTATAACATGTGTCTCCATACCGCTTTGAGAAAGAAAAAAATGCTTCAGAAGTTGGGTTAGGAAATGTTACCACATTCTCCTTACAGCCCAGAGCTTGCCTTAACTGATTTTCATTTTTTTGGGCAGCTCAGGCTTTTTATAAAACAAGAAATTCAACAACAAAGAAAAAATAATGAATGGTTCAAACAGGAAAACAAAGATTTCTACGCTATGAAATCAGAAAGCACACAGAATAATGGGAAAAGTTTCTTAAGGCTGCTAAGACTGTGTTCAAAGATAGAGTAAGTTTCATTGTCAATAAATAAATAGTTTTTTCTCTACATAAATTTGTATCATTAATTATTGAAGTCTTACAACTAATAAAATATAATTTGTTTCAAATAATAAATTTTACATTTAATTTGATATATTTTTGAATACACAACAATCATCCGTTAACTGATTAAATAAATAACAAAAAAAATTCAAAAATAAATAGTAAATTAATAAATGTTAAAGAATTCTTACTTCAGCAAGTGGATTAGTTGAATCATCCGGCTGAACTGCTGATACAAATCTATCATTAAAAACAGCTGAAATTGGGCGATAAAGTCTTTCAGCTTGTTCAAATTCTACTCTTTCACGTTCTCTTTCCCACTCTGTCATTGACAAAGGTTGTAAACCGGATAATTTATCTAAAACAGTAATTAAATACAAAAATAAATTATAGAAGATTAGTTTTAAAGTATAAAATAACAATATTTAGATTATTACTGAAGCTATTAACTAATATGATCTAACCAGTAAAAGAATTTTATTCTATTACACTACACAGTGTACAAACACACTACACTGTGGACTTTTATACAAGACAATATTTGTTTTTGTTGGTGAATCTCAGAAAATTAAACTTAATTTTTATTGGTGATTATTTCTTCTAGACGTCTATCATAAGTGAAGTTTCCATAAAAACTCTGACACATTTTCACGAGTTTGTTGCTATACAGTACAGTAGAAATTAAAATGTATTGTTGCTTCTCTTTTCTGTAAATGTGTCCATATGGCTCATATGGTCTCGTACAGTATTACGTTCTAACCTCTGCTTATAATCTGTACCGATACATATGAACTAGAAATACTTTTTTACTTTCTCGTCCAACATGAAATATAG
The DNA here is from genome assembly GCA_035578175.1 of Catonia carolina. Lineage (NCBI taxonomy): Eukaryota > Metazoa > Arthropoda > Insecta > Hemiptera > Achilidae > Catonia > Catonia carolina. The sequence goes on from JAQMRL010000001.1 coordinate 268,007,362, forward strand.
GGAAGGAAATTAGACCTATTGTTTCAAATCAAATTTTCATCAGAAATACAAATTATCAAATCCGCCAAAACCTGAAAACTAGTTTTCAAAGACCGGTCTGTGTGGGCTGCGTGAACAAGAAATCTCAAAAGCGGAAAACTGTACAAAAACGAAATTCGGAACTTAAGTTAGACACCATGAGGGGACTCCTGACATGAACAAATTTAACAGAATCTGTCAACCAGAAGTAGTAGTTGATTCGTGCAATTTTTGGGATATTCTCAAAAAAAACTGCTACAATTTTGTTTAAAATCACCTTATTTATTAAATTTTCAGCTCTTCAAGTAAGGGTATGTGGCATATCTGCTGAAATTCATGGGGGGGGGGATGTGCTATGCTGCCTTAATATGCATTTTAGGCCAAAAGAGTATCCAATTAAAATTATGGAAAATTAAAAAACCGACAACTTTTAATTCAAGCTTTCTTTTCCACAAAACTTTAGTTTATCTTCAATTAGTGATTTTCCATATTTTGCCCATCAAAATCAAAGTTCTACAGAGGTTTTCGTTCATTATCATTCACTCATGATTAAAATTAGGTTATTTTTTATTATTTGCATTGGTAAACGAACGTTGTGTGAGTGTGTTACACCAGATTTTTGTAGTAGATGGTACAAGCCCACATTGTAGCTACACTGATGTAATGCTAAGTATTTCACATAATAATTTTTCAATAGATAGAGCTCACTACATCACTAGTAATTTTTTTTTCAAAACAGTTAAAAGAAAATAATAATGGATACAGCTGTTATTGTACCACACCACTATTGGAGGAATCAGTATATTACAAATTATTACATCCTTACAGCACAATAAAACTATCATTATTCTTTTATATTTAACAGTGAATGCATTAAAAACTAAAACCTTACTCCAAAAAAAATTGTGTTTTAAAACAAAACTGAGATAAAAAAATATTTCACAGATGATGTAGAGCAATTTATACACATATTTAGAACAAAAACATATACTTAGGTGATGCCACTTCAAGAATCAAAACCTGTTCAGATAGATTGTTCATCACATTATACAAATTATTTCTAACTTATTTTTAAAAAACTATAAATCAAAACAAAAATTATGATATAAAAACTTACCTTTTTGACCTAATTTGACTAGCTTTAAATACTGTTCATAACGCCGCTGCTTGTCAGGATTACTGACAAACGGTTTAAAAACACTGCTACTAATTTGTACATTACTTTCCAAACCTGTAGGCATATCATCTGATTTTTCTGTTTTAATTATTATTTGTAATTTTTCATTGTTACTGCTCTCATCATGAGAAACCGAAGTATTTTGTTCACATGTTGCAACATCAGGAACAACAGAAGATGATGGTAAAGGTTCATCTAAAATAATAGCACGTTCATTAGCAGTTAAATCATGTCTTAATAATCCTTGTTTCTTCTTACTACTTTCTTGTGTAACTTGAGCTGGTTCAAATCGAGATTTCTTTGTCACATGTATTGGTAGAAATCCAGGAGGTAACTTTGGTGGAGGGAAAAATTTCTTTCTTATAATAATATTAGCAGCAACAAAACCTGAAAAATATCATTGACAACAAAATTATTAAATTTAAACCCTCAAAATTATTTTAAATTAAACACTTTGCCTGTTCAAACTGCAAAAAGGGGCCTACAAATTGTCAATCTTAACCCAATTGAAATAACCCATTTCATCCATGCTATAAACAATGACGCTTAACCTTTAATTTACCACAGGTGAATTTGTCTTCACCAATCTGACTTTCTCATAGTATATAAATAGCTTCTATCTTCATCGGAATCATCCTCAAAATCGTTCAATTCACATCGGCAAGCATATTATTAATATCCAAATCAGTAGACACACGTAATATAATGACAAGAAAACAAGCGACAAATGGATGGAATTGACTGCTACAAAAAAATCAATTCCTAATACGAGAGTGAAAACATTATAATGTCATATAATCAAGAGCATTCATGCTAGCAATTCTAACAGTCAACTGGTGAAACAACTTTTAATTATTTTTTTTACAGCTGACCAAATCTAACATTGCACAATCCGGGATAAATTGCCAATAATGTCAGATGATTAATAATTAGTTTTGTATTTCATGGAAAGTAGCTAACATACGATTTCAGAAACAGTTAGATTCAAAGTACCAATGTTCTAATGATGTCATTCTTCTAAAAGAAATCATTAAATAAAGGTCTCCAATATTTTGTAAAATTATAAACTTTTCGTCTATCAAGGGTAAAAAATTCAAATAAATAGGGTTTACTCTAATGTAGAATGACAAACTGGGACAAGCAAAACAGGCCATTAGACAATTACATCCAGTAATTATGGAACAAGCATATAAATATAAAGACTACAAGAAATAAATAGTGTGGACGGATAGGGATACAACTGGAAACGAATAGAGGAGGAGAAATGGAGGATGGACAGAAGAAGATGAAGAGGCTTGGTGAACACCCAGACCCGGGGATAACTGGAACAGGCACTGGATATGTATGTATGTATGTACTGCAAGAAAATGATAAAGAACTCTAAGTATGAAGCATTATGACCTATGCTGCAGAAGTATGGGTCATAAACAAGAGAAAATGAAATACAATTATTATAATAGAAAGGGAGTACAGGCAGAGATTGAAACGATAAGGTATCAAACGATAAAATTAGAAGGAGGATGTAAGTGCATAAGAATGTAATGAAACATCAAGGGAAAGCAGTTGCTGTGTTGTGGACATGTTAGAAGAATAGAAGTCAGTTGGGTTCCTAAGATAATGGAACAAAGCCCAGGGGGTAGAAGGAGGAAGGGCATGCTATGAACATCATGGAAGAATAGGGTGGACAAGGCTACACAGGAAAGAAGCTTGGGTGATGAGAAATAGAAGAGTAGGAGTGAATGGAGAATCTGGAATGTAGACAGCAATAGCTATAGGTGCCTTCAAAAAATAATTATTCTTAACACCATCTTACACTGCACACCTCACCTATCTGAGGATAGAAGGTGAAAATAGCTCACAAAAATTTTATATAGAACCACTGATGCTGACTATTCCCTATGTTGCTGAGATGATAGATAAGTTCGACAATTCCATGCATCTGTGTGGACGTTTCAGTGCCTGCATGGATGTATACACTTTTTTTGTCAAATCTGCTGAAGACATCTATTGCAAAATAGATAAATAGCAATGCACAACGAAGTTACCATCATCTGCTACATCCAAGATAGGATGAGATAAGTCACTACTCTGAATTTACCAACGAATTGATATAACTAAATTTATTAGTTATAATTTACTTCAGATAAAACTAGGAATCGAATTATTAAAAATTCTTAGGTAAAACATTAAAAACATTTAATTGAAATATATATATTTTTCTAACCACAAGAATACGGTAACATGAAACACTTACCAATGTTTATAGCGCTTTCGCGTATCTTGTACACATCTTCAGTAAATCAAAATTTATAAAAAGTCAAAATTTAAAACTTCCTGCTCCTACCATGGTAGATAAGGATTCCTTATCTACCATGGTAGGAGTTACCATGGTACATAAGGATTCCTTATCTACCATGGTAGGAGCAGGAAGTTTTAAATTTTGACTTTATATAAATTTTAATTTACTGAAGATGTGTACAAGATACACGAAAGCGCTATAAACATTGGTAAGTGTTTTATGTTACTGTATTCTGGTGGTTAGAAAAATATATATTTCAATTTTAAATAATACAGCTGTTTAAAAATCCTACATAGGATGTTTAATAAAATAAATAAAAATAAAAACATTTAATATATTCCATTTCAACAAGTCACTAATATAAATTTAATTTTAACCTTCTTTACAGTTAAGAGATTTAAAAAGTATAATACAAGTTATTTACCTTCTACAGGTTCATTTCCCGATGTAACTGCCAATGACTGTTTAGTAGGTCTCTTTGATGAACTAGGTTTACTTTCCAGAGTAAAATCATATTGTGACATATCTTCACAACTGTATATATCTTCATCTTCCTCTTCCAAAGCTCCGACACCAAAACCCTAATATTATAAACAAAAAAAAATAAATACATAGATATTTAAATACTATTACCTAGGACACAATAACATTTAGTACATAACATTCAGCAAATATCAAATTCATTTTTAAAAAGAAAATTAGGTTATATCTTGAACACCGTGCAAAATTATTTGATCACTCATGTTTGAAACGCTTCAGGCTGGGTGAGCTGTTGGTGTTATCAGTACAACTGGTTTCTGCACCAGGGGACCACATCCAATTACTGATCAGGTCTGGCACTTTTTCATAACTCATTTTTATCACCTACCCTTTACCATCTGAATTAGCATTAATGTGCATAACAGCAGTTCAAAAAAAGTTTCAGTCTGCCACAAGGATCAAGAGTATTTATCAAAGTATGTTTTAATTTTCAAATACAAAGGCTGGTTTTTCAACCTCTGGTAGACCATAAATAAAAGAAAAGTGAATACAGAAAAAAAAATTTATTACTAAAAGTTACATACATTATGGCTACTTTCCAACATAATCACCTTGATGACTAAGGTATTTGTCAAACCTGTGAACAAGTTTTCCAATACCCTCTTCATAAATGTTACTGCCAATGAATTTAAATGAGTTTTGACGATGTCTTGAACCTCTTCATTTTTTTATTTTTTTTTTTATTGAGTGATGATGCCTACATAAGCCTTGGGCTTGTGCGTAGGTAATGATATGTGGTGATTTACAGATGAAAAATGCCAGATCTGACCGGGAATCGAACCCGGGACCCCGGCATAGTAGCCAGTTGCGCTGACCACTACACCACGGGCCGGCCATTAGTTTAGAAGCATTGCTCTTTTAGCCAATTCTTCAGTTCAGGGAAAAGATACATATAACTCTGCTAGGTCAAAACTGTATGGTGGGTGATCAAACATATCCAACTAAAATTGGTGAGGGAGTCATTGGGTTGCACCAGCACTGTGAGGACGGGTGCCGCTATGGATCAGAACAATTCTAGAAGTTATCTTGCCTCTTCTTTTATTTTAAATGGCTCTCCACAAACTTTGTAAGGTTTCACAATAAACATCTTTATTAATTGTGGTCCACAGCTGCATGAACTCCACAAGAAATATGAGGAGGTTCAAGAAACATTAAGATTCATTCATTGGTGGTAACTTTTTTTTGAAGAGTGTATTGGAAAGTTTGTCCACAGGTACGACAAATGCCTCAATCATCAAGGTGATGTTGAAAAGTAGCCATAAGTGTATATAACTTTTAGTAATAAAACATTTTTTCAATATTCACTTCCTAACAGTCTTTTATTCACCGCCTATAAGAGGTTTAAAACAAAAAAATCTGGTGTGAAACACTCACACAACTTTCTCTTCCCAACGCAAATAATGAACAATATAACCTAACATAAATAATAAAACATTACAAATAAACAAACAACTAACCTTATTTTAATCATGAGTAAAAAACGCAAAATGAAAATCAACCTGTTTGGTTAAAAAATATGGAAAATCACTCTTTCACGCTAAACTAGGCTCTGTAGAGAAAAATGCTCTCAATAAAAGTTGTAGATCTTTGAATTTCCTATAAATTTTATTATACACTTTTGTTGTAAAATGCATACTAAGGCTGAAATCTTAAAAAAATTGATTTTTTTTAGATTTTCATGAAAAAAAAAACACAGAAAACCACTAATTACCGCTAGACTACGTGTTATACAAAAAATATTTGAAATAAAAGTTGTAGGTTTTTTAATTGTCTACAACTTTTATTATATACATTTTTGTGCTAAAATGCATATTGAAGCCGCAATCTTAAAAAAAACAATTTTTTATGAGGAAACAGCCTCAACAAGAATTTCAGCAGACATGGTGCTTACTTTACCTTGTAGAGCATAAAATTTAAGTAAGCGAGGCAATTTAAAAAAAAAGCTTAGGAGACGTTTTTGAGAAAATCGCAAAAATGAAAAAATGACACGAATAAACTACAACTTCCGGTTGACCCATTTTGATAAAAATGTTCTTTTCAGGTCCTTTAGTAATATCTAACTTAATTTACAAGTTTGTACGATTTTCCGGTTTTGAGATATTCTGTTCACACAGAGATATGCATGCACGCGCGCGCGCGCACGCACACACACACACATAGACCAATTGCTAAAAACATGTTTTATGGGTTCAGGGGGTCTGAAAACAATTAGATCCAGTGAAAACTCGATTTCAAAAAAATCCACATGAAAACAATACTTTTTCCTTCCTATGTATTCATATAGGCGAGACAAAGTAAAACATTTTATTATCACTCTATAAAATTGAAAACAGAACTAGTTGGAGACAAACAAGGTGCAAGTGTAAATATTGAAAATTCCTACCACTTGAAAATTTCTACCAAATAGTAAAATTTATTTTCTGTTACACCAATAAATCAAATTTTGTCACAATATATAGGTACATATGCCAATGCATGTGCAATAGAACAGTTTATCAGTTAAAACTCTACCTTGGAAAGAAACTTAACTTCTGAGTAATGAAACAAGGTATAGGATAAACCACATGTGGCTAGTTACTTTACAATGAAATTAACTTGAGGATAGCAATGAACTGTTATTTTAATTCTTCATGGTTACTAAATTACAAAGTTAGGTAATTGATCATTGCCAAGAAAATTTTGGTGATTTATTTAACACTGTATCTATATCAACAGTAAAATACAAAAAAAACTATTGTCTTTCTTGTTTGATACTAAAGGAATTAAACAATGCCTGGAAGTAACAAATGGGATATTTCACTGCAATTCAAAAAAAAAATTCCTCTGCTCACCTGTGATTGTAAATGTTTGATGAATTCCAGTCACATTACATCTGGGATTGTAAAATTCTATGCAGACACACACTTTTGTCAGAATATTGCATGCCAAAAGAAAACTGATTAGTCATAGAGCAAAATGTTTAGACCTACAAAAAGCATTGAAAAATCTGTTTTGTTTTTTTAATCTGGGAGAAAGATGATGTCTATATAAGCCTTGGCTTTTGTGTATTTAATGACATTAGGAGATATGCAGATAAAAATATGTCAGCTCTCACCAGATATCTAACCCGGGACACCTAGCATAAAAGCCAGTAGTGCTGAACAGAAAAGTAAAATTACTAACTACATTCACACATAACAGAACATTTCTTTATTTAGTGAAGAACATAAAATAATTTTACATACCTGGCCTCTAATTGAGAACTTTTTAGCTTTTTCTTTTACAGTAAATGACGGTTCAAATAGATTAATATGGCTAGATAAAATGCTTCTTCTATCTAGACCTGAATAACCTATTCCAAAACAATTATCTTTGGTTTTAACTATGTATGGATCATAGTCATCAGGTGCAAAAGTAATTTCTTCCATATCATCATCATCATCATCATCATCATCATTCTCTGATGATTCTATAGAATGAGGTAGTACATTTTCATCAGTTTCAGGTAATGAACAACCATATACTTTAACTCTACTTGATTTTAACTTTCGCTGCTGTTTTTGCTTTTCAATTTTACTTAATCTTGGTCCAACACCTTGGCCTACTTTCCAACCCATTCGTTTTAAAAGACGAACACCCACAGTTGATTTGACAGGTTCAAGAAGCTTTTGTAATATAGGCTGACCAGGTATAACAGAATCAGAACTAACAAAATGTTTTCGTTTTCTGTTAATTGTATCATCTCCTCCATCATAATTATCTTTTAACCTAATCAATTTTGGTGCAATTCCAAATTCGCCCATATCCTGAAATAATAAAAACATTTTAATATTCTCAAGTAAGAATACCTACCAACATAATCCCTAATCAAAATTACGTACAATACAAATCCACACCAATGATATAAGTCTAACCTCAGTCTTTTCTGAAATGCCGTAAAATAATTCTTTAAAAATAAAACTGCTTAAACTTAGCATTAACCAACTTATCAGAAGCAGTATTTTAAGAAAAGCCACAAATCAATTCAAGAACATAATAAAACCTACTTTTCTTCAAGTGAAATAATTGTAACAATATTTTTAAAGGTTGGTATTCTGTACAAGGCTTCAATAGAAACCCTACAGTTAAATATAACCTGCATAAAGTATGAATATTTCTAACAAAAATTTTTTGAGATATTTTTGCTCGACGTCCTTATTTAAAACATGAAATGCTGGGAGGCATCATTGCAATTTATTTTAGATCATTGAAAGTTGCATTAACAGCTTGATCATCAGCAACTGCTGTGGACTATGGAACTGGAGCAATAGTGGATTTTGGCTAGTAATAATTTCCAAACCCTATAGTAAACCAATTTCAAGAACCAATTGATTTTTGGCAGGATGGGAACGAAGCTTATTTTGCCCCTAATTCTTCTCGCACAATATATAGTAAATCAGTTACAACTCCATGTCATGTATGTGAGCTTCTGTTTTGTGATTACATACACATATATTGTGTATTTCTTTAAAAGTAATAAATACCCGAATCCAGGTATAAATGCAATGGAAAAGTTATTATATTAAAGGAAATTCACCTTGAACCTTGTGATTGTTTTCTTACTATTTTTCAGTAATACAGGTGAAACTAAAACCTAAAAAGCTGTGGAATTACCCTTCACAAGCCTGAAATCCTAAAGACATTTCAACACCAAAGGGCTACACAGTGAAATAGAAAGACTAAAGTAGTGGTTAGGGAGAGAGGTTAGCTACCGCTAACAATCAGTAGCGGGGATAAATACACATCAAACCCAAGACCTTTTGCTTCATAGATAGCATACTAATCACTAACCCACAGAGATAGCCATCACTAACTTAATTTTACACAAAAAATGTAAACATTTTAGAACTTATGATTAACTAACCTCATCATCCATAAAATCTTCTGGTTTTTGTGAATTTTTGTTTGGGGCTTTGGTGCCTCGAGATGACTTGAATGATGATGGCGTCCATCCTTCTGGTGTACCAACAGAGTTAAAAAACCCAGCTGAAAATCCTCCAGTAAATGCTCCATGAAAACGTCTTCTACCATATTTATCTTTTGCAACTTGATCTTCAACATTTCTAGGTTTCTTTTTTACCACATTATCTGAAATAAACAAAAAAAAAACTCCAATGATATATCAATTAGAATTAATTAACTTGCCACTTTATTGATTTGATATCAATATTGATCTAAACTTTCAAGTCTGTAACTATAATTAACAATCAAGTAATCTGAATAATGTCTAGCTAGACTAAACTGACATACCTTGGATACATCATGAGGGGGCCTAAATACGAGATTCTGCATCTCATAATTCAAGGGAAACTCGTTGGTAAACGCTCGGTGGGATGCAGATGAATATCCTGGTTAAGAAACCTGAGAGAAGCGTTTAACTGCTCGTCGCATGACCTTTTCAGAGCAGCAGTGGACAAGGTACGACTGACCATGATCATAGCCAACCTTCGTAATGGAGAAGGCACCTAAAGAAGACAAAGCTTCTTATTTTGCAAAAAAAGGGAACTAAATTAATGAGTTACAAGCCATTTAATGAATATCAAATTACCAATCAAACAAGTTTAATTATTTATCTACAATAAATCAGATCATACCAATCGGTTTTCTCCATTGTAAATGTTCATCCTGCTAGAAAACTACAGCCCTAGAAAATCCATGTTGTATCTTTGTTAAGAATTGTCAGTCAATAAAATTTTAGGCACAAGTAAGTAGGCTAAAGCAGATACTCTTAGCACATTGATTTAATTTGTGAACCTGTCCATCTTATTTCACTTTCACAGCAAACAATGTCAGTTTGTCAGACAGAATCGGCTCCTTAACAATATCTGTTTCATTACTTGATTTAAAACCGTTTTAATTTTGATGCAAAGACCCTGTTCACTGCTCAGAAAATGTAATCAAACACTTTTATCATTTTTATCTCAAAAATCTATTCAAGAAACCTTAGGCTATGTAATGATATAATAGCTATGTCAAACTATTAGACATTTACCAAAATCTTTAGACGTAACTTTAACTTAATACATAAAAATTACTAGATGATACATCTAAGTCCATTATCTGCAAGTTAGGACAATATTAAGTCCACTTTAGTTACAAAGGTAGGTATTTCAAAATCTGGTAAAATTTCTTCATTGAAGTCGTTCAGAACTGAGATATTGTACACAACATAAAAATCAAACAAATTATGCCAAAACACCTACTTTTACGTTATCATGTGAAGCTAACATTGTAAACAAATTAAGCACCTACCTTCTTCAATTGGATCCAAAGGTGTTCCGTAACGAGCGAAATCTTCATCTTCATCCGATGACATTTTCATATACTAAAATGATAATAAATAAAGAAACATTGCCTAACTATGAAACATCATTAGAAGTACACATCACAAAGATGTTTACATCCACACTATTTTAAAATATAGGTTATGTTTAGTAACGTTACGAAACGGGTGATTCTTTCCAAACTTGACAAAATTTTAATTCCCTTGTACTTTACAAAAGATTTTATAATATATTTTCACAAGTATATAAATATGTTATATTTTTTAAATCTTGCAAGCCTAATTACAAATTTTATAGTTTTTGTTGGACGTAAACTGTTTTAATCAACTAATAAACTCTCGCAATAATATTCAAAAGTTTTCCACAAAATGTTAAATTACCAAATATTTTTCTGCCATCTATTGGCATGATTAGGTACTTCATTAAAATGTGATTATAGGAAATTTTAAAAACGTCGTGCTGGAGGTAAACTTCATTTTCACGAATGATCGGAGTCACTCACTAAGGTTGAGTTAATTTTTAAATTACTTTAGTACATAGCCGCCAGACTCTATGGTGAATAAAGTGAAGGTGTAATTTGCAGGGTGGAATGTGGATGCTTTTCACAGGGCCTGGCTTGGTAATAAGCATACTTTTCCACCTTATATATATATATGCATACCACCTTGTTTGACCACCTTTATATAAGCATACTTTTCTATATATAATCTATGTTTTCCACTAAACGAGAAGGCATTCTTATTTAGGCCATCTGAACAAACATCTACTCTTTATATCTGACTGTTTCATGCATATGTGAAACTAATACTTTATTGAGACATGCTTCTTGCGTTAAGTGCGTCCAGTCCAGAAGACTTCCGATAAAGTAAAGGATATGTTGAGAACTTATAAGATAATATGTAGCAGAATTGGAATTTATTAAAATTATCCAACGGAAGCTGTATTTTCTAATCTCCAGCGAGGCTGGAGATTAAAGATGAGGATCACGAGGATGATGTATAGTCTTGTACAGAGTCAGACCGACAATTCCTGAGTGTATGATCAAACCCCAACCATCAAATACACCGGTAACCACTCTCTAGTATTCAAATCAGTATAAAAGAACTATCTTATCTAAAATTCTAGCCAACTGGTTTCTACGCCAGGGTCTCGGGATCGATTCCCTTTCAGGTCTGGCATTTTGTTCATCTCTCATCCTTCTCACCGTCTGCATAGCAGAAATTGCAAAAGTCGACGTAAAAACACAAAAACTAGGATTTGAACCAGGAACGTCGTCTCCGAAAATCAGCTTAAACAGCTAACTCGCAGCATCGAGCCAACGACTTTACCATTTGACCAACCCGTTGGGTTAAGTAGTCAGATAGCAAGGTTTTTATAGAGAAAAACCTTGGTCAGATAGTACCGCGTAGTTTGTGCATACTGGATTTGAGTCTCGGTTAGGTCTAAAATGTTTTTCTTCGCTCAGTTTCATTTAGGTTCCTTCTTACTCTGTATTAATGTGCATAACATCGGAAGAACAAAAAAAGAAAACAATGATGATAATACTTTCGAGTATACTCAAAATCATAATAGTACTTTCGAGAGTTCCATATGGAGGCACCATACGTGGCCAGAAACGGTAAAGTTGTGCGAGAGAGACAGACCGCGTAACAGTAAGCGTTCTCTGTTTAACATACACTTTTGACATATTTCGTGTTGCGGGGCGACAGAGAGAGGATTTGTTAGAAAGAGATAAATAGCGTAATAGCTTGCGCAATTTATAATACACGGAAACTATCAGCAATGTTGTCTCCATATGGTATACTCAAAGAAAAATAATTATTTTTGTGTTTAGTTATAATCATAATCCTAGTAAAGGTAGTTACTTTTATACGGATTTGAATGCTAGACAGTGGTTACCGGTGTACTTTGATGGTTGGGGTTCAATTAACCATACTCTCTCAGGAATGGTCGGCCTGAGTCTGTACAAGACTACACCTCATTTACACGTTATACACATCATCCTCATCTCATTGGGTCATGGGGTTGCTTATTGTTCTGAACTGAACAGATTGCAAGGTACACATATTAGGAATTCAAAAAAAAAAAAAGTTATAATCATGTGTTATACTTCCTCTTTGGACGTAATAGCCAAAGAAATTAATAATTTCTCTTTGGTATTTTTCACCATGGGAACACTGTAAACATAAAAATTATGTAAATATCTGCTAGTTGTTCATTCCCGGTGTTTTTGTTATTGTCAAAGTTTCGTTAATACTATATATATTATATCAATGGTAAATAACTGGCAGTTTTTGTAATATATTTTATGATTAACAAATTTGTCATTTTGTGTATTAGCAATATAATTATTTTAATTCCCACCTTATTACGAACTAACTGGAAGTATTTACGTCTTCTTGATAAGCATAGAATTTTAGTAGTGATCATCGGTTTTGTTGTCATATTTTAGCATTTTGTTATTTCTCTCAATACCCTGGTTGATATTCTAATAAAATTCCAATTAACTATACAATAATTTAGGGTTAGGAAGGGTGTCGTTGTGTGAACGTTAGTTCTCATGTTCGTTTCATAACATCAAGTTGTTAATCTAATCAGGTTACGTGTCTGACAACAGAATAAACATGATGTAATGTCTCCTTTCATCACGGAGAATATTTATTTTCTTATTATATAAAACGAATATTATTTAATTGTTATAATATTAATTTAGTAGCCTAATGGAATGTTCCCTCTAGGTGCTTTCTTCATTATTGCATTTTTATGTGTGTAATCAAGGCACACCATCATTAGAAAAACATGTACAGGCTTAACTATTTAGTAGTAAATCATTTTACTTTACTTTTATTGCAAAAGTGAAACTTAAGACAGTTGTTTTACTAATTAAAAATTTCCCAAGTGATAAATCTGGTTGCCTCCATGGCCCAGTAGTTAGAGCATTTGATCTGCGCTGCTCTGTAGTGATGAAGATCCAGGGTTCAATTCTTGACCACGATCTAGAAAATATTGCATTTGTATAAATCCATATATTCTGTAACTACAGCTAATAATATTAGTCATGTGTAACCAAAGAAGTTGACTTCAAAACAAAAAAATGCAGCAGACCTATGATATTTATTGAGTGCAGTGACAGGACTGTGCTTTCTTGTGGATATTACATTGTGAGCTTATAAAGGTGATTTCATGTATATTCCTTTTTTTCTCTAATCTGTAATCTAAAACAATCATTCTTGTGTGCCTATATTATCTGTCTCTTTATTCCCTAATTGCTAGTTTCAGTGGATAAGTGTTTTTTTCTGAACCCCCTCCAGGAATCCGGAGCCCTCCCCCTTTTGTGTTTGTTTCCATTGGTTTTTCATGATTAAACAGAGATTATATTGTTCATTATTTATATTGGTAAGAGAAACTGGTCGTGGGTGTTTCACACCAGACTCTTTTATGATCAAAAATTGTTTGAAGTAGACTAGAGTTAAATATTTTGATCATTGTTAGCAAACAAGGTCTGTTTTTAAAAAATTAAACACAGATATAGTAAAATAATGTTTAACCATTTGCTTTTGTTAATTAACATAACATTAGATAAGTAGCTTGTTTAGTTTTATGTATTACAAGTATAATGTTTTTTATTGTACAATTAATTACTCATATGAGTAAATAAATTGGTATAAATTATTTTGCGTCATTTCAGAGTGAAGTTAGTGCAGTCGACAGATTTGCTTTTGTCGTGGAGTGGTTTGATTCAGAATCATCTATTATCAAGAAGTTCTATTTATTTTTCTTTCCATTCGATGGAACACTGGAATTGGTATGTAGGCGTATTCATTTTTTTAACTTTTTCTCGCAATTGGTATTTTATTTTTTCGACTAAAACATCAGTATTTATTTTCTAACGTACCTAATCATTGTACTTTCCTTAGTAAACTTTTGTACTTCACAAACATGCTATATTCTTCAGTTGCTGTGTTCTCTAAGAGCTTTGGTTACCATCACAGCCACTTAAGTTGTAGTGTAGTTTAGTTGTGAAGATTCTCAACTATGATGTTTTATGTTGATCTGGACCATGCTTACCCATAGCTTACCCTCCATGATATTCTGTAGAGTTTTATTTCAAACATGCAGTAATTATCGGATACAGAGATCTCCAAGGGATCGGGTAGTTCCGGCCACTGTAAGCGATAGTCACTGTAACCAATGTCCTTTTCTTGAAGCAAAGGTCCAGTTATGGTCTTGTTGCTTGCCCATTACGAAGTAAACCACGTTAAAAGAGCTTAGTCTACTTTTTTTTTGACTAAATTGAAGCCTCTTTGATTTCTCTTTATCTTCATCAAAACGATAATGAGTTTTTCCCTGGTTTTCCAAATTGTAGATATTGTGGTGTGTCCAACATTGAACTCTATTGCAATAGCCGCATTAGTTTTACCATTTTCCAAACACCAAATAATGTACGCTTTTTCCATCATTGTAAAATTCTACACGATGATACCATATTTAGGTGTGTATAAAACACAAATATAACGGACAGGTTTACACAAAAGATATTAAAACTTGAGTAAACAGGACAATAAAACTATAAATCAGTGCTGTATTTAAGACACAAAAAGAAAGAATAGGCCTATTAGTAATCAAACTTCTGACATGAACGTAATTAAGAAAAAACTTGTAAAACTAGAAAAAGCAATGAGTAACACGCTAACTCATACTGTTGAGAAATAACCGGCATTGTTGAAAATTTGTACAGTTGTCACTAAAATGGATGTATGATTTTAACCAATGTCACTGTAAACGATATTTTATACTGCACATAATAGCGGACCAACCTTTCCGTCAAATATTGGTTACACCAACCGATAAGTCATTGTATGTGTTGTCACTGTATGGAGTAACTACTATGTATAGCGAATGAGATTCTATAAGGTACTTGCAGAAGGGAATGGATCTACTATACTGGGTAACAAACTGAATAACTTTGTAATAGAAGTACAATGTAGCACTGTAGATGACCACTCTTGTTGTTGTTTAGGTCAACAGCCGAAAGGCTGGTTTGAACCTCTAGAGGTTTTACTAAGTAAAAACGAGGAGTAAGGTGGTTTACCATTGCCTTCCTCACTGAGTTGAAAGAGTATGCTTATCAGCAAGCCAGGCCCTCCGAAAAGCACTCACTTTCCACCCTGCAAATGACACCTTCACTTCATTCACCACACGGTCTGGCTGCATAGTGAAATTCATTACTCTCAGAGGAGAGTGTCTTTTACACCTCTACCTCTTCTGTTCTTAAATAGTTCAGTCATATAAATGGCTGACTATGTGATAAGAAACAGAACTATTTTTTTTTAGCCCTGGACCAAACGGATATAGTGCAATTAAAATAACACTCCACCTGCCCGTTTTGGGCATATGACCACTCTACTACTGTTATTGATAACATAAAATATTTTCATGTAGCCTATACTAAATTGATAATCTCAAATAAACATAATTTTTGAAGCAATACTAAGTAGGTATTGCTTGTGAGTTCCAGCTCCATGTATTTGGAAGGAATGCAGTGCGTTGTTATAGTAGTGAGAGAATGAGTGAGTGTTAATAGTGTTTCACTGGTGCTGCATTTGTATTGGTAGTGTGTATTAACTAGACTAAAAAAATATTCTATCATCCGGCGCATTAATTTAACAAATACCTACCGCGTTATTAACTTGATCGGATTCATAGTATTTAACTTACCAATTTATATCAAAATATGTAAATGAAAAAATGTAATAAATACAAAAAATATGTAAATACGAAAGTTTGAAAACGAATGTTTTGTAATAGAGTAATACAACAATCGTTCTCCCAGCATGCATCACTCATTCAATATACCTCACTCGTACCCTTCACCCCGCAACTACACTGAACTTGGAACCGCACAATAGGCCTATGCTAAAAAATGGAATTTGTTGATCCCACTAACTTTACCATCCAAAAATAATTCAATACAAGTTATAAATTTTGATGTATCAAGTAAAATTAATATAAATTTCAGGTTTCAACATTTTTTTACCAATGTGCTGTACTCAGTGTGTGATGTTTAATCGTTTTACACTTTTATAGTTTTGAGTTTGGTACACTATTCAACGGACCGTTAGATATGCTGCATTGCCATTTTTATTACTATGACTAAATTTTGAGGTTAATTTTTTATAAGGTGATTTGTTACCTTTTATCATAAGACTGGTGCGAGCACCTGCTTAAGATGCTTAAGCACCTGCTTAAGATAAGTGATGGCAGTTTAGTGTAAGCCAGGTGGCATGCAAGATATTGGCAGCCCTCTCTATACATGTATACCAAAACTTCAAAAGAAGTTTATGAAAAAGAATAAATATGCAAAAGAATAAATTTTATGAATACTTTTACATAATTTAAATTCTGTTAGTTAAATTATTTTTGTATTCAAATTTTCCTTCATTTCATTAATGTTAAAAAATTATTTTTGTGTTTAGTTTGATATAAAGCGTCGGCGAGCATTTTTAAAAAGAACAAAATGTGAAGGAGTTACTTTAAATGACCTGTTCATTGGGAACACTATTGAAATATTTTCTCGTCAAATGAAAATAATAGATCATGCCGATAATAAAACTAAAACTCAGATGTCAATTAGCAAACAAAAGTAAGTTGCTGAATTTTATTATAACTTTGTCAATTAATTAATTAAATAATGTATGTTCAATGTTGATATAAATTATAAAATAGTAAGTTACTTTTTAAAATTACTAAGGTCTGTAAGGTTAATAAAACTATTTTAGTGTTCCATGAAAAGAAGGTTTTGAAGTTTTTCACTTCCACACTTATGGAACAATGTTTTAAAAAGAGATGATTAAGACCTGATGATACTTCGTTTATTAAGAGTATCAGATATCACTGTTGTTAAAAATAATATTTCTGGAACTATTACGGAATTGGTGCTCTGTAAATGGCATAGTCTTGAAAAGAGAAAAAACGACACTTAATAAATTTCAGTAGTAGAAAACACTATGATATTTCAGATCGGGAACTGTTGGACCAGGGCATTTTTCAGACTAAGTCAAGTAAGCTTTTGGGGGTAACTCATTTAATGCACCTTGAGAGAAAGCGTAATTCTATAATAAGAGGATCAGATATCACTGATGTTAAAAATAATATTTCTGGAACAATTACAGAATTGGTGCTCTGTAAATGGCATGGTCTTGAATAGAGAAAAACAGCTCTAATAAATTTCAGTAGTAGAAAACACTATGATATTTCAGATCAGAAACTGTTGGTTCGGAGCATTTTTCAGACTATGTCAAGTAAGCTTCTGGGCATGTACATTGACGAAAACCTTAACTGGAAAACTCATTTAATGCATCTTGAGAGAAAGCTTAAATAGTGTCTGTTTTAATATGAGCTGTTTGACCCATATATTGTAAACATAGATGCTAAACTTGCTGCATATTTTGGATATTTTTATTCTTTGATTAAGTAAGGGATTGTTCTTTGGAGTACATCATTCTTTGACATATATTTTTTTTATTATTAACTTTATTAATGAGATTCACAACTGTTACAAGATAAACAACCAGTGAATATTTGGTGGGTGAAAGAAAGAATGAATGAATGAATGAAATGACATGTGATGTGCATGGAGAAAAACTGAAACTGATAGATGATGTCGTGGGGGATACCACCTGATCGTTTGAATAAATGTGACAGGGCTGGGTTTCTTCTAAGAAATCATTACTGAGGGGTCGTTATGGAGAGAAAAATTTAGTTTCAGGATCAGAAGTATGTTTTGTTTGGGAGTAGAGTCAAATATATATACCAATAATAAAATTAATATATAATAGAGCACCAACCACTGACAGGTCTCCGACTCGGGTATTTTTAAACTGCAAAAAAATATTGTTTGTATAATGCTACAAGTCGCTTTCTTATCTTCAATGCAAACCTCTCTTTAGACACAGTTAAAACTTCTTACATTCCTAGTCTTTGTTTATATGAAACTGTTTATTATATCAGAAAAAATTGAAGCCTTTTAGTGACTAATACCTAATCAATTACATTAGCTGTATTATCTAGCTACGATACCAGACATAAGAAATTAATTACTATACCACATTATAATACTTCCCTTTATAAAAAAATATCATATTATATGACTGTTAAAATCTACAGTAAATCATCAAATAGATTTAAAATAATAGGAAGGTCTGTTAATTAATAACTCAGAGATCTTGTAGTAGAAAGAGCCTTGTACTCTGTAAAGGTGTATTTGGAGTATAAAGAAATTTTTTAGGTTATATCGTATGTCGGACGCTTTCCATAAAATATAATGTAAATCAATGCCTTTCACTCTGTGGGTGTTGAAAACTTATTTATTTGTTTTATTTTGTTTTTATGTTTTTGATATAATCATAGAGTTTTATTTATGTAAGATGAATATTGACTAATCACCAGTGCAAGCAGCGTTGGTGCATGTTGTTTGCGTTCTGTGACAATGAAAATTCTATTATATTTTATAAATATTTTTAACAGAAAACATTACATTGACATATTAAAGAATTATTTCACTTTCAGAAAGAATCTGTTTAATTTTTAGGTGAAAATTTTTTCTCAGCAGGCAGAAAAAAGAAGTGTTTTTACGATGTATCTGCGATCCGGGTTTTCAAAGAGATGTAGCTGAAGATTTGGGAGTCCATAGCTCAACAGTGTGTAAAACATGCAATGCAGTCCTTGATAAAATCATCAGTAAAGCGTCAAAATGGATTATTTTTTCAAATGTGCAACAGATGAACTCCGCTGCGGAAAATTGGAACAAATATTCAGCAAAACATTCCTTAAATTATGTTTCAAACTTAAGACAATCCTTATAAGAATTAGCAAATGTTTATTCACTTGAACATTAGGAACGCATTTTCTGAACAAGGAAAGTCTAATCTTACTAGTAATTTCTTGTAAGAATTTATTTAGTTTTATTCACTTCACCCATTGTTTTTTTTTTAATTACAGAACATTTGGATTGATAAAACCTGATGGTGTTGAACATGTTGGAAATATACTTAGAGTAATATATGATCATGGATTTAAAATAACAAATTTAAAATCGGCTATAGTATCACATGAACAGGCTTCTCAATTTTATTCAGATCATACAGGCCAAGCCTATTTACCGTAAGTAAAAATGTAATTTTTTATAACATTAGAAATGTTCATTTAATTATTTTACTATAATAATCGGGACGAAAATCGTTTGATGGTAGTTGAAGCATGGTTGCCAGATTGCTGCCCGCACATTCATTGAAGTTGGCTAAAATTTTTAGAGGGCTCCCTAATTAGCCGTCTTAAGCTATTTTCACTTTCTCTGCCTATATGAATATATAGGAAGGAAAGTATTGTTTTCATGTCGATTTTTCGAGTCGAGTTTTCACAGGATCTACACGTTTTCAGACCCCCTGAACCCAAAAAACATGTTTTTAGCGATTGGTCTGTGTGCGTGTGAACAGAATATCTCAAGAACGGAACATCGTATGAACTTGAAACTTGAAACTAAAATTAGATACTACTACCGGACCCGACATGAACATTTACATCAAAATTGGTCAACCGGTAGTAGTAGTTTATTCGTGTAATTTTTCACTTTTTGCGATTTTCTCAAAAATGGCTCCTACGTTTTTTTTTAAAATCGCCTTGTTTACTAAATTTTTTATGCTTTAAAGATAGAGTAGGTGTCATGTGTGCTGAAGACGAGGCTGTTTTCACGTAAAAAAATTATTTTTTTTAAGATTGCCACTTTAATATGTATCGTAGCACAAAAATGTGTTAATAAAAGTTGTAAATAATTTAAAAACGTGGAACTTTTATTTCAAACATTTTTTTGTATAACGCTTAGTTTAGTTGTAATTAGCGATTTTCTGTTTTTTTTCTCACGAAATAGTGTAATAAAGTGATTTTTTTAAACGGTTTCAGCCTTAGCACGCATTTTACGATGATAGTGCATAAAATAAAATTTATAGGAAATTAAAAGATCTACAACTTTTGTTTAAAGAATTTTTCTGTACTGAGCCTAGTTTAGCGTGAAAGAGAGATTTTCCGTATTTTTGAGACAAACTGAAGGTTGATTTTCATTTTGTGTCTTTCACTTATGATTAAAATACGTTTATGTTTTATGAGTTTAGTTTTTTTGTTTATTTCTAATGTTTTATTACTAATGTTAGGCTATATTGTTCATTATTTGCATTGGAAAGAGAAAGTTATGTGAGTGTTTCACACCAGATTTTTTGAGTAAAAATAACCATGTGTTGTATAAAATGGCTGTAATTTTTTCAAAATTCTCTCTCGGTAATGGGCTTAGATAAATGAATTTATTTGAGAGCGTGTTTTGACATTTGACCATTCACTATACGACGAAAAACACACCGTAGCAGAAGGGTTAAGATTCAGTAGTTGTTAAGTCGTTGCATTATGATCAACTGCAGAATTTATGTGGGTTTCTTTAAAAGCATTTAGAAAATTGCTTGGATTAATATACTGCTTGTAATAAATGTACATGATGTTTATCAAACAGTTTTGTGTCTGTTGTTACAGGTTTTTAATTAGACATCTAACATCTGGTCCAGTAGTAGCTATGGAATTAGTAGCTGAGAATGCAGTTGAAAAATGGAAAGAATTAGTTGGGCCATTAGATCCTATTGCAGCAAAAACTGAAGCACCAAGTTCTCTAAGAGCATGCTTTGGCACTAGTAAAAGTCATAATGCAGTACATGGCTCAGATTCTTTAGAGGATGCTATTAAAGTAATTTATTATTGATATTGTTACAAATTTAACTGTTGGTGTAAATATTTTTGGTTAGATTTATTGGAATGATAAGTACCTGTATAACTGCTTATTCTTCTGAATTTCATTTTTATGGAATCTTGAGACGTGTGATTATATTTTTACTTGTTCCATAATGTGCATATAATTACGTGAAAGTAAACAGTGCATTTTATCACCAAAATTTTAAAAAAATACACAAATGCATGATTGAATTATGTAAAGAAGGAAATACTATAAGAGCGTAGTGGATAAGTATCTCTTAGTTGATGCTGTATTGAGATACCATAATTAAACATAACAGACAACAGATGATCCCTCTTTGATTAGCATATGCCCCAAAATTACTAAAAATCGCTCGAATACCATCTTGCATTATAGTTTGTTGATTTTTTTATTTTGGCTTGTGTATAGGTATGCATTGTTATATGGGTAGGTGGTATATGAGATGATATAAAGATGAAACAATGCCAACCCTAACCTGGGACCCCTGGTGTGGAATCCATTTCACTTTGGTTTACCCATTGCCAAAATTTTGTTTACCAATGGGCCAAATTTTACATTAAAATTTGTAAAGCCTCCAATCAAGCATTGTTCTAGAAAAAGTGGTTGTGCTGATCATATGATGAAATCACAATTATTGGCAGTTCATACAGTTGTGGCCATTCTATATATTACCGTGCTTGAATATTTGACATAAATTATTTGAGTTATTGCATGTAATGGTCTCCCTCTTAAACAACTGTCTTGCGATCAAACCTTTAACCTAATGGCAGGATAATATAAAAATACTTTGTATGAAATTGTTTTTGATAACTTGAGATAGTTCTTAAAAAATTAGGTTTTGTTTATAGTATTAACGTTTAAAAAAAATGGAAAATTTTTTATAAAACATTATTTTAATTCTGGTCCAAGGCTTCTTTGGGAGCTAAAGTTTTGGTTGGAAGATTTTTCAATTTATTAAACTAGATTCATCAAAATTATATAGGCCTATTATTTTGTTCTGGAAGAATGACAACAATATAATTCTTAGAAAACTTGTCTGCTTTGAACAGATCAGCTGATAACTTTACTCTTCATTTTTATTTAGAAGGTCAACCCTGTGATTTTTTTTGCAACATGACAGCCAGTAATTTCTCCTAACACCTTATTTTCTACATAGAAGTTTTATGAATTCTATTTAGTGAGTATGTTCTATTGCTTTTAATTTTAGAGCAGAAGTCACAATAATATGTTAACACTTTGAACCACTTATTTTTATGTTAAAAGTCTGTTGACAAGATTTAGTGCGTACATGGAATCAGTAAAACTATTTCATGTGACTGCTAATTTCACCCATTTCTCTTGGAACTAATATATTGCTTTTAAATTAGTGAAAAGTGTTTAATACATAATTTTGCTTATAATTGTTTTTAAAGGAAGCAGAAATATTTTTCCCAGCTGATCCAGCAGGTGCTGCAAATGCGCCTAAAAGTTCTGCTAAGTTTGAAAAATCCACTTGTTGTATTGTGAAGCCTTGTGCTGTGAAAGATGGTAAATAATTTCACATATTTTGTGCATGCTAGGGTTATTTTTATGATTTCGAATGAGCTTTTTTTTCAAAAATAATTTTTGGTTTTTTCTTAAGATGTAAAACCAGGAGTGATTGTCATCGCCTGGATACATAATTTTTGTTATTGTTCTTTACTTTCTCAAATACCTGATGTACAGTAAAGTCTAGTATGACTGAATTTTATAAAACTGAGTGGAAATAGGTTGCTGGAAAAACTTTAGTTGATTAACCTATCAAAAAACTACTGTGGGTTATTGTTGAAAATTTTAGCCATCTTGAAGTTGCAATATTGGATTTAAGTTTCTTATTTTAAATAGCATGTGGTCATATGACACATGATTTCAATGCAAAATTTTATGAAATTAAAGCCAAAACCGCATTGTGACATTTCATAATTATTAGGTATTGGCCATTAACCTACCCAGATTGGCGTAAATATGGATGAATAAAATTTGGGGATATTAGTGAAAAGATATGGAGGAGTATAGACTAACAAAGTAGTTAGTTTCTAATAAACAGTGTTTTATTGTAGCAAAGAAAATTAACTGTATGATCTTTCCATTCATTATTTAAATACATTGATATTTTTTTGCATGCACATTGGGGTCAGATAAGAGAAATCTCTGGGAATAGAAGAAATTGCTTTATTATTTGGTCCTATTATTCAAGCATTTAGTCAATACTGGCTGCAGTTTATGGTAACTAATGTTATTTACATAAATAGTACTGATTGATATCAATGGCAAGGAACCCTGTACATGGAAAATGATGATTAAGTTCTCAAATAAGTATGGGTAAGTGTACAGTGAACGCTGGTTGTAGGTTGCTCATGACTGGTCACTTTCAAGCGGGAACCTGCCAGCAGAAATATGACATGTTTTAATCAGATGCCTCAATGTAAACGCTGGTGGGAGAACCTGCGCATGCGCATATCAGTTCACGGGTTTGTTTTCTATAAACCTGCATGCTGCTGTGCTGGCAGGTTGATAAGTGTACTTGTTGTTGTTGTTGTTGTTGTTGTTGTTGTTGTTGTTGTGTAATACGTATTCATAATTAATAACAACTTGCTGATTAATTATAATATCATAGGTTTCCAAAAATATCTTAAAAAGAAATTATTACTGGCCAAACAATGCTTTATGATATTGAACATCAGTAGTCAAAATGTTAAAAATACGTATTACCTCAAAGTAATCACAAGTCTTTCTTCTGGTATTATTGGTTACTTGTACAAGTTACACTATTGTTTTTGTTAGAAAAGTTCTACTTTTGACGATATGAAATTAAATGTTTTCATTCTCTTATACTTAAAAAACCTTTCTGTTTTATTTTAATTGCTGAAAAAGATGATACTTGCCGTACAATTTTCTGTTGTTATTAATATCACAAACTCTATTGTCTTTAAAAGATAACAATTTTGTATAACCGTTTCCATAAGAAATAATTCATCATCACTGCTGCTAGTGGAATTCATCTTGAAATGCCGACAATTGAATGAACATTTAAGCGCGCATGTACATGCTCCCACTGTGCGCACTCACCAGCATGAATCAGTAACTGCAACATTGTCATCCAACAACCTGAAAACAGCCACCTGCAACCAGTATTCACTGTGCGCTTACCCTAAAGAATGTACTTTTAGTTACTTTGTAAACTAATATTAAATTGGTAGATAATACTTCTGCTTTATAAAACCAAACTGCATAAATTTTATATTATTAAGTTGATGTAAAATGTAATCTTACAAATTTTTAACTTGTGTACAGGTAAACTAGGTGAAATTGTGTCCTTAATTCTGGAAAATAATTTTGGAATAACAGCAATGCAAATGTTCTACATGGATCACAGCTCTGCATCGGAATTTTATGAGGTTTATAAAGGAGTTGTGTCTGAATACCCAGTGAGTATGACATTAAAATAGATTTTAATAATTTCATTACTGTAATAACAAATTGTATCAGTTTGTGGCAAAACATTTTTGTAGTTCACATAGTAACCCTAGTAAGTAATTTTTGTTTGTGAAATTATCAGACTATAGTTACTCGAGTCACGAGTTTGCTTTTGGTTTTAACGAGGGGTAAAGGGGGGATGGCATCAGTTCACATACGTGACTACTTAGGTATCAGTTCGCCACCACAACAATGTAAACTATACTTAAAGAACACACAGAATATCGCGGTACCTCTTGTAGGTTAATGTACGAATGTAACTGTTTGTTACTGTAAATGGAAATGTTGGTTTCTCGAAAATGCGATTGAACTGTTCACAGTGCTGAACAAAATCTAATATATGTAATGTAATTCTGTGAAGTTGAAACTAAACAAAAATGCCTTTCTGTGCCTCTTAACAAAGGCCGTAAATGAGCGGCTAACTACTGTGATGTTTCTTTTTCCACAATTAGAAATATAAAGAAGGAAGTTAAAGACAGTAAAGAAGAAAATTCTTCAACAGTTTTTTGACACCTGGTAAAAAGTAAACGGTTATATCAACAAGGAAGTGATGCCAACATGTAAAACGTTATTACCGGTTTTGAAAGAAAGGCAAAATTTTAATTGGAAACTTTATATGTTTAGAAAAATTTTAAAAGAAATGGGGTTTAAGTGAAAAAAGTGTGAGTTACAACAAAGTATATTAATTGAAAGGCAACATATTATGGTTTACAAACGGTGGAATTGCACAGTAGTAAAATATAGTGTCTCACTGTTGAGGTTGGCAGCATTGTCAGATTTCTCTTCCTTTCTTCACAGCCCACCCATACGCAAAAGGCATTCTCATGACTCACTCTCTATGAGAGGAGTTGGATGAATTAACATCCAATATGTTTTTTGTTATTAGTTACTCTGGTCTATATTTTTGCTGAAAATATTTCATTTTATTGTATTGTATCACATATCCTGGAATAACTGGCTTCTTTGCCATGAATCCATGATTTGCTTTCCTGGTCAGGTCTGGAGTTTTTTAAATGCTCATTTTCATCTATAACCCTTCACCAACCTTCCCCAAAAAATAAAAACAAGTTTAGTCGGAATCATAAGAAATGTGAGATTTTTG
Source organism: Catonia carolina (assembly GCA_035578175.1). Classification (NCBI taxonomy): domain Eukaryota; kingdom Metazoa; phylum Arthropoda; class Insecta; order Hemiptera; family Achilidae; genus Catonia; species Catonia carolina. The sequence continues at coordinate 268,033,105 of JAQMRL010000001.1, forward strand.
TTACGTTTCCTTATTCCACTACTACTGTGCTTCTCACATCCCACATCACTATTTGTAGTTGTTAACTTTGTACTTCTCTAATGCACACACCTGAAAAGCATTACATACTTGCATGCTCTACCATGCTTTGGATCTGTTACATCACTTATTTATTTTAAGTATACTACATAGTGGTCTTTTCAGAATATGACTGTGTGTGCCATGAATTTGTATATATTGAAATATACACCTTATAGAAATATTGTGACACTTATTGCTAAGGTCCATTTCGGGATCTAGGTTATTAAATAATTAATACACTAAAGTTTACAATTGCAAATATTTATTGCACTAAAAGATTGACAAAATAAATAATAAACTTATTATAATGAAGTAATACAATAAATAATAATTTACTTGAAATAAATAATAAACAATAAATAACTTAATAATTTACTTAGCACTACTTATAGAATTTTATAGAATACATATACAAAATGAAACTGAATACACAAAACTGAATTTAATACAGATACGCAATAACTTTACACAATACACACACACACACACACACACACACACACACACACACACACACACACACACACACACACACACACACACACACACACACACACACACACACACACACACACACACACACACACACACACACACACACACACACACACACACACACACACACAAACACACACACACACACACACACACACACACACACACACACACATACCGGTTGAAAGCACCAAGTGAGGAGACCGGTAGAAATTGCCAAAACGAGGTCTACCTTAATTTTTAATATTTTTTTCATTTTTTTGCTCTGTTCTCACTTGGTTAGATGTGGTGCCCTATTAACACACCATTTTATTAACATTTTTGTAAATTTTTTGACACACAGTGAGTGCTTAAAACGAGGAGGAGGCGTGGCTAAATTTCGCGCCACGCGTGTGAAGGCAATCGGAACTGAAAAGCCAAACCGAGGAGAAATTTAAATGACAGGATAGCAGAGTAGTTATTAGTCATCTCAATGTTGCCAAACGTAATTGTTTGTTTTTTTACTGTACTCTTACTTATAATTTCCACATTATAGATCAGTTCCACACTACACGTAGAGACAAACTGCAAGCCGTAACCCGAATAATGGAATCATTTTTACTCTCCATCATCTTCGCTAACCACACGTCTTCATGTCCCCTTTAATGTCAAGATTTTTGGGTAAAGCCCCACAAACAAATTTTAGAAGAAAAGAAATGTACACATTTCTTGAGCGATGTTTAAACTAGATAATGAGTGTAGTCTTTATTATACTTTTTTAAGATACTCTTACAAAAGCCTACAACGCGCTGAATGGTAACATCCTATTAGTGATTTCAAAGTCTGTACATCTAGATAAATAATAATATTAGTATCATTATTTTTTTTTTGAAAATGAAAGGCAGATTTTCATATAGTAGACCTATAATCCTAATCGGATAGTTACGAATTTACACATATAAATGGGAATAAGTCCAGAGCGGCTAATTAACTTTTAGCTATAACCTTAAAGATATTATCATGAAAATTAATGGAGAACTATTTTTCAATAAAACATAAATATCTTTTAACATAAATACTCGTATCCATCCACAATATCGTATCTATAGTATCTATCTAAAATAACGAAAGTTTTAAACGAGTAAAATGCGCTATGAAACTGACCACTCCATTTATAGATTATCTGAACTGATTTCTATATTAAGCGACTGCCGCAGAAGAGGTTACGTATATTTTTCGGCTTCGTACAGCCTTATCGGCTTAATATATTTTAATAAATGAGTTGACATTTAATTTGTCAATATTGTGAGAATGTGTTAACTTCAAGCGCAGACACTGACTTTCACGTTTTAAGGTATTTTCGTATAGGAGAAACGAAATAATTTTTTTTGTGCTGCAATTGGTTTTCTGGGATTATCGCCAATACAAATGGAATTTTCAAAAATTCTTTGGTAGCTGTTACTTAACTCTAAGGGAGGACATACCTATTACATTTTAAGTTACTGCGAGTTGTATGGTTTCGGAGATTTCGTGATCAGTGCGTAGGTGTTAAAAATGTAGATTAATCCATTTCTCCGATTTAATTATATTTTATTTTTAAAAACCCTTACCTACTCAAAAATATAACACCTAAGAGGCACATACGTTCCGAATTTCGCGTACATAGGTGTTGTGGTTTGAGAGGAGTAGTTTATTTCCAAACTTTACGGAAATTTCGTTTGCGGAGTTTTCTCCGATCAACATCGAATTTTCAAAAATCCTTTCTTACTGAGGTCCTAAATCCTAAGCGGTTGCATACCTGCCAAATTTTAAGTTTGTAGGCATTGTGATTCTCGAGATTTAGTGATGAACCGTTGTTATTACATAGATTTTTCCCAGTTTGGTAGATTGATTTTAAAAACGCTACACGGCCTGCCGCTGTAGCTGAGTTGTTAGCGTCTCGGCTTTTCACCCGGCGGTCGCGGGTTCCAATCCCGCTTAGGCATGGCATCTTTTCATAAGCTAAAAAAATTCATCCATCTTATCATCTTCTGCGATTAGCCGAAAGGACACAAAAATCCGAAGTAAAACTACAAAAAAACCCTACACGACACTAACACCTGCGGCCCATAGTTGCCGCATTTCGTGCAGTCCTACAAAGATGTTATTGTTTGGGAGGGATAGTTTTACAAATTTTGACGATTTTACCGGGATTTTGGCCGTTATAAAGTGAATTTTCTAAAATCCTTCGTGAGCACTCAAATTTGAATATCGTAGACCTATGAATTTGTAGTTCCGGAGATTCACTGATTGGTGATGTCTTTTATGCATCGAAGATTGCAGTAACTTAACCTTTACATGATCACCTTGCCATGATAACCTTTAAGGTAAGCAATTTTGAAAAAAAATCTTTCTTTACCTAACGCAGGCAAACATGAGTGCAGGGAAACATCTTTTCTGCCTTCAAAACGTCTGAAATTTCATAGCAACATCGGTAAAATTCCTACTTTTCTCATCTCACGAGCAACCTCTGTTTCCGGAACATTTTTGCATTTTTTTAGCTGTCATTTTGCGAAACTTTTTTCAATTTTCTTGTTTATAATGACCTTGAAACACAGTATATTAAGTGTGAAGAAAATCAATGTTGTTGAGAATCATTAACAATTAAGTATTAAATAGAAATTAGGAGGAACTTTTGTATTTTTATTTTATTCCCCAGTCTTGATACAATAATGTGCGCGTATGTTTTTCACACGAATTACCATATACTCTAGGTCTCTTATAAATTAATGTTGTGTACGTTTTTTTTTCTTATTTCCTGATGTATGTTTTTCTAATTTATAACAAAAAATTTATAACTTAAAAAGTAATCATCAGATGTATAAGGGTAATCAGAAAAAGATATTTACTTGTTAACATTTTACAAACATTTCCGGGAGAACCCCAGACCTGCCATTTCGAGTTTGGGTGGGTATGCAGGACTCCAAACTTCGGAGCCTCTCCAAAAATCAGTCCTGGATCCACCCCTGAACAAGTGTATCAGTAGTGACAAACCAAGTGCAAAAAATAAAAAAATTTATACAAATTGTGATAATTTAAAATAGTATTTATTATAGGGTTATTAATTAATTATTACTATTACGTTAATAATAAATAAATAATTTTCCGAAAAAGATTTAAGATTTGTTTTTTTAACAAAAGATTGATTTAAGTGCTAAATTTTCCGATAATACAAAATAAATAAAAGAAACCATTTTAATGAAAATTCAGAAATATGAATGGTACAAAAACTCGGCACTAAACTATATTTTTCTTTTTACGTTAAGTCGTATTTTCATTTTCATTTGCCACTGGCATAATATCGAGAGTAAATCACCAACAGTGTGCTACTGCGCTTTCATATATGGTTAGTTTAGATTATCTGAATCCAAGGAACAATTTGTGAGTACATGAGAAGGAAAATACAACGGTTAAAATGCCCTATGAAATGTAGTTTTTGTGGAACTTTTGTGGACAGAAAGTAATTTTTAAAATGTTTTATAACCAGACCACCTTGATACTCAATAGAGACAGGGGTATGAAAAAAATTAACAAGTTGCGAATTATGATACGGACCCTGATTTTTTTTAGTTTTTTCATTTTTTTCTTTTACTGCGACGGAAATAAAGTGTGAGGAACTCACATATTTTTCATATTTTTAAGTTAAATTGTCATGTGAAAGGAAGATGCGACGAACAGAAAAACAACTTCTATCTCAGGTAAGTCTTCATGATATTTTTCAAATAATTTATTTTAAGTTGATAAATTTAATTAGTTAAATCAGTAAACTGAACTACATCTTTGAAATGATGTGTCGTAGGTAGTTATTATCAACCCTAGACCGGAAATGATCAATTACGGTAAATTACAAGAATGTAGCTGACATGATCGCACTTCAGCCACAATTAATTTTCAGCTACGGACGGGGGATGCTGTGGCCTAATACATTCCACGTTGCGAGACTTTGTGTTTTGCTATCACATCATTATTTTTTTTTTCATTTATACACGAATTCTTTTATCAAGTTTTTCAATTAATTTTTTACAGGTTCCAGGGATATTTATGTGAAAATTAATTCTCTTGGTACATCTCAAGGAACTTTACAAAGTAAGAAATCAACATCAAATCAAACTGGAATTGACTTAGACAAAAAGGAAAAAAGAACCCCAGTAAATTTTCCAAAGTTCAATGTTTCGTCAACGAGTTTGGTGCCTTATAGTAGCAGTGACGATTCATCAGATGGTCGCAAAATAAAGGAAGCGTTTCCTACAGATGTAAGAAAGAATAGTAATAATGAAACAGTTTTAGTAAATGAGAAAATCCCATCTATAAGGAATGAGAAGGCAAATAAGGAGTCATTTTCACCAATTCTAGATACGGCATCGTCTTCGTCTCAGAACTACGACTCAGATGAAATCAATGAACAAATCCAATCAAATACAAATAAAAAAAATTCTCCTAGAAAAATAGTTGTTTCACAAACAAACAATTCTAAATTTTGTAGAGTTTGGGATAAGAAAGACGCTTGTTTGTACTGTGGAAAACTTATATCAAAATTACCCGAAAATTTCCAGAGTGTACACTCGGAGGAAAAAGAAGTCAACGAATTTCTTGGGAAAAAGAAAGGTTCGTCAGACAGGCGATTATTAATTTCAGTTCTCCGTAGAAAAGGAAATTTCATTCATAATAAAGACGCTCTCTTAAAACGGAAAGGAACGCTTTTAACTTGTCGCAGGCCTGACTCTTCATGCAGTCCTGAAAAATTTTTACCTTGCGAATTTTGCCTTAGTTTGTATAAAAAAAGCAAAATATCAGTTCATGTCCGGAAGTGTAAATTATATCCTAAAATAAACGAGAAACGCAACAATGCCGTAACTGTGGGTGAAATACTTCTCAGTAATCCAGATGTAGTTACTGAAAAACTGAAAACAATTTTAAAAAACATGAAAAATGATCACATGTCTTTAGTAGCAAGAAATGATGAACTAATAATGAAATACGGTGCTATGTTGTGTGAAAAATTTGAAGGACAGGATCATCTTTCATCGTACATTTCTCAGAAACTTCGTGAGGTAGCACGATTGGTAATAGTAGCACGTAAATTCGAGGATGATATTACACTTCGAAAATTAATTGATCCATCCAAATTTGAGTTACTAATTCAGTGTGCTAGAGATATTGGAGGGTTAAATAATTTGGGAGAGGAAAATTCAAGACCTTCTTTAGCATTAAAGATTGGTTACACTTTAAAAAAGTGTTGCCGGATAGTAAAATGTGAAGCAATTATGGAAGGTGATGAAACAAAAAGGAAAATGGTAGATGATTTAATGGTACTTTATGATTTGGAGTGGTCACATCGAATATTACAACGCGCTAAAAAAATGCTGGATAAAAGTCGATGGAATAAACCGTCACTGCTACCAGTTGCTGAAGACATAAAGAAATTTAATTTTTATATAAACGAAAGGCAGGAAGAACTGTACAAGTTGTTAAGTAATTCAAAAGGAAACGCAGGGGATTTTAAGGAGATGCTTATTCTTACTCTCGCTCATGTTGTGACATTTAACAGAAAACGAGTTGGTGATGTGGAAAAGATCAAATTAAATACTTATTTAGAAAGACCTCATCATCAGCAACAAGGTGAAATTGAAGCATCGTTGTCAAAATGTGAATAATTACCAAAAGAATGACGCTACTGACAATAAGAAACCAGTGGAAAGAGAAATCTGGGATAAAAACCAAACTAAAGCTGTTGAAAACTTTTTCAAAAAAGAAATAGTGCGAAATATTGTTCCTTCAAAAGATAAATGCATTCGGTGCCTGGAAAACAGTGAATGCCTCTCATCTAAATCATGGAAGTTAATTAAGTGGAAAGTATATAACAAAATACAAAAAAATAAAAGAACAGGTCAGGTTAATATTTAAGTTTTTTCTTATTTCGATTAATTAAACTAAACAGCTAAGTGTACTGACAGAATTACGATTATCAATTTTTTATGTAGGTAAAAAGAACATTATGTAATTGAAAAATTATTATTTCTTGCGTACTGTTTGAGTTTTGAGTTTTGGAGTTTTACCAATAATTTTTTTCTGAAATTTTATATTTAAAACTATCTTTGTGAATTTGTAAATTTTAATTCTTAAAGACCTTTCATTTTGCTCCTAATATTTTAATATTGTACTTTTGTCACGTGTTAAGCAATATTTCGTCAAGGTAAATTCTTATTTTTATAAGTTAAAATATGCAATCAATTAAATTAATTTTACTTGTATTATTTTTAAGTAATAAAATAAACTGTTAAGTCGTTACATTAATTTTATTTTTAAATGTTGCATTCCACTTATTCCTTCATTGATATTCTATTATTATTATTATTATTATTATTATATTGTTAATAAATTTACAAATGTAATTCTCTGTAAAACTTTCATTATTTTGATAACATTTTTTAGGTACTTAATTTTTATCACTGTTACGGAGTTAATTTTTGTAAGCCCTAATTTTTCTATTTGTTTAGATGTATTAATTTTTAGGATTACTATAATTTTCTTTCGTGAAGAATTTAGTTTCAATTTTTACCATAATTATCATGCAATTTAAAAAAAACACCGTTATGCTTCTACTTCTTTTATAATTTCACTTTCATTTAATAAATAAATTCTGTATTACTTAAGAGATCGTATAAATGGTCAAGTCAGAATAACGGAATTTAACATATTATAAGATCTAAAGGGGTTTCTGATAGTATGCGCAGGGGGAAAATAGACAAGTTTGGTTCCGAATACGGAGATTTATTGCCCCGAGTTGATGATTACAGTGGACTTTCAATTAACAAAAAAAAATGACTGGAAGCGAAGTTACGATTAAAATGTAAGGTGACCTTCATAACGTATAGACTACATTGGCAACAATGTAAAAAAGGAGAGGGAGTCGAACGTAAACATTTTTAAGTGGTAGTCGTCGAGAGAAGCTAAACCGAGGAGATATTTAAAGGGACCTCACTTTGGGTTGTTTTTACGCGTGTGTAATATAAGTGTGTTCAAATGAAATTCAGCGCAGCCCTGGTGGATTTTACTGTGAACCAAAAAAAAGTAGAAAAATACAAAACGAGGAGAATTAAAAAAAATGCAAAATCTTTACGAATCATGACGACTTACGTCTAACTAACATGAAAAAACAGGGTGTACAAAACGAGGTCTCCTCGTTTTGTTTTGCCTCCTCGTATGGTACTGTGTTAACTCGTAAATCTCCTCGTTTGGGTGCTCCCACAACACACACACACACACACACACACACACACACACACACACACACACACACATACACACACACACACACACACACACACACACAAAGACAGTATAACAATACCTCAGAACCGTTAACCTGATATAATGCCCGACAGTCACTCGTCAAAGATCAAACGAATACTATTCACTGACCGCGCTCGGGGTTCTCTTTATATAGTGAATCAAAAAATAATCTTCCCGAATGACACTGAACTTCGATACAAATAATTAAGTACAAAAAAACCCTTTTTAAATGAGTGCTAGAAAAATCTATTGTAAACAAGTCAACAATAGATCTTATTGTAAATAGAATAAAAGTTCTTACAGGCTGACCTTTTCGTAAATAGTTATACAACAATAACCTTTTATAAATAGGCATACTTTTATTGTTACTATTGTCCTATTGTTACTTTCTCACTCTATTATCTACTCTTTACCATTTTACTAGAAACTTCGCGAACTAAGCCCTTCTTCGGTATTGTCACATTATATTCATTATCTGCCATGGTAGGAGTAGGACGTTTTAAATTTTGATATGGAAAATATTTAAAAAAATTTTAATTTACTGAAGATTGTGTACAAGATACACAAAAGCGCTATAAACATTAGTAAGTGTTTTCTGTTACCGTATTCTGGTGGTTAGAAATATATATTTCAATTTTAAATGTTACGGCTGTTGATAAGCCTACATAGGATGTTTGATAAAATAAGAATTTGTATATATTCGTCCATCCAATGGTAAACTCCCGAATGTGTAAATTCTCAGTTTTACAGGAGAGCAAAAAACAAATTCAATGCTTTGTTCTTTAACACACTTCATGTGTTTTCATAACTTTACAAAAGCTGTATCTCCCTGACTGAATAAGATACATATTCGCGAGTTTTCTACAATATGAGTTGGGTTGTATACATCAGCATGCACTAACAAACTCATATTCGCAAAATATGCATATTCGCGAGTTTACCATTGGAGGGACAATGTGTGCTAGCAGAGGTGAACCATTCAGGTATGGCTAGTGGAGAGTAGGAATGTATGTATGTATAGCAAAAATTCTCTGTAGAAATGGTTTTTTGTTGGGTAGTTATTGTATAAGAATAAGAAGTAATTTTACACAAGGTGCTTCGATGGAAAGTGTTGGAGGGTTGCAATTTTGTGAATACAAGTTTTAAGACAGTACACAAAAGTATCCCACATTGAGTTCACCAATTTGTAATTTACAGAAACCTGATCAGTGTTCTATTATTTTTTAGTAGGGAGTCCAAATGTTGACTCTGGATTCCACCAATACTTGAAAAAATAATTGATATCAATAACCGATGTTAAAAGTTGATTTTTCGGTACCAATTTTCTATTTTTCGAACTCTGGCAAAAATGCTGTAATTTTCTAAGATAAAAGATATTAAATAATAATACAGTTGGTTAATTTTGGCCTGGGGGAGTAGAAAGAAATATATTTGAAAAAAGTTTTAAGTTGTCATATTAAATAACTTATTCAACAGATCTTAATCATATACTGGAGTCCATCCACTCATTTAATTACAAATACTGTTATCTTAAAAAGGACCGAGAACAAATGAATCAATCATCTAATTATGGGAGAAGTCTATCACTTTCGAGCACGTGTTACGGTCGGTTGCTAGCATGAGTTCGTTAACAGTTAACTTGGGTTTGATTATGCGCCCATGTTGTTTCATTGCATGTAACATGAAAGGTATAATAAAAAAATTACTATTTTTGACACTTTTGATTTTTGGTATCAGAATCTGTATCGAGAATCAAAAAATATTGGTATCGACATGTTATTATTTTTTATAGGAATCTGAAATTTTGTCTTCCGCTGGGCCTGATTAAATTTTCTTGTAAAGTATTCATAAATATAGTCATGTCATGCGATACCTTCACTGTACCCATTGTAATAGTTTTTTTTAATTAACTTCATTTGCCTCTAATTGACAATAAAATTGTCAAAAGTTTTATAGCTACATTAATTGAGGATAAATACTTCATACTTAATGATAAATACTTTTACAACAAGGTGTGTCAAAAGGCTCATCAAGCTTTTGGTGGAAAGGTTATTGTAAAATATGTAATATTACTGGAAATAAAATGTAATTTATTATCTTTTTTTTACAGGCAATGGTTAGTCATTTAATATCAGGGCCTTGTGTTGCCATGGAAATTGTTGGCCCAATGGGAGATGAGACGCCAGTTGAGTTTAGGAAACTTGTTGGACCAACTCATCCAGTAAGTTTATTTTTGTTAAAATATAGTTTTGTTAAGTGTTATGGATACATTTACATCAACTTTCTTATTAAGGTTTTGTTAAAATAGTTTCTTTCCGTGCGTGGCCTCTGTTTGAGCTGTGGGCTGCATCAGCTGTTGAATATGTCCATTCAAAATTGATACTGGTTCCAAGATAATGTTTTATTATTACAAATTATGGGTTAAGAAGACTGGAGAACCTGTATGGAAAGAATTGAGTAAATTATTAAAGAATATTGGTCAATTTTCCAGGATTGTTTTCAAACTTTATTTCTCATTTACTTGCTATAACTAATTGATCAAAAGCTCTTGTAATGTGTAATGTATCAATGAGTTAGTTGGTTTCCTATGAACTAATTGTACCACTAATGAGAATAAATATGTAAAAATGAAGCTGTTATTAAATTTTTTTTTTGTATTTTTACACTAGTAATACAAAATTATATCCCTTCAAAGCACTTGCAGAGAAGGAATTTTTTAGTATTGCAGTAATATTTGTCATACTTTGTATCAGCTGGTATTTCATGAAGTATCAACGTGTTTTTTTTAAAATTTATATTAAAAACAAATTGCGTTGCTATTAGTACTGGTTATGATCATCCAATTAAATTCTTAGTTTAGCCCAGTGGTTAGTAAATTGGTGCAGTGGTTAGCCTGCTATGCTGCAAAGCGGGAGTCCTGGATTCGATTCCTGGCCAAGATCTGGAAACTTATTACAAATTCAAACCCACTGTTCCTCTGACCAAAGTAGTCGTAAGTAACCAAGTAGATGTAGATGCTACAAAACATCTCACTGCATCTCTTGTGTAGCTAACGCTGTATTCTTATTTTATTTTCACTGATATCATGTATTTAAAATGCTAAATCTGGTCAAATGTACTTTAAACTGAGAATCTGTTAGTTCTTAAGTTCCGAGATCTACCAAATTGGCTTAAAAAATTTCTGTATGTAAAGTGAACACTTTTGGGATTCTACAAAAAAATCCATCCGAAATTGAAATTTGGTGAAATCCATAGATTTTGTGAAGTAAATAACAAAATTATTGAATTAAAGATTAAATAGTGCTATATTTCGGTGATAAAATTGGAAGTTTAGTTTGTTTTGAAAGGTGGTTATAGTAATGGGAATGGTTTATTGAGGTGCATATCTTATTTCATAAATATCACTGGAATAAAACATCGTGAAATAAAACTATAAGTGTAATACAAAATTCATCGTTAAGAATAAAGTACTATTATTGTGAAAATTAATTTTCAAGGGTCAGCTAGTTATATTTATATTACTTGGGTGTCAATAAGGTTGTAGTTATTTGCCTGTAACTATTATAAAACAGCTCCGCATTGACTGTTAATTTTATTTTTACTTGTTATTAATACACACAGTTTTGCTTTGTTTACACAATTATGGTCCAGCTGGTCAAAATTTGAAGTCTTTACAATTTTAAAAAAGAAGGTCAACCTTAATAATAAGAAAAACTATTACTATTATTATTATTATTATTATTATTATTATTATTATTATTGCTTTATCTTACGTATTAGTATCACAAGCACACCCATTATTTTTCCCATTGAAGTGGGATTATTTTACTAATCTTCATTATGTTCATTCAACATGATTATGTATCTGTAATATCTGATGCTTATATTTTACCAGGACATTGCAAGGCAGTTAAGGCCACACACAATCAGAGCTCGATATGGCAAAAACAACGTTCAAAATGCTGTTCATGTAACTGATTTACCTCAAGATGCTCCTTTGGAAGTAAGTCTTCTGCTAATTTTTATCTTTGCTTCTTTTGTGAAGAATAAGTGTGATGAAACATGTGAATACAGTAAACTCCCGGTTATTCGAAATAATTGGGGCGAGCTGATTTCGGATTAGCTAAGTTTTCTAAATAACAAGGAAAAAGGTCTTTTATTATGAAAAAAACATTACGTGTACTAAAAATTTTATTCATACGATTTAATTGTAAAATATTTTCTGTACATTTTAATTATTTTTTCGAGAAATTCAGATATTTTTTTTCTGTGTTTCATTTTCCATTAATTTTCTTGGTGTTTTCCATTTTCCATTCATCTTCCATTCATTTTAACCCACCGGGTTAGTCTAGAGGTAAAGTCGTCACCAAAATCAGCTGTTTAACAGCTGATTTTCGGAGACAAAGGTTCCTGGTTCAAATCCTAGTAAAGGTAGTTACTTTTATACGGATTTGAATGCTAGATAGTGGTTAACCGTGTACTTTGATGGTTGGGGTTCAATTAACCATACTCTCTCAGGAATGGTCGACCTGAGTCTACAAGACTACACCTCATTTACATGTCATACATATCATCCTCGTCTCATTGGGTCATGGGGTTGCTTATTGTTCTGAATTGAACAGATTGCAACGTAACAATGAGAATAGTAAAGTAAGGCGAATACAAATTATAAGTAAGGTGAAGCAGGCCCATCGCTCCAGCCCCCAACCTGGAGGACCAGAATTTTTAATCATTTTTCTTCCCTTAGCCTTTGAAGAACCAACTCTCCAATACCGTAAGACAGTAGTTGCTTATTTTGGTCCACCCTTAGTATTTGATCTCCTCAGTCACTACCATATATGTTGATCTTCCCCTATCTGGTGCTTGGGAAAATGCCTGATGAGAGATAAGCAGCTCCACATTGTATTAGGAGTAATACAATTTGATTTTTTCACTTACTATTTTTCTGTAATTTTTGTTTCAGGTTCAGTATTTCTTCAAGATTCTTTCTTCGTAATAGTCGCAAATTAAAAATAATTGTAAAGGAATATTTTACAGAAATAGTAATGCTCTCTTTATATTTTAAAACAAATTTATTTTTGTAAGAAAAACCTTTATTAAATTTTTATTATTTTTATATAATGGAATAAAAATAATTTATCATATACAAGGTGTCTTGGAAATTAAAAATTTTTTTGAACCATTTTTTCAAGCCAATTTTCACATGAAGGATCATAGTATTGAAAGATATTTACCTTAAACTATTTTCAATGTGGTTTCCACTAGTGTTCAGCCACTTATTGTTAGTGGGTGACTATTTTATCCAAATGTTCCTCAAAGAAACATCCCGCCAGTGATGATAACCATAACTCCACAGCGAATCTTATAACTTTCAAAGTGCTAACCACTAAGCTCCGTGCTTTATTATCATTATCATCATCATCATCTGTCAAGGATTAGGTTCAGTAGCCTGTTTCAGCATCCATCTCTTTTTAGGTCTTCCCAAGCCTCACTTCCCACTACGTTTATATTTCCATGCTTGAAGAGGAAGTCTGTGTACTGCCATGCAAAGTAAATTGTTGTTGGACCAGTTTATCTTATATATTCTTAACGTTTCACACAGTGACAACATTTAGCTCAACACATGTAGCTTTGTTACGTACTATCTAACCAGTTACAACCTTTAACTAACCACAAAAATCTCATTTCAGCAACCTGGATACAAGATTCATTCCTCTATAATGACTAAGCTCATGCTTTATGTGCAGGAAAAGTAGTAGTCAGACGTTGCTAGACCTGGGCTGTATGTTGGGTGATCGAACTAGTTCCAACTAAACGTTTAGATAGTGTTTGAGTGTCACCAAAGTGTTAGAAGTGTTTTATTTTGCAAAGTGTTATTTTTTCTGCTAACTCACGCACTTTTAGCCAACGATCATTCAGCACCACTTTGTGGATTTTCTTCATCATTTCTGGAGTCGTCACCTTATTTGGTCGACCACTGCAATGCTCATCTTGGCTGCTCATACGACCTCGTTTAAACTGTGCTACCCAATATTTTACTGTTGTAAACGAAGGAGCAGACTCACCCAGAGTAGAATCTAGTTCAGCTTTTATATTGGTTGGGCTGAGGCCTTTCAAATGAGGATATTGTATCACATAACGATGACCAATTTTCTCCATTTTCACAAATTCATTGGAAACGTTCACTATTGATGGCTGCCAAATAAATAATAAACAACATGGCGTTTTCAAACTTGAAACATATGCTTTATAGATTGTGTACTTTCTAATACAATAATATTTTTCAAACAACTACCGCCATCTCTAGGTCAGGCCGGGTACTTATGGGACCACCCTCGTAGAACTGTTTAGTCTTATGTATAAATTTTGTCTGATATAGGTATAATCACTAACCTACTTAAAAGTCGTGGATAATTTGTACCATAAAACTCCCTATCTTATGTGGTCGATTGGGGGTTAGGGACATGTTCCTTACAGATAAGTTGTACATGACACTTGTCTATTTAAACGGAAAGATGTAAATACTAAAGTCGATAAAATTCTAAAAAAAAACTCTTATTTGCACTTTCCCGACCAACATCTTTATCAGAGTGTACGAGGTGTGGCTATTAAATAACGAGACTGACGTAAAAAAATTTATTGTTATTTTATACATAATCACTTATTGTCATCTTCAATATACGCTCCTTCTCTACCCCTACAATGCTCCATGCGAATTTTCCATTGTTGGAAACAGTGCTGGAAGTCATCTGTGAGCTCCTTCAGGACACGTGCCACTTATATTTCAACAATTTTTTTCTCTACTATTGATCCATTTAACATAGCTTTAATTAATATTTCTCCCATAATGTGTCTTAACTAGTTCTCTTAATGTGGCGTAAGAGAAAGTGACACGTGTCCTGATGACTTCCAGCACTGTTTCCAACAATGGAAAATTTGCATGGAGCGTTGTAGGGATATATAAGGTGACAATAAGTAATTATGTATAAAATAAAAATAAAATTTTTTAAGTCAATCTCGTTATTTAATAGCCACACCTCGTATATGTCAGCCTTTTAAACTTTACTAGTTCAGTTTTCATGTATTGAAGTTGGACGTACAGTTTTCTTTAAAAGCAGATTTGTAATTACCAAGTAACAAAAAATAGGTAAATTCACGAAGTAATGAAACAATGAACAGATAATCAAATTACTTATATTTTTATTAAGTTTGTAGATAACCTACAACTTTTCTTTATAGCTAATCAACAATATTCTTCGAAACAAATGGTAAACTTAAGTTAGTGGTATTCGTATTTATTTATGCTTCATAGTATTCAATAAGTTGTAGTAGGAGTAAACAGCGTTAATTGTCTGAAAAGCACATAATGTACAGTAAGTTGTAGGTGGCAGTAGTAATGAGTATTAGGTGGATGAATGTATGGTATGTTATAGTTTTCTAATTGAAGTACTCCTGTGTTATTTAAGGTAAAAATAATGCTTGCCACAAATAAAAGGTCGCTTGAAAGTTGCTATTTTGTAAATTTTGTAAAATTTTGGCAATGGTGACTTGCCTAATGACATTACATAGAAAATAGAATAAATTTTGAAATAAGTACAAGTGAAACATTCATCATAATTAGAATGAATAGAAACATCTTTCTAGAATTTTTAAGAAGAAATAGAAACAACTAAATAATTAAAAAAAGATGAAGCATCTATCTTTCATCTATATTTTGTTGGTTAACTGAAATTTTCATGCTAATTTTTACCTTTACTTATGGTTTTTCTTCTTCAGAAATAAGTATGTTATGTAAATGATGTTAACTTGCCTGGTTCGGAAAGGACTGCACTTCATTGTTGTCCATACCACATCCATTTCTAACTTCAAGCTACATAAGATTCGAGTTTAAAATTTCTTCATTGTGTGTGTATGTAATGGAAGGAGGACATTGTGCATAACTTTACATCATCACCTGATCTATCCTTCCACTAACTATATGCAGCTTTCGAACTATGGAAGCTATTAAAGGAAGGAATATTATTGGGTTAAGACACATTATAGGAGAAATATTAAATGTTAAATGGATCAATAGTAGAGAAAAAACATTGTCGAAATATAAAGGTTTCTAACAATTTTAAAAGAGGGTATAAGCTATGGAGAAATTAAGACGCTAGTAAAAAGCAGAACATGCTGGAGATAAACTTGATGGTCCTGTCTCAGGTCATATTTTCTAATGATGATAATCTCATAAATAAAACTTTTTTGAAAGGTGCAATGTCTCTGAAAAAAATAAAATGCTACTGTCCTTACAGGAAAACCAATTAATGTATTATTAATTTTCGGATGATAAATACATATTTTATTTTGTTGTCGATATACACAATCTAAAATAACCACAACAGTTAATTTCTTACCAGTGTAAAATTTTCTAAATTTGCGTAGAAAAAGCCATATGGTTTAACTTCTGCACGTTTTGTGGTTCGAGCCATCATAGTTAGAACTAATTTTTTATACCAAATTGGTTTATCCACCCAAGAACATTCGTATAAAGCTTGCCTAATGTTGTTGTCCTGTAACATATAATCTTTGTTGTATTTTTGTTTTGTTTTTATCAATATTTAATTTTTTAAATATAACAGCCAGAATTGAAGCTAGGTTTTATGCTGACAAATTGAACAGAGTCTTGAGGGCATGCATATGTACTCAGCATCTGTAAAAATTTAATTTACATGCCATCATAGCATTGTTTAGTTAGCATCATAGATTATGCTGAACTGCAAAGCCAGGAACTCAAGTTAGATTACAACCAAGGGTCTATGAGACACATTAAAATCCTTGGATACAATGCCATAAACCTAAGAAATAAATGCAAAATTTATTAATGCCATATGAAGTGAACTTCAAGGTCATTGCTACCGGTCCCGCTGCAATATTACTAGATGTATTGTCGCCCATCTACCCACACAATTGCACAATTTACAGACATGAGCTGACAAAACTGTAACAATGGTGGTTGACGGGCAAAAAGGACTCGCATGAAGTACGTGACCTTTAAACCTTGTCTTCAAGGCACTTACAAAATAACTCAATTGAAAGTAGGGAAAAATAATGAAGACTCTCCACAGCAAGACCATGACAATACAGCATTCTTGGTTATTTTGTAATGTCAGATATGCCAAATAATGAAGTATTTATTTCGAGAACTGGTGAAGAAAAGAGAATAACATAAAGTACATAACATGAAATCAATTTAATAACACCAATGTCAATAAAAACGCATGTGATTGGTTTAGTGATTAGTCTAGTTGTTGCTGCGACTCAGCTGTTTGACAGCTGGTGTATGAAGTTTGATGGTTGGGGTTCAATTAACCATACATACTCTATCAGGAATGGTTCAGACTGAGTCAGTACAAGAATACACGTCATACATATTGTAACACCTATTCCTAGGTTCGTTCAGGATCTGGGTTTAAGAAATAATAAACAAACTTATAACAATTAATTATCTTATATTACCATTAATAATTACAATAATGATTTAACTTAGCCTACAAAAAAGTACTATTGATTACCTAAAATAAATCGATTACAAAAACTTAATCTTAAACCTACTTGACTTACAATAGATCACTGTTCATAAGAACCAAAATGATTACCTATCCACAAACACTTGCTACCATCCAGATTCACAATCAACGAAACTCAGAACCGGTCCCATAACGACACTATTTCGAACAATACAACTTTTCATTCACAAGTTCAATTATTGACTACCTACTACAAAGGTGCTCACTGTTTTTATACCTTCAGTCTAGTATTTAATCTAGACCACTTTCTCCATGTTAATGGAAGATTACAGTAGAAATCAAAATAAAAAAAACATTTCTACTATTTATGATTACTTAGAAAAAACATCTCATAAGCTATGTCCAGACTCGCGCGATGTCGCAAGCGATGCAGCATGCGCTTAGAAATATACCACCTTCCCGCACTCATTTGAAGAGCTTTATCTCAAAAAAAAAAACAACGAATATTTTTGAACGCTACACTAAATTAAAGCCTGTTCTATCCTGCACTGATTAGTTGATTATGATTGTTTTATTTAAAAATTAATCTGAGATAACTCCAGCAATTAACGCAAAAAAGTACTCAGTTTTTAGCCGGTTTTCTGTTAATGTGGTTTTTAAACGTGTTACTCCATCCAGGCTTTTCATAAAAATCGGCGTTTAAGTATGTTGAAGGTCAGAGTTTGTTCTATGTGCTTTTTTTGGCTCCACGTAAAGGTAGGGAAATGATTTTTTGACTGAACCATGCATTTTCACAATAGTAATACGTCAAGCAAGCGTTTATTTTTTTAAATAAAAACATCGTTAAATAATTCAAAATGAGCTACCGAATGAGTTTTAGCAGGAAAAATACAGAAGTTTGTTTGTTTGACTATACTCGGAGCGGATACTGCTATAAAGCTCAGTTTCCTCTCAAGAAGTTTAGAGGCTAATAGAATTTTCTATTAACACTACATATCTATATCTAATTACAAATGCAAAATACCATACATGGCACAATACTGCTGTAAAAATTCATGGTTCAGTCCAAAAATCATTTCCCTATCTTTACGTGAAGCCAAAATACACTTTTTAGAAAGAAAAACAGGTGAAATGGTATGCCTTTAAGCGCATGCGATGTAGCATGCTATGTCACATGCTACATCGCACGAGTGTGGACATAGCTATTCATCCCAATTCACTTTTCTTGTTCAACACACTCCACCTCATATTTGTATAATTTATTTATTTAAAGTCAAATCAACTGCTTGGTCATTTGAGACTACTGTGGATTATGTTACTGTAACTGTGGGTTTTCACTTGTGAAATTTTCCAAACCCTGGCCAGAAATCAAACAAAGGCAGAAATCAAGGTGGTAGGCTAAGGCGCTAACCACTACGCTACGGAGGTGGCCTCCCACCTTATTTATACAGAATTTCTTACAATAAACAATCTATCCCATCGACTGTTTTAGGAATAAAGTTACATTGTATCATCCTCATCATAACAGCTGGCGATCCTAACCATAATGACTGGTGAAAGATTTCACCCTTAATTCAGGTACCCTGGTGAATCAAGGCCATACAGAAGTTTTCACGGCTTTAATTAAGAAGCACACTTGGTGGAAATGTTATTTACGACCTCTAATTTGTTTTATGTCAGATATGTTTAAAGCTATGAGAAAGTATATAATGGGACCTGTTTTATTCTTCAGGTTAAAAACCATAAGATTCCTCCAAATTTGCTTCTTAACTAAACCTGCAAAATTGAATTCCGAGTAAAATCTTTTGCCAGCCGTAACTCGATAATGAAGCGTTTCCTGAACTTAGTGATGAAATATTTGAATGAAAATTATTTCTATATTCGAATAATTATCTTTTGTTCGAATATTCGTCCATTTTGAAAAATATACGGAGTCATATCTGTTAGACGCCCCACACTATCATAGGACGCCTACAAAAATAGTAAATGCAACATGCAACACAAGAACATTGCGGGTTGCAGTGTGTACAGGGGTATTAATAAAATTTATTTACTGTACTTGCATAACATAACATAACATGCATTGATGATACGTGATATTAGTACGTTGTTTGTAACTGATGAATTTCCACTTAAGCAGGCCAGAATGCTGATGAAGTTCCGTTTAAAAATATTTAATTATATTTTTATTCATGGGTCGTGTAGCTACTAGGTATTTTATTTGAAAATTTCATTGGAATAAAATTGATTAATGGTTTATTATATCTGTTTCTGCGGATGGCACCGAATGCAAATTACACTATCTTAAGTAGAGAGAGAAGTAGTACGAGAAGTAGTACGGGGTTTGGGTGTCAAATAACAGAAAAACCCAGTAGAGGATGTAATAAGTCATATGAGTGAAAGAGACAGAAGACTGAACAATGCCGACAGCGTATTAGTGTAGCGATGATTTCATAATACGATAAACACTGCATTTTTATTCGAATAATTTCGTATGTTTGGGATTCTGAATAGTATTATGTTGTATTGTCAACATTCATGCAGCATGTAGCTGCTAGAACTTTATTCGAATAAAATGTTTTTTTTTCGAATAAAAGTTATTTGACTATGATCCCTATACATTCGCCCCATGACTAGTTTCCGGGTCTTTCTTTTATGAATCTTTTTACTATGTTTAGCTATAAAATCAACTCCCGAGAAATGGTCGTTAGGCCTATATTTTCTATTTCTATGAAAATAGAATAATCTAGATAAATAAATAACAATAAATATAACCTTCTACTTTGTACTAGAAAATCAACAAGTGGGTATAGACTTGCAGCTAGTTCCAAAAAAAGCATCAAATTACACCTGTCAAAATTAACACAAGAGCCTATTGTCAAAACATTGTCCATCCAGCCGATATGTTTTAATATTTAGGCTCTTATAAAAGAGTACTATAATTATTTCGCTTTCGGAACCAAAAACTTACCTCTGTTGATATCATTTCTCCATATTTATCAAATATATAGATAATGTTCAATGTTATGCTAGCAGCAATAATCTCTGCAACTTTTGATCCAATTTTGTCTGTCTGTTGAAAGAAAAGCATGAAACATGTTTAATATGAAAATGAAGTTATATTATTTTGACATTAATAATAGCCTAGTAGTAGTTTGAGATATTCTATAAATATTTTTTTAAGAAATATTATTGTGTATTGTACGAAGAGGTTTGTTCTTGAACGATGATAATGTATTGCGAAGAATGAAGTGTTTTGAATAGGAATTCTCGGAAATTGAAACTAGTAGAAACGTTTGATTTTAGTTTGATTCCTTATTCTACGGTTCAGCAAAACGGAGCAAGTGTTATAGGGGCCTCGATTGTTTAGACAAACTGTCAGACTACAGGTATAAAAACAGGTAGCGCCTTTGTAGTTAATTGTTTGGTAGGCCTATTTGTACTGTGAATGTAATTATTCTTGTCGGCCGTTTCAAACTAGTATCGTTACGGGACCGGTTCTGAATTAGTGGTAACAAGTGGTTGTGAACAGGTAAATCATTTATTTTGATCGTTAAGTGATAGATTCTTAATTATACACAGTCAAGTTTAGTAACCCTTTCAGTACCAACGTCCGGAAAACAGGACGTCAATATATTTTACGTAGTGATAACATCCGTTTTACCGGACGACCGTAAGTTTTGCAAAGTGCCAACGTCCGGATAATCAAACATTTCCAAAAAAACTTTTAAACAGAAATAATTAATGGGATAATTCATTTTGAAACCGCCTCCGTGGCGTAGTGGCTAGCACGCTAGCCTATAAAGCGAAAGGCCCGGGTTCGATTCCTGGCTAGGGTCTGGGAATTTTAAAACGTTAAAACCACTGTTAAAGTACCAAAACCTACAGTAGTTGCTAATAACCATGCTGTCGATGCGACTTTAAATAAACTAAAAAAAACTATTTTGAATATTATTTTTGTTAGAACGATTTCTTGTTTTTGTTGTTGTTTAGGTCAACAGCCGAAAGGCTGGTTTGAACCTGTAGAGGTTTTACTAAGTAAAACAAGGAGTGAGGTGGTTTACTATTGCCTTCCTCACTGAGTGAAAAAGTACGCTTATCAGCATGCCGGGCCCTCTGAAAAGCACATATTTTCCACTCTGTAAATGACCACTTCATTCACCACAGGGTCTGGCTGTATAATGAAATTCATTACTTTCAGAGAAGGTAACTCTGATTAGTGTCTTTTACACCTCTACCTCTTCTGTTCTTAAATGATTCAGTCATTTAATTGGCTGACCATGTGATAAGAAACAGAACTATTTATTTTAGCCCTGCAACAAACAGATTGAGTGTAAATAATTTGACACTCCACCTGTCTGTTATGGGCAGTTCTTGTTTTTATGAACACAATAAAAATTAATTTTTAACAGGAAATTTTATTTTTCTGTAACGTTGAAATTTTGGTCGGGAATGGCAGGCTTACGCGTGCAAGTTTTCGAATAAGGGCTGGCACTTTTTGTACACCCTTTATACAAATTAAATGACACTTTAGATCAAACTTTAAAAATATTTTACTGAAAGGGTTAAAATTGTCTTGTAATAATTTTAATTGAAGTAATTTTGTTGTTGTTTTTTTTTAGTAGTCTAAGTTTCATAATTAATTGTCAATAAATACTCGTAATTGTTACAAGTTTAAAGAAAGTCTGTTATTTATTATACCCAGATCCTAAATGAACCTAGGCTGGTGTAACAATATTCACCGTTGACTTTAAATATAGTTCCAGTGGTAAATTTTTTTTTCAACAAGCAATAATCGCACCTCAGATGAACGAAAGGTGGTGTATAAACCTGCCGTGTTATAGAGATAGGTGGTTCGATAAGGTTATGCTGAAGGGGACGAAGTGATGCAAATTTTAAATGGCAAAAATTGGAAAAATTTAGTATCGTTTGTGAGGGCAGCTTGAGTTACCGATTAAATTATTTCATTTATTGGTTCTTTTGCCAACCTGGTAGACGACCTGGGAGTCATGCCATTGTGTGATAAGATTTATTAAATTATTGAGATTGATATGGTTTTGCATTAGGTATTTTGTACTTTTTTTATTGTATTTTGTATTATTGTAAATAAACACACTATTATTTTTTATTATTATTATTAGTTTCATTGATTTCTTAGGTTATTATTTTATGATCTGTAGTTCCTAATTGAGAATATAAATGAAGCAGAGCCTTTAAATCTGTCAGTAGGTAATTCAAGAAATGTCTTTAAAATGATGTAGAAAATTTTCATAGTACCAGTCATTATTTTTCTGAAGTTTAATAAAGTTTGTCAGTATTAATAGACTGTCATTTAGGCCTTTCCTGCACAGGTAAAGTTGCATAATGATGAATAAGGTTAAAATTATGACCCTTTTCTCCAACTTACAAAATTTTCTACTTACTTCAACTATATAGTAGATTGACGTACCCAAATACAACCTTGCTGGAACGCAAAGTATCAGAGCTAATAAACGTGCTCCTTTTGTAACTTTTTGTATTAATCTGAAACAGAAGCAAACCTTTTTGGATAACAAGCGAACCATGTCTTATTACTGCATTTTGATTGAAATTAATTACCTATACCCCAACGAACTAAAGACTGCAGATGAATTCTAGTCAATAATAGCCAAGGTCGGCTCGTAGTAAAGATCAGGCACGTAGCCAGGAATATTGTTTAGGGAGTGTCTAATTTTTTTGTTTTACGCGCGACTCTTACGCATATTAAGGCCAGAGAGGGTTGATAAATGAAAAGGAGCGATTAAAAATTGGTATATCTGACCGTAAATCGGAACCCAGACGCCTTGGCATATTATTGTGGAAGAAAATTAACATTTTCCGTTCATGGGTGGGGAGGCTGAAGCCATCAAGCTCTGGCTACGTGCCTGGTTCTAGGTAGATGTTAATTTAATATATTAAATATCAATATTAAAGCAATTAATGTATATTATATTATTTTATTGATTAAAGAAATTTCCATTCTGAGTAAAACTTACTGTCTTTCTATATGTAATTTATTCAATAATTACCTACCTGTACATATTAATATGACGATCAATGATGAATTTAATATACTTTTTCAAAGTTAAAATTTCTTCTTCCGAATAATCAGAAACTTCATCTGGATTTATTTGAATTTTTTCGTTTCCTTTAATTACTTGATCAACTCGTTGAAGTGCTAAAGTTAATAATTGCAAATGGTATGCGGCAGTATTCATAGCACAGAAAACTGTTACGCAACATACGTAAGCGTAACATACCACATAATAGTTGAACATAAATTGCTGCACATATGCAAACACATAAGCGTATCGGTTATTTTTTAAATTTCCCGG
Organism: Catonia carolina; assembly: GCA_035578175.1. Classification (NCBI taxonomy): domain Eukaryota; kingdom Metazoa; phylum Arthropoda; class Insecta; order Hemiptera; family Achilidae; genus Catonia; species Catonia carolina. Next base: position 268,056,833 of record JAQMRL010000001.1, read on the forward strand.
GTAATAAAATGGAAATACTAAAACTAAATCTTCGTTATTATATCCTTCATTATTCAGTTTTTTAATAATTACGACATAAATAGTTGCTAACAATGGAGTTAAATTTTCTAGGACAAAATAAAGAAATAAACTGTAAAACATAATATTTGATTTTTTAGTCATATCGTTTTCATTTGCTTGTATTATATTGTCTTTTTCTTCAACAGGAAAATCTTTGAAATCATAGAGAAATCTTGTACTTCCTTCTTTGACTACTTTTAAAATATATAAAAAATTATCCCAATCTAAAGTTAAATTAATTAAATAGAGCAAGAAAAACGAATAAAATCCTAACAATTTAATTCCAATAATTCTGTTGTCCAATACATCCCATTTGAAAATTAGAAGACAGCAAGCATTTGTCATCGCAATTGTTAATACCAGTACAAATATTTTTACTCGTAATCCTGGTTTTCCAGTCTTCAAATCGTAGCCAAGTAGAAAAATGCCTTTATCAACTCGTTCAGAAAGTTTCATTGTATTTTACTGTACCTGAAAAATAATATTATCTTTTAGAAAAATTTCAGAATGCTATTACACAATTTATGGTAGAATTTCACGAAAATTTTAAAGAAATCTTAAATTTTAAGGTACATTAATCCCTCACTATTCGCCTGGGTTATGTTTTACGAATTACTGCTTCACTGGCCGGCCCGTGGTGTAGTGGTCAGCGCAATTGGCTACTATGCCGGGGTCCCGGGTTTGATTCCCGGTCAGGTCTGGCATTGTTTTCATCTGTAAATCGCCACATATCATTACCTACGTACAAGCCCAAGGCTTATATCAAACCCGAACAATAAGGAGGTTGTGGTCGTCAAACACAAAAAAATGAGACATGTTTTTGTAAGTTGTATTTAAAGCCATTCATAGTGGCAAAAAACACAACTCGAAAGAAGATCAAAGTTTTATAAGACGTTGGCAGTTCCAGCCTTGAAACGCAGTGCAGTGAAGCATGGGTGCTTTTGTCGGGCAGTTCAGTAGTATTTAAAACATGAAAGTGATTGCCGGTCGAACTGTTAGTAGTGAATCGGTTTTGAAGGCAGTGTTAACACAGTGTGTTACTCACCCCCACCCCGGAGGAGTTCATACACCGAACTTCAAGAGTCCTTCACGACGCCGGTCAACGCTCTATACAGCCAGCTGTCAGAGAAATCTACACGGTACCTCACCCGCCACAAGTAAAGATTACACGATTTTCTAAAGACTCTTTACAAACATCCCTATAAATATTTCCTACTAGAAAAGAACACTCCCGACTAGAAAAAGCTTCCCTTCCCAAGGCAATGTTCTTGCTGTTATCCCGATTCCGAGCCCATCTTTTCCCCAATTGATCATCTGTTATTCCAAATAAAGAAAAATTCCAAAAAAGTTCCTTTCATCCAATTCGCCGAACGTCGTCGTCATCCCGAGCGCAAGCTCACTTCTTTCAGGACTCGGACTCAGGACCTAGTGCGTTAGAACCAGTTGTGTATACCAATACCGAATTGAGAAGTTTATGCTTAACGCATAAACTAATAGTGTTTTTCTATGGTCAAAAATTGGAACTAGAGACATTCACTAATTGTTTGTTTGTAAATGACCATATACTCTGTTTAGTTAAGTATGAAGTTTTTAAAAACATTTTGCAATATTGTTAACCCTTTATAGGTCAATGGTAAGTATACTTACCACTGGCAAAAAGGTCGATTTTTTAATAAAATAAGCTATGTAGTTGAACCTAATTGGCATTTTATGGTTTTATAGATGTTCTCTGATAAGTAGGCTATCCACATATTGAAATTAGTGCGCAGCGACCATTTGGTTCATGAGTTACATGAATATGGTAAAGGATTCACACCAGCGTACGCAACCGTGATGTTTTGTTACTTTTGTACAGTGCTTAGAAAATTCGAGGTTTATACGGGAAAGCAAACATCCATGCTAATATAAAGTTGAGATAAGTTGTTATTCTACACATTTTTCTGTTATTAAGGACTACAAGTTGTTTTACCACTAAACATTATGTGATTCCCATTTCAATAAACGTTTCTTGGTAATTATACTTACCAGGGCTTAACATAAAAAAAATATCTTACAGTTCTGGCACTATAAATAATTATATTATTCAAGTCCCCATAAAACAAAATTTAACATTTTACAACATGTATATTTTTCCCCGTAGTACTGCCTTGTAAAGGGTTAAGTAATTTAATTGTAATGGTAGTTATAGTAAAATAGTATAGTAAAATATAGTAAAATAGTAGTTATAACCGTAATAAATTATTTTAATTAATTAAGTTGTGAACAAATATTTGTTATAAGTTTAAAATGAATTCTGTTAATTGTTCATTTTTGGACAGCCAGATCTCAAAAGAACCCAGTATAGAAGGTACAATGTTTTCGAGAGATTTTAAGTTGTAGATTAAATATTTATTTGTTTTTGTTTTTAAATTTTCAACAAACAAATTTTGTATTTGTTATTGTACCTAACCCAACAGAGATATTGTAATATTGTTGTATTACAAAACAATAAAAATGTTAGAGAGTATAAATTATCCAATGAGTAATGGCCTAATAATAACCGAACTTACCTCTAACTAAGACTTATTTTGGTTAACTACGCTACAAGTAGTAGAAGTTTGTGATTTGATACTTTTCTGTTCGAACGAAAACTTTTGTTTTTGTGAAAGATGTAAATACTATAAAATGACGTGAAGATTATTTTATTGTTTATCAGCAACTATTTTAGTTTTAAATAATGAGCTATTTGGAAATTCAAAAGAAACGATAAAAATAAGAAAAATCAAAACGTAAAATACAAGGAATACACAATAACCAAAATAATATCACATAAGTACAAAAATAAACGATATTTATGGTTCGTGAAAGAAATAAGCCGAATTTAGATGCACGGCAACTTACTCACAATAAATAACAGGAATGATAATTCAAATAAGATTGCGTGTGAGTAACGTATATTTATGTCACGAAAATCAGTATAACTCAATAATATGTGGTAACAATGTTAATTTTGGAATCATACATGCTCACAAATATACTTAACGTCAAATCCAGTGGTTCAACGTAAAAATATCTTTTTCAGTTCCAGTTGTCAAGGAGGAATAACATTTTTTTATAATTTTTCGTCCAGTAAAATCTTTCAAGGTTCAAATTTTTACAGTAAATGAAACTTTACCGGTATTAGCATAACGCACCGTAATTTTTTTTTCTGTTTAGGAAATTCACAATCTGTTGGAAACAATCAGTGAATGTGATAACACAAAATTTGGAAAAAAAATAACATGATAAACATGAGTGGCGACACAGTCCAGTGACCGAACTCCGACGTGAATAGATAAGTGTAGCATTAAGTGCAGCATTTAGAACACTGTAATGGATAGTCAATTACAGTAGACTACTACGTTAATTCATGAGGTCCCGGCTCCATCGACGTTTGAAACGTCTTATTGGATTGTTTGGAAGAGTCTGCCTAGCCAGATTTGAGATCAATGGGTTATGGTGGTTCACGAGTTTCTTCCTAAATTTTGTATATAGTTTTAAGAAAACGTCATTTATGTAGGGTACGTTTAGGTCTGAGTGTAGCGTTTTATTGGTTATATAATAGGGAGCGTTAACTATCCTCCGTAAAAGCTTTGATTGGAAACGCTGAATTTTTGCTAATACCGATGGTTTTTCACAGCAGTAAAGCTGACTGGCATAGCTCCATATTGGTCGAAGGTAAGAGCTGTAAATGGTTAATTTAGATGTAGTTGGTAACTTGGATTTGCGTGAAAGAAATCTGTACAACTGTTTGAACCTGTCCTGGAGTCCCTTTCTCGTTTTATTCACGTGTACATTCCATGTGAGCTTCTTATCTAGATATCAACCTAGATAACTGATAGATTCAGAAGTGTGAAGTTGAGTGTCATAAAAATACAAAGGAGGACAAACTCGTTTATGCAGGGTAAATATAACCTGACACGTTTTTGTAGAGTTGACTTTGATCCGCCGTTTGGTAAACCATGATTTTAGGCGTGAAATATGCTGTTGAAGTAATTGTAAAACAAATATTTTTGCTCAATAACGTAGAAAACCAAAGAATTTGGTTCGTATAACGATGGTAGACGTAATAGGTTAAGTTAATATCCCAAATTGAGTAGTGGTATCTTAATGAAATGCAACGAACCACGTGTATTAGATACTCAGATTATGATAAAATATTTTAAAGTTCTTGATTTTGTCTAATAAATGTCAATACTTTCCAGAAGGGTTACAAAAGGATAATGATATTTTTGTAAAATACCTATTGTTTTAGTTTTACATAATGTTACAAAATATAAGTAATAAAACAAGATGGCCGCCTCCGTAGCGTAGTGGTTAGCGCAATGACCTGCCACGCGGAGGTCCCGGGTTCGATTCCCGGCCTGGGTCTGGAAATTTTCACATGTCAAATCCCTCAGTAAATGTTACATAATACACCGTAGTAGCTAATAACCAGCAGTTGATGCGACTTTAAATAAATTAATTTAAAAAATAAATAAATAAATAAAAGATAAAATATGAACATATTATTCAAAGCAAAAGTCAATAAAATAAAACCGGATATAAAACTATAAAAATGAACAATATCTTATGCTATATCTTTTTTGTATGAGCCAGTCGAACTTGGAAGAACGTTATCTAATTAATAAAATCAATAACGAGGCCTGATAAGTCAAATAAGATAGCGTGCGAGTAATTGATGTTTAGTCCCACAGAAATAAAAAAGGTATGACAATGAAATTTGATGTCAAGGATTACTTTTAGAATCATGCATGTTATGTCGTTCTTTGGAACACTTTTGTTGGTTTCTTTTACTGAGCTTATGTTTGAAACTGTTGGTACGTACAATCCCGGTTGCTTTACTAGGCGGTAGGGATCATCAACAATATGCGCAGTGACAAGCCCCGCCCTCTGACATCACTGGTCACCAGCGACAGCCGACGAGATATGTACCGTTTCGGTCTGTGATGTTTACTAGTCTTAATACGGTCTGTAATACTTTACTAGTCTTTAATAATGGTGTGTTGTGCGATTGCCGGGTGTTGTCATTTACAATTGCGCATTATAAGTTTGACCGTTTTCCAAAGGCCATTGAAACGAGATTGAAGTGGATAAATGCTCGCAAGCGGGCCGATTAATTTTCTAAAAAATTACATTCAGAGTACTATGTAAACGATTATTTTTAATTGCTTGTTATGTATAGTATGTATAGTATGTATGTATAGAAGAGTATCTCTTCTATACGCTATGATCGTACTTTCAGCAGTAAACTTCATGTTACCAAATTCCTCCGCTAGAGTGTGCTTGCATTTAACACTGTTGGACTGGTGTAACCTCGGAACTTTATCGTGGGGCTAACAATCATATGATTTTCAACGTACTGTAATAATTCAAAATTGTCTGTCATATATCATTCTTCCCATGTTGTTTAATGAATCCGTTCTACCGTTCACCTAGCTAACTTATTAATTTTTTAGTTTATGGAGAATTTTTGCTCCACAACCTATAATGCAAATAAGTTCTTACTGTCTCATGAAATTTAATGATTCTATCTTACAAGGCATGAAGTACCTAATAAACAATATTTTCTGCTATTTCATCATTGACAAAAATACATTTTTATGTAATAATTTAATACTTTTCGTATAACGGAAACCATCGGAAAGCTTTGATAAGTACAGTAAATAACTTAATACTAAAAGTAAAAATTTAGTGATACCTTTGGCAAGAAAAACTGTTTTGAAAAGAATTTTGAATTCACTCAGTTTTTGAGTGAAAAGAAAAATTAAGGTAAACTTGTTTTTAGGGTTGTTGGTTTTCCTTTGCAGCAATTCTAATTAAATATTACTAAACTGGAATCTCATTTACTCACTTTAATTTCTACACATAAAACATCAAATTTAAAAGGATTCACTGGCCATTTAATTACAAATTTTATAATTTCTCTGCTCATTAACAATATTAAACAATTTATGTACAAAAATTTAATGGCTGCTTTTTAGCCGATTTGATATTTAGATTTTTCATTAATAGATAACGGTTACACACATTAATGCATAGGAACCTACGGTTACAGAGAAGATTTAAAAAAATGTAATTGAGGGGTATCAAAACCAGCTACATCCAAAAAAAACAGTTTTGTTTCTGTCCTTTTTTACAAGTTTTCAATGTTATGAACATAGTAAATAGGTGAACATGGTAAACAGGCTGTATCAAACGATCCATATCCAATGAATCTAAAGTTCTTTTCTAAACAAGCCTCATCACAACTTACAGAAATAGCCAGTGGATGCGCTAGTGTATTTCTGTGGTGGCTAAATTATATTCTATCAAAAACAATGTAGTTTTGTAGTTAATGCAGTTATGTTAAGAGAATTTTATTACAACATCATTTATTTTTTTTATTATGACAGAGTACTATGTAAACGATTATTTTTAATTGCTTGAAAAACATCGATTTTTAAAGATTTAATTTTAGCACGACATTAAAAGTACCCGATGAAAAGTGTATTTTTGTATAAGTTATAATTAAAAGTGGTTGCTTTATGAAATTAGTTAAAATGATCAAATTCATTGCTTATTTAAGTTTTAAAACAATGATTTTTCAGAAAAAAACAGTAAACTTTTGTTTCAAAACCAGCCTAGTCCCCGAATAAGTACCAAAACCAGTCATATTCAAAAGAAAATTTAGTTTTCATAAATTTTTAAGAAAAACATGTATTTATTATATTTATACACATTAATGTGGGATTTAATTCTTGTAACTTAAACTATTAACCCAGACGTTATATACTTTTGTGTAAATTAAAACAGTTTTTTTGCTTTCCTGAAAAATTTTATGAAATAGATTTGGCTGATTTTGATACTAGACCCCTCAATTATACACTTTAAGCAAAGATGATAAAGATCTAAGTAATCACGTCCTTAGAATGAAAATATAAATCATACTCAGCAGTGTGTTTTAAAAAAGACTATGAACAAAAAATAAAATTAAACTTGACTGAATTGTGCATTAATAATTTGAAACATGAAGTTGTTGAAGCTGAAGATGACGATGACCATGATGGAGATGATAATGATATCGATTTTCAGATGACGATGCTCAGTAGTAGAAAAATTATGTAAATGCTTAACAAAATCGTAAAGGTAAGTCCAATGTTTTAAAACGTTTCAGTCTGTGAATATCTTCGCTGTTGCAGAGGAGGTTAATTGCGAAAGGATTTTGATGCTCTTGTAATTTTTTTAAATGTTTCTCGCTACGTTGTTTAATATCTTCTTTCATGAAGAACAGATGTAGATCGTTGTGTAATAGTTCATTGGTTACGGGGGTGCAGTGATTAGTCTCGGGTTTTGATTGAAAGCGCTGCAGTATTTCTATACATAATGAATTAGCTGCACCCCATAGCTCTAACCCGTAAGTTCAAACTAGTTTACTTTGTCTAAGAGAACTTTATTTCCAAGAGAGAGTTGAGCTTACTGCCTAAGAGCCAGAACAACTGAAGTAACTTCAGCCCAAGTTGTTTTCGTTTCGTCCATATAAATGTCCTCTCCTCTTAAGTCTCCACTTAAATGTAAACCCAGGTATTTAACTTCTTCTTTTTGCGCGATTACCCTTCAAGGTGACTCATGGACATGTTGGTTTCTTTAACGTAAACTTACGGTTACTTATCCTCATTAATCTTCGAAAAAATCGTCGAAGCTAAAAAGTCAATTGAGGTAAGACTAGAGACATCAAAACTGCTTAAAAAATTAAAATTTTATACACTTTTATGTTTGTACATTTTTTGGTGATTTATCTGCAAAATTAATTTTTTTTGTAGGTAGGCTAACTTGAGCAAAAATTAAAAAGGTTTTCTTGTTCAGTTTTTCTTTTTAATTATAATGCATTTTGACAATATTATTTTTAATGATTACAGAAACCTTTTGATCGTTAATGCACAAACATCTAAAAATTCATGAAGATAAATATTCATTGGTTTATACATGTAGGTAACATACTTCCACCATTATAGACAACTACAAGCTTTACTTGCGTAAATAATTTCTTTTTAAGTTTACATAATTGTCTTCTTGTTTCTATCAAGGATTAGGCATAAGCCTGTTCCGAACTCACAAACCATCCTGTACTTTTTCACAAACACGAGATATTCTAACCCGTACATCTTGACTACTGCCATCTTCTTCGAGGTCTTCCCACTTCCCTTCTTCAAACTGGAATATATTCCGTCACTTTTAATGGTATTCTCTTCCATAGCATCCATTCCAAATGTTGCCTCTATTAATTGCGTTACTCCTCCATTTTTTAATTCAGACTAAACACACGCAACCTCTACTCTAATTTATGACTTTCCCTCGTACAAAAAATTTACCCAAATTATATATTATACTGTTCATAATAACCAACCTCAACATTTTCTTGTGAGAGACTATCAGGAATTACTCCTAGAATAAATATTTTGTTCTTTTTGTATTTATATTAAGTCGTCATTCCATGTCCTCTTCTTTGAGCATTTTTGGTCATTAGTCTCTCGTTTGGTTGATGTAATTCTCTAAGCTGTTCTATCTTGCGCAAGTCGTCTCATATCTATATTACTACAACATCCTACACATTTTGTAATTTTCTTTAAATATTCTAACCTTTGCCTCCCTATACGATTCACTCTCTCAATATTACCCTCCGTCTTTGAGTTTACACCCCATAAATGAAAATTATTATCCTTCTCGATGAGTACTACCTGATAATTCACTAACATAAGCGTATAAAACATTTCCTCCCTACTTTTAAACCCTTAAATCGTTTCCCGTTCCTTATGAATGTATATCTTAAACACAGTGGGAGGAAGACAGCATCCCTGATTTAAATACTTAGTAACTTGAAACAATTTTTTGAATCGATTTCCTTGGTTTAAAGCGCGCCGGTAAATACTATGTAGATTATTTATATTCTGAACATACACAGGGTTCACTCCAGATAACCCAAACTTTTAAATGATGTACACAAAATCACATTGTCAGAGACTTTTCCAGGTATTGTACGTATACGATCACAACTTGTGTTTGAAAATATTGTGACACTTATCTCTAAGGTCCGTTTAGGGATCTGGGTAAATTAAATAATTAACACACTAAAGTTTAATTACAAGTATTTATTACGACAAAGAATTATAATTAAATAAGTGACTTCAATCTACAATAGTATATTAAAATGAAATTAATTAATAAATAACAAACTAATTAGGCTATAATTAAATAATAGGCCTACAGTAAATAACTTAACTAATTTAACTTAATACTACTTACAGAAATGATACAGAGTAAATAGACGTTAAACAAGAGAGTAATTCACAAAACGCTGGCATATTCCAAACGTAATTTGTTAAGCACTACGCAAAGTACACTCGCAGAAGATAAATCAAATACTCACTCCGGATCGTAAACAAACCGGCGCTTAAATAGGTGGGCTAATGGAGAGTTCGAGAAAAGGCAGAGATTTTCAATATAATAATAAAATACAAAATCCTTCTGACGGCTTCTGGATAAATCTTAACAACTGTATACAGTAATTAGAATTGAATAAAAGGTGTTATAAAAAGGCAAATTTATCTAAACAGGTAACCACCCGACTCTCACAATGGTGACAACAAAAGCCAGGCCTACATTTACAATGAAAGACCATTGATATTACACACAATATTTCTTAACTTGTTTTCAGAAAACACTTACTGTTTTATTACCCTATTACTACTCTGTTACTCTATAACTCTTTATTACAGTATTTATTTATGTTAACATTTATAAATTCTCGGTCCCCCTAGAAAACTCTCGAATACTCTTTCCGTTTCAATATTATCACTTTATGTTAAAAATACATATTTATAAATAGGTGAGAAATACTTTTGCTGTTCATTTTATTTTGAAATAAAACCTGTCAACTCTTTCTTTTCTTGACAAAAGTCGGGTGTGTGTTTTAGTGCAATGATGATTATTCAAATTTTTGTAGAAACGAATTTGATTACTTTTTTGTTCAGACGTTGTTAAGGAAACGGTATCAGCCTTTTTTGTGGTTAAATTTTGAATAAAGGATTCTCTCTCGGCCTAAATTTCTATCTGTATAGGGTTCATCGGTGATGAGATTGGCTATTAGTGGAAATAGTAGGGCTAAAAGGTTTCTTGTTCATGCATACTGTGTCTCTCTTTCGTCGCCCTCGTTTTAGCTGATCGTGTAAAGTAAGTTAAATTCAAAGCGAAGGAAGTTTTTTTGTTTGAAAACAAAGCCGTTGTATCGGTGGCTTGTAAAATTGCACGAATAAATTTCTTGTAATAGTTGATACCGACATAACTATTATTTTAGTTAGCCTAATCATAGTAAAGGTAATAAATTTTAATTAATAAAGTTTTCTTATTCATTTATAGTCACATCAACAACTTGTTATGAGAAACTGCTGTGAGTAATCGAAACAATGGATTCTTATGTGTAATATTTTTCAAACCCTACCGGGAATGAAACCCAGGATCTTCTTTTATGGTAATGCTAACCACTAAACCTCGTATTAAGCAAATTTATCATTTTACTGGATGTCTAGACTTTTCACGCAACCTTACACATTGAAAGAAAATAAGACCAATTAGTACTGGAAATAGAAACTTTCTTGACATCAGTTTAAATTACTAGCGGAAAGAGAGAAATACGACTTGAGTACGGAATATTTTGTGTTATAAGAAGTAGGTAGTCTACAATTTAAATTTGAAAAAATGGTACGATCTCTTTGATTGTCAGAAAGTTTACATAACGTTCTAAACAGAAATTGGATGTGACGTTATTTTTTAGATTTTTTGACATTAGTCTCTTGACTGGTTTAATGCAGTTCTCCAAGCTGCTCTATCTCGAGCAAATTGTTTCATACCTAAATACCTTTAACATACTACAAATTTTATAATTTATTTTAAATAATCTTACGTTTGCATTCTCCTCAATTCACTCCCTCAATATTACCCTTCATTATTGATAGAGCAATACCTAGCTGTCTGAAGATATCCCCCACTAGCCTACCTCTTCTTTTGGTAAGATGTTTCCATATACTTCTTTCATCCACTTGTCTAATAACCTCTAAAATACTTATTTTGCCCATCTACTTAATCCTTAACATTTTCCTATAATACCACATTTCAAAAACTTCTATCCTCTTCCTTTCTACAGCCCCTAACATCCACGTTTCGATCCCGTATTATGCTATACTTCAAACTTAGTGTTGAAGATCTTCCTAATCTACAAATCAATGTTTGTCGTCAGTAAGGTGTTTTTATATTTCAATGGCCCTTCTAGCTTGAGCAATCCTGCTTTTGTATCATTTGTGCTTCTAAAATTCTTTATTATATTACTCCCTAGATAGCATAACTTCCCAACTTCCTGTATGTTTTCGTTGTCTACTTTTAAATTTCCAGTATCTCCTCAACGACTCTTGCTGCTGCAAAACACTTTCATTTTGTTCTTATTAATTTTCTTGAAGTAATCCTTTCTCATGATCTCACCAATTTCATTTAAGATTGCCTCTTTTATGGATATTGTTCCGTAAGTTCTTTAAAAAAGAAAAGGGTGAGGATGATGTCATATTGTGGGGTGGTACTGTAGCGTACCTGATACTTGAATGTATTGTACCCGACTGAATAATACAGTATACTACTCACAGTGCATGCATAGATGGTATAAACCTAATGTATAAAATATTGTGTCAAAAATAGTAGTAGTTCGTGGTAGGCTGGAAATTGTAAGGGTGAGATAGATGTACGAAAAGGTGTATTGTTGTGTGACTGGTCTGGGAGGGTTGGGTGGTGGTGTATCATTCAGGATAATCGGCTCTTATTGTTATTTCTGTATTATTCTCTGTTAAAGTTTTAACAATTTATAGTTTTTTTTTAGTTTTAGCAGCTATTTATATATTTTTCATTGTTTATTTACAAAATTTCTCAGAATCCTTATATATTGTTTTTTCTCATACAATCTACCTTTTAATTACCTATTGCTTCTAGAATTCGGAAGAAAGTCTTTGTAAGTCTAGTGTTTGTTTACTACCTTGTTTTTCTATACCTTCCTAGAAGACTTCTTCTTCTTCTTCTTCAGGTGCCTTCTCCATTACGGAGGTTGGCTATCATCATGGTTAGTCGTACTTTGTCTACTGCTGCTCTGAAAAGGTCATGCGACTAGCAATTAAACGCTTCTCTTAGGTTTCTTAACCAGGATATTTTTCTGTGTCCCACCCTAGAAGACTAAAAGGGTATAAAAGAGTTAGCTTCTTTTGTCGGTCAGTTAGTTGAATTCAGTCATGTTCAACATACCGTACGATTATGAATGAGTGAGTGCTATCAGAAAGTGTTTGTTTTCATTGTAACAAGTACGTTAAAAAAAGGTCTTCTTACTGTAACTGGTCGTAGGTAAGAGGCTATTATTAATTGTTAAATCACTGTATTGTCAGTCAAGTTACAGCTTTAAGTTTTGTAATTAAATTAATTTAAATAGTTCGATTGTAATTTGTTTATAATATAAGCACAATAATTAATTGTAATTTATAATTTTGTGAGTAAATAGTAATATTCCATTAAGTTTAAGGCAGTCTGTTTATTATTTATTTTAAACTGGATCCCGAACGAACCTAGACTTAGGTGTTACAGTAATGACCCTCAAAACAACCCTACACTAAACAAATAAAGAAAGATTATTTAATTTTCCCAATCATATTTTCTTAAAATTTTAAACCACCGGTACTTAATAGAGTACGTTACTTTGACAACTCTAAGCTTTCACGGCAATTCTAACAAAATCAAAGGAGCCGTTTTTTGATAAAATTGCAAAAATAAAAAAATGCACGAATAAACTACTATATCCGGTTGACCAATCTCAATTAAAATGTAGGCTACCTAAATTTAATTCCAAGTTTCGTTTTCGTACAGTATGTGTTCTTGAGATATTTTGTTCACTCAGACATGCGAACACATAAATTACTACACCAATCGCTAAAAGCATGTTGTTTTTTGGTTCAGGAGGCCTGTAAACAAGTAGTCTAGTTCCGGTGTAAACTCCATTTAGAAAAATTGACATGAAAGCAATAATCTTTTTCCTAATACATTCATATAAAGGCAAGAAAAAGTGTTAGGCCTAATCTTTAAACTTTTACAACAAATCTATCCATGATAAAGCTGGTGCAAATAAATTTTACCTTTACATTATACAAAAATTTCATTTATTATAAAATAATTATAATGAAATTGAAATTTATTCAATGATTTCCAATATTATCTACGTAATTAAAATAAAACTATGTGTTTGGATAACCGCTACGTATTGTACTTAAAATGAAATTACTCTATAATTCACTGAATCATGAATGTTTCATAAACTAACACAGCGTTAAAATGATTTTATAATCGCCTCAATTAACAGATGATTTTTCCTGTGGAAGAATAGATATAAATGTAAATAACGACTTGTCAGATAACACGGCTGGAGAGATCGATTGAAATCTATCACTCACGCACATTGTTGAATGGATATTGAATTAGCATACAAATGAGGTAAACTATGTTTTCAGAACCCAACTCTAAAATGAACCTACAATCATTTTGTCAGCGACCGTGTATTTACTTAATGAAATTTTCAAATATTTGATTTTCATGCGTTATGTAAATTTTGCCGTTTTAAATACAGTTTTCCAAAAATAAATTTTTATATAATATATTTTACTTTTATATACCATATTAAGTGGTTCAGAAATGAATAAATTAGTTGCTTTACCATCCATTTTTTAAAATTTTTAATGTGATTTCCCGAATGGTAGGAGAGTTCAAAACTATAGTTATTTTTCTCCTATCTCTTTTCATTAACAGGTTGACTGCTACGAGTGATGAGAAGTTTTGCCAGAAACGCTACAATTTTTTAAATTTTCTTGCATTATAGTATAAAAATCAGTTTCTAGTATGAAAAAATTAACTGTATCCTTTTATTTTTAATACAAAGACAAAAGGCTGAAACGCAGAAATATGTCTCATAGCTAACCGGTGGATCAACCGAATTAAATAAAAATCTGTGTCTCGTATTCATTCGCAAAAGTTTTTGGTTTTAAGTCTTGTATAATTTTGTAAAACATATTGAATTTGCAAATAATATTGTCTGATAAACTTCAAAACATAACAGAAAAAAGTATATTCTGTGCTTTTCCTTACGAAAATAATTAAAAGTATTAAATAGGTTAACAAGAAATATAATTAAAAAAAAAACAGAATATAATAGCGATTGTCTTTGGGGTATGAAACAATCGGCTTTAACAGATAATAATTTCTATCCGAAAATTGAACCCACGACCTTTTTTTCGAAAGCTAACACGTAAACCACTCTGCCACAGATGCGGCCACTTATTATTTTATAGAAGGAACTACTACAAAAATCGGGCTTTTTCATTGCAAAATAACTATGCTCCCAACTTATGGAAACACAGTTATTATAACTCTGGTTTAAAAATAACACGATATAATTTAAAAACGTGAAAAAATTAATTAATTATTAATGAAATAGCATCCGATTGAAAAAAGCTAAGAATATTGCTGAAATCAGTATAATTTTTGCTACCAGATAAAGTCAAAACAAAGTGAAAATGAGACACTGAAAGAAGTCTCAGTAGCAGAAGCAATCGGTGCATCGAGACACCGATATTGGTCTTGTAGTGTATCTAGAATTACAAACTGAGACATTAAGTCTCACAGCAGTCAATGTTTTAAAAAATCGTGGCTAGTTTTATACTGGGACAACAAGCATTCTTAACGTTTGTAAGCTTTTGCGTTAAATGCAATAACATTTTTCAGGTTTTCCATTGAGACTCAAAAGAAAAACCTTATTATGCAGAACATTCTGGGCTCATTTACCGACTATAATAATAAAACTAACAAAAAATTGGAAAAATTTATCTTGGAAAACTTTAGAGTTAAAAATTAAAAGCAAATAAGCTGTGGCCGAAAGCTAAAAAAAATTATTAAAATATACCCCAGAAATCATCTATAAGATAAGATAATAGAGGCAGGGTGACGAGGCTATCCTGGTGAGAGGCCTTGATGATACGGAGAATAGAGGTAATTAGAGGATCTGGATAAGAGAGAAGACAGAAATAGACGTAAACGCCTTATAAAACAAAATTTTAATAGTTTTAAAAACAATAGACAGTTAACTATTTTCGAACACAATTCTAAATTTAAATTACTCAGCAAAGCATTTAAACAAATTACTTAGAAATCACAAATAATTGTCAAACAAAACGGATTCGTTTAGTATTATAAATTGAGCTTTAAATGTTAATTTTGCTATCTCTCAGGTAAAGAAAATTTATCTTTATTATTATTAATGTTTATTTTCCTATTCATATGTATTGCTAACTTTTTTTAAGTCAGACTAATAGACTTCCCTTAATTTTTCACATGGTTGACGTAAAATGCATCAGGTATAATTAGAAATGATGGTGACGAACTCTTTCTAGATTCTCTCGACTAATGGGCTATTGTTTTGAGTAACTTTTTCAGTATATAACAAAAATTATTTTCGAATTTCTTCTTCCAAAGCTATTATGGAATATCTGAACCTCCTCAATAACTATTAAAGTGAAATGAACGAAAATATAATAAATTCCTGTATGTAATGTCAAAGGTAATCAATAAATGAATCTGTTTGCTTTTACAACACTATCCTTGTCTTACTTTTATTAACAAAAGGTGTTCCACATTAGTGAAGCACTTTGTTAAATTTTGTTAATCTAAAAGTTAATAAAGCTTTTAGTGACTATAAAGTCATAGTGGCGTTTACGGACATCAAAAGTGTATTTAATGAACACCTTTTAACTATTGTATTTAGAACCATTTTATATTTGAACTATTTTAATTGTCTTTAGCCATTCTAACATCGAAGAAAGAACTGGCCGGTTCACTAGAATAAAAGTAGGCTACGGCTGATTCAAACGTCTGTAACTCGGTCTAATTTTTTAAAATAAGCTACAGAAATGAAAAACAAAATATTTTGCAAAAGAGTGATTTTGTCTAATACTAAATTTTCAATGATTTTCTTGTAGTTATATCGTTATTTTCCAAGAGATTAAAAAAAAAGAAGATTCTTGTAATATTCCAAACGGATTTTATAGTGATGGAGAGGAGTCCATTGAGCATATTTTGGAAGATGTTCCTATTTTGGCCTCGACAGAATGTAGTCATCTGAGAATATAGGCGTTGCACAGTGGATCCCAGAGAAAGTAGGAGCAGCGATGCTGCGGGATGAGGAGAGCTGGAAGTTGGTCGCTCAGTTTTCGGAGAGGGTGGTCGGGAGACTGTGGAGGGAGGAGACATCTGGAGATCAGCGGGATCGCCCTCTCCCCCAGTAAATCAATCCTGTCCCGATCTCAGAAGGTAAGGTAGGCACACTAATTTCCTGAGCTGGCGATGAAAGAGATGAATGAAAGTGAGAGAGTGAGTGTTGGCCAGTGATAGCGAGAGAGGAATTAGGCTACAGTTCCTTTCCACGCCCCGCTGACAGTATTTAAATTTTTTAACTCGACATTTCCCTTGTAGTATAAACAGTTCCGAGGGAGGTGGAGGGTTGTTTGCTGATGTCGGATCAAGTGCCAGACGGCGGGTTTTTGGTTAGTAGGCGGTTGCGGCCTCTTGGGGCTGGACGAGGACGCCTAAATTGAGTCCAACACTACTTCCCCCATCGTGATGGAATGGAGTGAACATGAGTTTTTCTCGCCGCCTCGGATAAAAAAACGGATTTTTGGCGAATAATTTAGTAAAAGTAAAACTACTTAAAATCTGTTTGAACAATAATATATTCAGACGTAAGTGACCGTAAAATTTGTAGGCCTACATAATAACCTTATTTTCGTGTAAACCTTGAAACAAGTGGATTAAAATGGTGGATAAAGATATTCATGTATCAACAACAGGTAATGTAACAGGTTAACATTGATGCAGAATATTTATCTTAAAAGATTTGAAAACACTTAATGAATTATATTTTTAATTTGTGTATATTTTTAACTACTCTTTCCTAACTTACCTAACTTACCTATCTTTTTGGGCGTACCAAATATTGTTGTTTTAGAATTATAAATATAAAAATCTAAGTACAAATAGAACCTCTATATTCAGTATGTCAGAGCTCACACGCGTGATTTGTGGCAATAAGAAATTATGGTTGAATAAAAATATCTAAGCAAAATTTATGCGCTTTTTTGAGTTTACACAGATTCCCTACTAAATAATAAATACATTTTTTTCCTTTTTGATCGTACAATCTTAAATTTAAGGAATAACGAAGTAGACTACTAAAAAACATATTTCTTTATATACAGTAATACGATTCTTTTATAAAAGTATTGCACATTTTTTTAAGTGAGATTTACACAGGTTTCTTACATCAGGAAAAATATAGCCTAGCTACTTTGTTCGTAATCTTTTGCTCCTGCTATAATAAATATTTGTAAAGACGTATGAAATAAATTTGTATTAAGCTTCATGAGAGTTTAGATATTTAAAATGTATTTCTTCTTTTGTAAATTATTATATTTTGTTGTCTTAGAATCGTTAAAGACAGTAATCGACTAGACTGCAAGTTTAAAACAAGGTAGTAGTAAAAATATTGTGATGTCTATTCCCGGTTCTCTTGGGATCTGGTAATAGATGACAAAACCTCTTTTTAAATCTATAACAAGTTTTAATAACTAATTAATTGCAATAAATTATTACGGTTGTAATTACAAGCAGATTACAAAAAGCTACGTAATAGCAGATTAAATTTATTGCAATATGTTAATGAACACTTCAGACTTAATCTAAACCTAACTAAAAAAGAAAATATGGCATTTTAAAATTAATTAGAGAATTAATTCTTTCCGAACAGTTAACTACAAATTTCAAAAATATTACAACGATTTTCCGACACTACCGAAAATATTTTAAAAAGCGACTCACAAAACCAGCAAAAACTCTTCAATACTGGCTTCTTACATTACTAACTGCCATAAAACTAAGCCACAACAAGCTAACGGTTCTGTATAAAAGAAGTCGTAGATCTTTTAAAAAGAACAACTGACATTTAAATAAATAAGAAGAATATAAATAATAGAGCCAGACGGAACATAGTAGACAATACTAAATAAATAACTTTAAAAAGAAAAATTGAAGGGGTCGGCAGAAGAAAGTGCTAACCCACAAAATTTCCAGCATGGTTTTTCTTAAATATTCAGTAAAAATAAAATGTACATCACGTTTTAAACAGGATGCTATAATTACGATCTTACGAACCTGGATTAACAGAAAATAACAAATGTTTAACAAAAACATGATTTGTACATTTTAGTAAACTTTAAATTGATACTGCGTAAAATAATGTTGATGGGGTTAGCATTGTTTTCTCCCGACCCCTTCAATTTATTTCAGTTATGAAAAATTGAGTGTTATGTTTAGTAATAACTTACGAATTAAAGTAGTAATTACGACTTTTCTGACCTTTAATTCGCACAGGTAGCCTTTAAAAATGTCTTTATATATTATTCAGTTTATGTTAAGAAACCTCCGAGAAGAACATTGAATTTTGTCAGAAATAATAATTCAAAAATTAATTAATTATGTCAGGAATAAATCTTTATATCGTACGGTTTTACAATTTTACGTAGCGTTTATGTAAATAAAGATACATATTTTATTGTTATGTTCTGTAAATTCCTAAAAGTTTGATAGTATTTTGTCATAGTATAAAATATAAAAGTACTACACATATTTGTGGTCGTATTGTACAAATATTTCAGTGTACTTACAAAAGATGTTGGTTTTTAATAAAATATTTAACAAAAGAGCTAGCTTGGTTAAATAGGATGAGTGAGTGCATTTTCGTGTTCTACATACCGCTTACAAATACCTGTAGAATTTCCATGTGTACAAGATTCGCGTGTCCAGTTTCTTATAGCAACTGATTTGTGGATAGGAATATTTATACATCTTGTAAAGTGATTGTAAAATGTATATCACCAATAAAAACTATTTAAAAATATGGTGTGAATCAATCACACGACTTTCTCTTGCCAACGCAAATAATAAAACATATAGGTAACCCATGTTTATTCATGAGCAAACAATGTAAAATGACAAACATAATCTAATTTTAATGATAAATGAAAATCATTCTCTTTAGGACTTAAAAATACAAAAATCACTAATTAATTAACACTAAATTTGTTCATAATTACCTTATTTACGTACAAATTTTATTTTTAGTACTTAGGCATAAGCTCTGTGGAAAACATGCTTGAATTTAAAATTTTACATTTTTGATTTTCTATAAGTTTGGTTACTTTGGTATTAACAGACATGGTGCTTACCCTGTCTTGGAAAGCACAAAACTGTAATAAATGAGGTAATATTGAACAGAATCGTAGGGGCGTTTTTGAGAAAGGAAATTGCAAAATGGTAAAAAATTTGCGCGCATAAATTATTACTTCTGGTTGACCGATTTTAATGAAAATGTTCGTATCTAATTACTTTGTACCTAATTTAAATTCCGAAATTCAATTTCGTACGATATTTTGTTCACTCACACACACACACACACACACACACACACACACACACACACGTACAGACTCACATACTTTGGATTTTAGAGAAAGTTTATATTATAATAATAGTTGTAGTAAATTAAAAAAAATTACATTTTTTATTTAAAATATTTTTCTACAGCGCTTAGTTTAGCGTCAGCCAGTGATTTTCCGTATTCCCTCATTGAAATCGCTAAAAAGGTTTTTCTAAGATGGCGACGTTAGTTTTCAATTTAACACAAACGTAGGTATATAATAGTAATTAATGATCCAAATATTTAAAACCCTACAACTTTTATCTCAAGCATTTGTTTTTTACAGATGTTAGTTTAGCGTCAATTAGTGATTTCCCGCATTTCAGTGACAAAAATCGAAGTCCTACAGAGGTTTTTCGTTTAGCGTCATTCACTCATGAATAAAATTAAGTTATGTTTTTCATTACTCATATGGCAAGGAAATTTCCTATGAGATCACATCAGATTTTTTTAAATAATTATTTTACTGTCCTGACTTTGGCTGACTCATCACGGAATACTATCTATCTATATTATTATTTCTGAACGAGGATCATAATTTATCGTGATAACAAAGATTCACAGGATTAATGTTGTTTATTCTTTATATTTTAATTAGGTATTGTATTTACCGGACATTGACGTCTACTGTCTAGCCCGACGACATTCCCATCTTATTCTTCTCCTCAGCTCACGATACTTGTTCTGATCCTTCGACTTCATCAGCCTTCTCTCCTCCATGAGCCTGAGTATTTCGTCAGTCATCCAGTCCTGTCGCTTCACTTGTTTCTTTGGCTTTAAGTACTCCTGACATGGTTCCAGCACTGCCGATTTGAAGCTTTCCCACAAAAACTCAGGCTCCCTCTCAATTCCATTGTCCTCTCTCATCCTTGTCAAATTCTCATTTACTTTTTGACAGACCATTCCCCTCAACTTGACATCTCTCAAATGCCTTGTGTCAATCATGGAATCATGCTGGCGCTTCTTCAATCTTTTCAGCCTCACCCTCACTGTTGCCATCAGCAGATTGTGGTCAGAGTCCACATCCGCTCCAGGGTAGGTTTTGCAATTTCTCACCGAGTTTCTATACCTTTGCTTGATCATAATGTAGTCTATTTGATTTCTGACTATACCTCTTCTGTCGGGCTAGAGAAGTGTGGGTGAGAGAGAGATGTGAGGAGGTTGAGGAACTGCAGAAACGACAGGATCTGCACAATCTCCACAAGAAGATCAAGGAGTTTAACGGTACAGGAAGGCAACAGAAAGCATATATACTAACGGATAAGGATGGACACATTGTGACGGACATGGCAGATCAGTTGCGACTTTGGGAAGATTATATAAGAGTTTTGTTTGAGGATGAAAGAGAGGAGACTATGGGCGAGAGAGAGGAAGAGGAGACTGGCCCACCAATTCTGAGAGTAGAGGTGCAGCGAGCAATTTATTCATCAAAAAATGGTAAAGCACTGGGTCCAGATCAGATTCCCGCAGATGTACTCAAGTTGATTGAGGAGGAACACCTTGACACAATCACAGCTTTGTTCAACAAAATATATTGCACGGGAATAATACCGACTGAGTGGCTCAAGTCAACCTTTGTTACTATCCCAAAAAAGCAGAATGCGAAAAAATGTGATGAGTACAGAACAATCAGCTTGATGAGTCACACACTGAAGATCTTTTTGAAAATTATACATCGAAGAACATTTTTAAAGCTGGAAGAAGATATCTCAGACACACAGTTTGGTTTCAGAAATGGATTTAGTACGCGAGATGCGCTGTTTGCTTACAATGTCCTCATGCAGCGTTGTATGGATGTTAACCAGGACATATATGCATGTTTTATTGATTATAATAAAGCATTTGATAAAGTCAGGCACAACCAACTGATAGAAGTGTTGAAACGTAAAAATATTGACTCGAGAGATATCCGAATAATTGTCAACCTGTACTTCAACCAGACAGCAACTGTTCGCGTGCAGGATGCCTTTACTAACCCAGTGGACATCAAACGGGGTGATAGGCAGGGCTGTGTGCTCTCTCCACTTCTCTTCAACATTTATTCTGAAGAAATTTTCAGACAAGCCCTTGACACGGAGGTTGGAGGAGTTCGGGTGAATGGCATACGTCTCAACAACTTACGTTATGCAGATGATACAGTCTTGCTGGCTGAAACAATGCAGGATCTCCAGGAACTCCTGAATAAGGTTGTTGAAGCCAGCCAACATTTTGATCTCACCCTCAACACAAGGAAGACAAAGTGCATGGTCATCACCAAGAATGTGGTCCCACATGACGAACACCTGTATGTGGAGGGAGAGCAGTTGGAAAGAGTTATGAAGTACAGCTATCTTGGTATGACGGTGAACAGTAACCTTGATTACTCTACTGAGATCAAAATCCGCATAGAGAGAGCCCGGGCCGCATTTATGAAAATGAAGAGGATGCTGTGCAACCACAATCTGAGTCTGGACTTGAGAATTCGTGTGCTGAGGTGTTACATCTTTCCGGTGCTGTACTATGGTGCAGAGGCCTGGACTACCAATAGGCAATGTGAACGAAGACTTGAGGCCTTTGAGATGTGGGTTTACAGAAGGATGCACAAAATATCTTGGACAGAGAGAGTCACAAACATGGAAGTCCTAAGGAGGATGCAGAAGGGAATGGAAGTGATGATCGAAATCAAGAAGAGAAAGCTGGTGTACCTCGGCCATGTCTTGAGAGGTCCAAAATATGAAATCCTTCATCTTGTCATCCAGGGAAAGATTATGGGCAAACGATCGGTTGGAAGAAGAAGAACCTCCTGGCTACGGAACCTGCGAGAGTGGTTTAATTTGTCATCCATCGACCTATTTAGAGCTACAGTTTCCAAGGTCAGGATTGCCATGATGCTAGCACACCTTCGTAATGGAGATGCTACATGAAGAAGAAGAAGAACGTCTACTGTAATAAACAATAATAGACTACGGTGAAACATTAGGTACTTTATAGACCAGTTAAAAATTTGTCTTTAACGTACGACCATGTTCTGTTTTTACGTTGCTGAAGAACTTTACTTCGTATCATTAATCCTGAAAGAAACTAAAAGAAAAGAACTGATGATTCTAGAGTGGGGTTTAAGATGGGAGTGGCGAAATAAAATTTTTCAGTGGTTTTAACGTAGATCGTGCAATAGTTGAAGGAACATTAATTTTTAAATAGTTACTTATTTACTACAACGCAGCGTAACCGTATCATTTTTTTGTTTTTAAGGAGAGCAGACTGATTTTAATAAAAAATATTGATGTTTTTAAATTTTACCATGTATGGATAGATCGTTTTCCCCATATTTAAATTGATATATAATATACATAACATGACATTGGTTGCTTTTTCTGTTGAGAAAAAATTATGTTTTTACGTTGGTGGGGTACGTAGCGTTTATTTCGATATTTTTTCACTTTTTTCATTCTTGAAAATTAGGATTAATATAATCACATTACTATCTAGCATTATGAAAATCACGTTTACATAAAAACAATAATTTCTAGAACGCATAGGAATCAGCTGTAACGCAAGATAAATATTGGTGTGTTTTTGTTTGGAAGTAAATTCCAATGGGCAATAGGTTTTTCTGTTGCGGTATTACGCTTTCACTATATCCGCATTTTTCGTATATTGTATTTTTGGACTTAAGGTACACTTGTTTCAGGAACCATCCCACCTAGGAGTGTTAAGCTTCGTGCAATACATTTTAGTACCAAGTTGTGTATTTACTCCAGAGGTATTTCAAAAATTTTGGAGTTTTTCCTTTTTGGGTGTCTTTTTCAAAAAAAAAACAAATTAGGCTACATTTGAACATTTTTTGTTCTCAAAAATCATTTTTAGACTGGATAAAGATAAATGAAAAACCTCTGGTTCAAATTTGTAAAAAGGTACTACAGGTAGGTGTGCCAACGCTCAGCTATTTAGCTTTAACGGTTTCTACAAAAAATCTACTTAAGTTAGTATTGCAGGTATAGGGATAATGAAAATAGTCTGCCTCCCTTACGTGAGTTCAATAAGGTTGGCTATTATTAAGTATTGGAATTTAACATCATAAAAGATCAGTTCTGTTTAACAGCTGCTATTTGATTATTTTTGTATTTGTTCGAGCGTTGAAGTGTTTCCATGCTACATCACATGAATTTTAACTAATTGCTATGGATCTATCTTCTGGATGATAAAAATTGATTTTTAATTCTCTGAATGGGCTTGGCCCGATTGTGAGTAACACTGGTGGTTGGTCTGCCTCTTTAGAGCATCTATATACCCGCCACAATAAACGCCCATTGTGTTTGAAGAACCCTATTTCAAATACGACCAAACGGAAATTTTTTAACGCTACAGTAAATTAAAACCTGTTGTTTTCTGCGTGAATTCTTTTAACTTAATTTTTTTTAATTTAAGG
Organism: Catonia carolina; assembly: GCA_035578175.1. NCBI lineage: Eukaryota > Metazoa > Arthropoda > Insecta > Hemiptera > Achilidae > Catonia > Catonia carolina. The sequence goes on from JAQMRL010000001.1 coordinate 268,080,952, forward strand.
CTAGAATTATAAAGCTATCAATATGTACAGTAATCATAAATTGTAGTCTCTCAGACTACTCACATTAATATACTCACAATAATTATAATTTTTCAATATTTCTTTATTAATTCATATTAAATAATAAATTTACATAGCCTATTTCAAAAGATATTAAATCAGTTTGAAGCCTCTAAATGATTTTGGCTGCAATGAACACACACCAGTCCACGGTGCTCCACACAAATATGCTTTTTACATTTTGTACATTCAAAACGAGTCATCTTTCACTTTTTTAATGTAAAAAGCACAAATCTTTTATTGATCCCGATAGTTGACGGTTGTTGTCTTCAACTTCATTACTTTTATCAAGAACTTAGTCAATGGATCGCTTTAAGCCCCTCAAAAAAGTTGTCAATTTTTGTCTCTGCAAAATGTGTTCCTCTGTAAGTTACTCGCTGATATTTTACGCTAAAGCTCTTTTTGACGTTGGCTTTTTTTATTTTTCAGTGACTGATGTACATATACGAGGTGTGACTATTAAATAACGAGACTGACGTTGTATAAAATTTTATTTTAATTTTATACATAATCACTTATTGTCACCTTCAATATACAACCCTTCTCTATCCCCACAACGCTCCATGCGAATTTTCCATTGTTGGGAACAGTGCTGGAAGTCATCTACTATCAGCTCCTTCAGGACACGTGCCACTCAAAAATATTTGAAATGAAGCTCGCAAAAATGTTTGTACTGACACTTCGTACGCGAAATCTTTAGAAATCTTACGAATGAAAACTGATTTTTGAATATAATTTTTAAAGTGTATTGTCAGTCCTAAATATTTTTGTCTTTTGCTACAATTACCACACTGACATTAAAAATGTGTTACTAAATGTTTTTTTTAAATATTTTAAACAGTAATTAGTAAAATGTTTCCTTATTTCAACTGCAAATATAAACTCATAATATTATGCGATTTTATTACACCTTATTTACGAATTTTAATGTTTTTTAATGTGCCATATCAACAAGTCCAAATTACAAGCAAGATTGGTGTAGTAATTTGTTATTGCTGCCAGATAATCGAACACCCAAACAGGTGTTTAGTTACAAGCCAACCAAACAATATGATAACCTCGGCAGAGATGGGTATAACATACTTCTTTATGAAATAGCAGATTATTGTTTAAAGTTATAACAAGCCAGGAGGATTAATTTGTATTGTTTTTGATTGGAAGTATCGAATTTTTGCATAGTTTTGCGCTATCAAAAAGTTGTAAATCTAAATACATTAGTAGTCGTATGGTTTTGTAAACAGTAGGAGTTTAATTAATAACAATAACTGAACATTTACGGTGAATCGATCTTTGGCGCTGCTTACATCGTGAGATCAAAAGGATTCGTTTAATTCTTTGTGATGATTTCAAGTCGTACAGAGAACAATGATTTCAGTATAAATATAGCTATACATATCTCTATAATTAAGTAGGAATAAAGACGATTGTCTTTCTAAATACAAAAAAAGGCCGGCCCGTTGGCGTAGTGGTTAGCGCAACTGGCTTCTACACCGGGGTCCCGGGTTCGATTCCCGGTCAGGTCTGGCATGTTTTCATCACTTATCTTCATGTATCATCCATTTCACCGTCTGCATTAACATCAATTGCAAAACAGTCATACGTAAAAATAAAAATAAAAAAGTATTATAAACTTATGGTCATTTCGTTACGTACATCAACGTATATCAACGTATATCAACGTGCACGTGCAACGTGTAGTAACGTGCAAGTGATATTGTGATACACTGATTTTGAAAACATTCTGCATTTAAGTTGAAAAAGAATAATAAAAAGAAAATGTAAAAAATACATATTTTGTTATTACTATTATTTAGATTTAACCTGGCTTTTGTCCAAAACTGTTCCATTCAAAACTAGCAAAGCAAAAGAACTTTCATTCATTTAGGAAGCCTTAATGACCCGTAATATAAAAATGTTTCTTGAATTTCGCTATATAATTTCTTCTCTATTATGAAAAAACTAATAAAATGAAATGGTCTGTGCATAAAAACCTCACTGAAATTGTAATAAAAATAAAAAAGAGAAAACTTATTTTAAAAATATAAGAAGGAAAACCTGAATGAGTTCAATATTTTTGTGACAGAACGGTAAAATATAAATTCACTAAAACTACTTTTTACACCAAGTAAAAATTTAACAGCGTTTCACTAAAAGTAAGAAAAAACCTTTAATATCTTTAGTAAATAGAGGGCGATTTTTGTTTTACGTCTGACTGTTTTGCAATTTCTGCTAATGCAGACGATTAGAAGGGATAAGTATTTACTATCACTGAAAGCTAATTTATATTTGAACTCAAAGATTTAATCTTCAACCATTTTAAAAATCTGAGAAACACTGAGAAAACAGGATTCTGAAAACTTAGAAACACAATTTTCTGTTGCCAATATAAATAATGAAACATATAACCTATGTTTAATAGTGAACAATGTAAAATGAAAAATATTACTTAACTTTAATCATGAGTGAATGACGCTAAATGGGAATCTACTGCTGTTTGACTTAAAAATATGGGAAATCACTAACTGGCGCTAACTTAGCTCTGTAGAAAAAATCGTCCAAAATCAGGCTTATGGCTGGTTTGAATCTCTAAACGCTTTAATAAGTAAAGTGAAGGAGCGAGGTGGTTTAAAATTGCCTTCCTCGCCGAGTAGAAAAGTCTACTTATCAGCATGTCCTCTGAAAAGCATCTATCCTCCACCCTGAAATTGATACCTTCACATCATTCACCACAGGGTCTGGTTGTATAATGAAATTTATAACTCAGAGAAAAGATAACTCTGACTAGAGCCTTGTATACCTCTACCTCTTTTGTTCTTAAATTCTTAAGGCATACAATTGGCGGTGTGATGAGAAACAGAACTATTTTTTGTAGCTCTGGAACTAGCAGATCGAGTGCAAATAATTAAACACTCCACCTGCCTGTTGCGGGCAAATTTGCCTGTTGTAGTTTTCTCTATATTGTTCATATCGGGCAAGAGAAAATAAAAAATATTGTACCATCATTGTAAGCTATTTAAAATCAAACATAAAATCTTCAATCATTTTAAAAATTAACGTAGATGCCAATGGCTCACTCAGTTTAAAATTAACAGAAGATCATTTTATCACATCCGGGATAAAATCATTATATTACAATTAGTAACTGACTATTCACAGTAAATAGTAATTGGATCTCTTGTGCGTGGTACAATTACTGTTGTTGATTATTACCTTCCTATTGATTACAACACGGGTTTGCTGATCCCTCAACTATCGGCTAATTTAAGTACACCTACACCAAACCCGGAAGCATATAGTCACTTTGATATTGTCGTATTATGTACACTGCTACAGAACCGGAGGCCGAATAACAGTTGAATTAAATTACTATACTACTGTATTTGTTACGTTATTTGGTAGGGGTTGTACCCCAAGAATAAACCATAATTCTTCAATCAAACTAATTGTATTTCATACTTCAGTTATCTCCAAAATACTCCCGATTTTTGTAAATACACCTACCTGTTTAAGGGGAGCACTACATCGAAAATCGAAAAAATTGATTTTTGAATATTGGCGCCATTGTCTTTTGTATCATTTTCTGCGTAATTTCATACAAAAATTATAACGGTACGATAAAAATTACAGAAGTTATACGGATTTTTGTTAAATAATGTCATGCCCAGAACTTCTTTTAATTGAGTTAATCTGTGGAAACAATTAAGAGTTGTGATATTCAAAGAATACAGAAAGCTGAAAAGGCAATTAAAAGTGTGTCAAAAGAAGCAAGACAAGAAAAAAAGGAAATTATTTGAGGGTAAAGAAGAAGATTTATTTGATTTAGAAGGTTAAAATTTTCTGATCATGTTTCCCAGTATAATTGTGACACATGGTACTAGAATCATTACAGTATTATTACTAAGTTAAAAAATAAAATTAAAAAATTACAAAAAATTCATTGCTTATGGATTTTTCAAAAAAAAGTTCTCAAAATTGTATCGCTTGCTCAGTATTAATAATCCATCTATAATATTAATAATCTAGTACCAGAGCTTAAAAAGGTGTCATAGATAAGGCACAAAGAATGAAAGCCCTAACTCTAGCGGTCTCTTAGAAACATGTACACTACCTAAAAACAGTCAATTGAATATGGGTTAGATAGGAAGTATATTGCTCCCCTTTAACCTTGTTTTCAATTTTTCGAAGTCCTTTTTGAAGATATCCAGGATTACAAAATATAACTCCCGTTAATATGAGAAATATTATCTCAAAGAATTTATGAAACAAAATTAAATATTTCTTTCAGTTTCACTACACATTTTTACTTTGTTTAATAAATTTAGAAATTTTGATTACTTCAGGTTTTTTATTTCCAATACCTAATTTTGGTTATGTTATATATTGTGTTACTTTTTAACTTTTACATCAACTTTTCTTAATTCATAATGTGTGTATGTTGCAATCTATTTAATTAAGAACAATAAACAACCCCAAAACCCTGTGAAATGAGGATGATGTGTAGACGTGTATATGAGATGTACTCTTATCTGTGAGCTTTAACTTGTCACTAATTCCTTTACAGTACGGTAAACATTATAAGTTATGTTTTCCATTAAAATTATGAAATTAAATTATTAAAATTATGCGCAAAATTATATTACGGATGGTCAACTCTTATTTATCAATAAACTAAATCTTGATAACACTCATTAATCTAAAATTAATCATCAAATAGATATTCAATCATCAGTTACACAGATTATCAGTATAACCTCTTCATTCTTTACTTTTCACACCTTCATTCACTTCATCTGTATAAAAAAAAGTTGTACGTCACCAGGATTCAAGAGAAACCCTTTATCACTTATATCCAAACGATCACACGGAAGCAACGCTGCTGAGTGCTGTCTTCTTCAAGTTATATTCAAAAATTGTTAAAAAATTTACTGAAAGTTTTAGTTAAACTGTTTGTAATTAATTCTAACTGTTAAAAAAAAGTTTTCATTATTTAATTTTACAAGAAAGTTGTGTGAATGTTTCATCCCAGACCTGTATCACTAATACAAAAAATATAGTTACTATTACCTACTAACATTAATTTAAGTTGTTCTGGGATTAAAAAAAGGGTAGCTTGTTATTAAATTTAACAGAACTTATCAACGGTTCTTGTTTCAGTATTCATATAATTCAGTAAAATAATAAATCAGTTTGGTGAATCTATTGACTAGATCATAGTCATATGGTACATAGTAGTTAATAGATTAAGTTATGTATGTGTATCAATAAATTTATTTGATATGAATCCTTAAATTTTATCAGGGGGTTAACCCTTTATAGGGCAGTACTACAGGGAAAAATATACATGTTGTAAAATGTTAAATTTTATTTTATAGGGAGTTGAATAATGTGTTTCTTTCTATGGCCAGAACAGGTAAGATATTTCTTTTTTTTACGTTAAGCCCTGGTAAGTATAATTACCAAGGATTGTTTATTGAAATGGGAATCACATAACGTTTAGTGGTAAGAATGCTTATTAAAACAACTTTTAGTCCTATATAACAGAAAAATGTGTAGGATAACTTATCTCAACTTTATATTAGCATGAATACTTGCTTTCCCATAAAAAAATTGAATTTTCTAAGCACAAAAGTAACAACAAAACATCACGGTTGCGTACGGCAGTGTGAATCCTTACCACATTCGTGTAACTCATGAAGCAAATGGTTGCTGCACACTAATTTCAAAATGTGGATAACCTACTTACCAGAGAACATCTATAAAACCATAAAATGCCGATAGGGTTCAACTGCATAGCTTTTCCTTAAAAAGAATTGACCTTATAATGCCGGTGGTTAGTATACTTACCAAAGACCTGTAAAGGGTTAAGCAAAATGTAATCGTACTATCAGTTATATAAAATACTGTAAAAAAAATATCTGGTACTAATATAAAACAATTTAATAAGAATTTTAGTACCTACTGAAGATGGTGAAAAATCTTTTGTGCTAGAAATTTTTTTTATCCAGAAACTTCACTTTATGAACTATCGTCGTATTCTTATAAAAAGAAATAAATAAAAATTACAGAGATGTAATTTAAATACTTTCTAGGCATTTATTTATACCTAATAATGTTTTTAACCTACCAATTTAGTATTAAAAAATTACAAAATTTTAATATAAAATAATTACATTATTCTTTACTTTAGTTACTTTTTTAATTATTACATGTACTGATTAATTCCTACCCATTGTACACAACGGTTTATTTTATAGCCTGTAATCAATGAAAATTGTAGTAAAATAAAATGAATCGTTTTTATGTTCTTTATTATATTTTTAATATTTTATGAGCAATGTAACAGAAAATTGCAATCATTTAAAAATTATTTTCTATGTTTATTTTTTCTTACAATATTATAAAAATACTTTGGAATAGTAGATACCTATTAAAATTATAGGATAATAAACTACAGTATTTATAGAAAATTTCACTGCATTTGAATTTTATGCCAATTTTATATTTTTATGTTTATTTATTTAACTGCCCATTACAGACAGGTGGAGTGTCAAATTTTTTACACTCAATCTGTTCGTTACAGGGCTAAAATAATTAGTTCTGTTTCTTATCACATGGTCAGTCAATTGAATGACTGAATCATTTAAGAACAGAAGAGGGAGAGGTGTAAATGACACTAATCAGAGTTATCTTCTCTGAAAGTACTGAATTTCATTATACAGCCAGACCCTGTGGTGAATGAAGTGAAGGTGTCATTTGCAGAGTGGAAAATATGAGCTTTTCAGAGGGCCCGGCATGCTGATAAGCGGGTTTTTCCATTCAGTGAGGAAGGCATGGTAAACCACCTCATTCCTCGTTTTACTTAGTAAAACCTCTATAGGTTCAAACCAGCCTTTCGGCTGATGACCTAAACAACAACAACATATTTATTTAAGGTCGCATCAACAATAATTGTCACTAGTGACCACAATTACGCAAAAATTACTGAATTTGCTATTAAAATGTTGTGTATTTGTAAGTCTCTGAGGTACAAAAACACATTATTGATTTCCGTTAGCATGAGTATCGTATTTTGTGCCATGCTATATATAAAGTTATTTTAGACTGCGTAATCCTGGGCATTGTAGAAGTAAGTTTTTTATTTTCAATGTAGTATCGTTGCAAAATTAACAGGTTGGTGAGTCAATCTTTTGAAGTATGTATTCGTATGTGAGCCTTAGTATGTTCGATTCGTAGACGAGTTGTAAGTACTTGATTTTGCATGTTACTGTGTACTGTTAATATGTCATGTGTCTTCTCTCTGAAGCCACGTAGTTTACTGCAATCTCTTTTCTATTTACGGTTCCACATTTTCTTTGACATCTAATAATTTCTAATATGTGTACGTTACAATCTGTTCAATTCAGAACAATAAGCAACCCTATGACCCAATGAGATGAGGATGAAGTGTATGACATGTAAATGAGGTGTAGTCTAGTACAAACTCAGGCCGACCATTCCTGAGAGAGTATGGTTAATTGAACCCCAACCATCAAAGAACACCGGTAACCACTGTCTAGCATTCAAAATCCGTATAAAAGTAACTACCTTTACTAGGATTGATGATATTTGCTGTGTACTTTGACATCTAATGCACAAATTTTGACAGATCAACATGTAAGACAGGATGCACATGAAATTTCCAATTTGCGGCACGTTAAGCAGCATTATTTATACCTTTTCGTTTCCTGTTATACCAACGTGTGGTGGGATTAATACAAACTCAACAGCTTTGTTATTAATTTTTATATTTGACGCTGAAAGCCTAATTATTTCCTGAATGATCGGTTCTTTATTATTAAAACTTGACATGCTTTCTAGAACAATTTTATAATCAGGATAAATGAATTGGTCATTTCAGAAAGCCCATTAGTCAAAATTTTACATGTTTTTCTTTAGTATATTTTAGGACTATCTGAATGTAAACAAAGTTACGCTACAAAGTCACAAGAGATTGGCTTTCTTTAAGTGATATAATACTAAGAAAAGGCTTATCCTTAAGGATGTAAAGTGCTTCCTCGTCGTCGTCGTCGTCTTCATGGATTAGGCTATTCAAGCCTGTTCCGGCGTCCATCTTTTCCTCGGCCTACCAATATTTCTCTTTCCGATTGGTTTATAGAGCAGCGCAGATCGGGGGAGGCGGTCTTGTGACATTCTTACAACATGATCTGACCAATTTTTCCTGTAGGTTCTCAATATGCTCAAGAGTGGCTGGGCATCACACTCTCTCCTTATCTCCTCATTTCGGATTCTATCCTCTCTTGTACAACCTTTCACCTGCCTCAGGAATCGCATTTCTGCTGCCTGAATTTTTGATTCTTGTTTCTTTGTAAGGACCCATGTCTCGCTTCCATAAGCCAATGCTGGGATCACCATTACTTTATAAAATTTGAGCAGGGTGTTCTTTCTAGCTCTACTTCTGAGGGATCGGTTTATTGCCCCACATATCATGTTGAACCTCGATATTTTTTGTTGAGGATCCCGGTCATAATCATGCGTTATGTCACATCCCAAGTATTTAAAATTTGACACTTGCTCCAAGATTTTGTTTTCGACTACTATTTTAGATCTTATAGGCCATTTTCCACGAAAAGCAATGACTTTTGTTTTTCCTGCTGCTATTTTCATATTAAAGTATTTGCTAATGAGGCCGAGCCTATGCATCGCAACTTGCAGCTTGTCCTCAGATTCCTGTATGATTACAGTGTCGTCAGCAAACATTAAATGGTTCAGGTAAGTATTTCGGGTAAGAGAAATACCCTTGTCAACTTGGTGCTGCCACACAAACATAAGCTCGTTCACATAAATGTTGAACAAGGCAGGTGAAATTGGACATCCCTGTTTCACTCCCTTATTTGTCATTATTCTGTCCGTTAATTTTCCATCCTTCAGAGTAATCCTTATTGATGTTTTATTGTATAAATTTCCAATGTTGCTAATCAGATGTTTAGGGTATCCATACTTTGTCATTATGTTCCAGAGCAGCTCTCTATCCACATTATCGAAGGCTTTCTCCCAGTCAACGAATGCCATGTGGGTTTCACAATTGTGTTCTCTGCGTTTCTCAATAATCATTTTCAGTGTAAACACTGCATCAATGCAGGATCTTCCTTTCCTAAAACCCATTTGATTTTCTTGTAGTAGAGATTCAGTAATAGCCTGCAATCTCCTTGCTAGGATCGAAGCATATAGTTTGTATGCTGTATCTAGAAGACTTATTCCTCGATAATTTCCTGGGTTTGATCGATCGCCTTTTTTAAATATTGAGATCACCTTCGACATCATCCACTCTTTTGGCACTGCATGATTTTTCCAGCAACTATTAAATAAATGCAACAACCGCAAGTGAAGTAGCACTCCTCCATATTTTAAAAGCTCCATATTTAGACCATTAAGTCCTGCTGCTTTCCGATTTTTAGAGGCCTTAATTGCTGCTTGTAGCTCTGTCATGTCAATTTGATCTACTTGTCAAGAAACACATTCAGTGGGAATAGTATTTTCATTTTTTCCATTATCAAGCCATAATTTTTTATAGTGATCAATCCATTCATTTTCTTCCACACAACCTATTTCTGCAAGCTCTCTATTTTGTTTTTGCATCATCCTCATGAATTTGAAAGCCAGCTCCTGTCTTCCATGGAGATCTTCTTCAACCGTATTGATGTATCTCTCCCATGATTCCTGGTGTGCCCTTTTCATCACCTGCTTTGCTTGATTTCTAGCTCTATTATAAGCTGCTTTATTTCCCGCAGAAGGGTCGTTAAGATAGATCTTGTACAATCTCTGCTTTTCTTTGACAAATTTTTCTGTCTCTTCATTCCATATTCTTGGACCTTTCTTCCTAGAAATCCTTCTCTTTGTTCCCAGGGCCTCCATGGCACTCATTTTTATAGCACTGGATATATTCTTCCATTCAATATCAATATCCTCTGTGGTTGGATTAGACACCAGCCTGTTCATGAGACGTTGTTGATAGAGGTTCCTAATACTTTCATCTCTCAACAGCGACACCTTGAAAGTTTCATCAGTTGGGTTCTGGTTCTGATTTCTGCTCAACTTCTTTTTCCATCGCTTATACAAATCTATTTTGCCAAATAGTAAGTAGTGATCTCCGCCATTGCCGGTCGCAAGCCCGGGGCCTCATCATGCAAACGATGAGGAAGGAGGAGCGGGAGGAGTAACACCTCGTTAAAAAACCAGGGTCCATCTGGCTCCGGATGGTAGCACCCTGTGAGGGCCCCTGCCTAGGGTTACTAGGTGAAAAATGGTCAACGACTCTGACGGCGGAAGAGGGAAACTTTTCCCAACGGCAGATGAGGCGGAGGAACCTGGGGGAGTCAACCCTGAGAACAAATCCTGCGGGTTTGGAAGCAGCGAGATGGCGGCCCCATCACCAAACTTGCTCAGCGCAGCGTTCGTACCGCGGCCTGGGGACTTTTCTAATACTGGCAAGCGTCAAATAAAAGCCTCGGAAAGTGCTTCCTTCTAATTAAAAAAAAAAAATGAAAGTAGTTGATCTTTGGAAGCTTGAGCTCTACTTTCAAGAGTAAGTGGCTATACAATTTTCTATACAAAAATATTTTTAAGGGAGACAATTACTGTTTGTGACGATGACGAAGAAAGTGAATAGTCCTGATAACCAACTTTCTTTTTTAATTTTAAGGATTTCAGTTTATATTATTGCAAAAAGCTATTTAGGTTACTAATGTAAACTAGTGAAATAATAAATAAATGAATACTAACTATTGTACAACACAATTTTCTTCTGGTCTAACAACGTTACAAAAACCAACGTATGCATTTTAACTCCAATTTATTTCAGAACACCTTTAGTTTAAATTTTCAAAATAACAAGCTTATTTTTATTAGAATTTAAATTAAAATTCAGTTTAATGTTTTTAATTTAAATTTTTTAAATCCAGAGAGTTTAAATTTTTTTACTGAATTTTTGTTCAGTGTCATAATAGTATTTGAACCAGAATTTAATTTATTTCAAATTAAAGCCCTATAAGTATTTAAAATTTTAGTTTGTCTGCTCACAAACTGCATGATGAAAGTAATTTAACGATATTTTATTCGTTGTAATAGTCGCTTTAATTTTTTTAATGTAAGCAACCCAGATAAGTTTCTTGTCAAACATCACGGCTGCTATGTTAATTTCATAGTTATTTATAAAAAGCTGCATGTTCTTCAGATCAGTGTTTTTGGAGAAAATAATATACTTTGATTTAGTTAGTGAAAAACTGAATCCGTTGTTTAACGACCATTTCTGTCGGTAATTCGTGTAGGTAATGACCATAAGTATCGTATCTTTAGTGAAACATTTATATCATGGGATAATTTTCATTGTACGTAACTGTTTAATCAGAAATTTGTATAGAAAATGTATGTTATAATACGAGATTCATACTTAGGCAAGAAGGTTAATCGGCAAAATTAATCAGAAGCTTTGCTATAATAATATTTCTATTTCCAACCGGAACAATAAAACTGAAAATAGGAATTTATCGCAAGTTATAAAATCAAAACCGGATAAAATATACTATCTATTATTTGCACTTGTCTGCTTACAAAGCCACAGGACAGAATTCTCAAGAAAACTGAAATTAAATTAAACTACTTCAAACTAATCCATTTATTTTGTAACCCACTTTGCATAACAAATTTTAATGAATCAAGCTAAAGTATGAAATAAATTTCTGAAAAGAAATAAACTTTATTGAAGTAGACTTGTAACTTACTAAGTTCGGAAGAGTTTCTCAAAGTTTAATAGTGATTCACCTTCTTCTTTTACAGCGGAACGAATTGATAGCCTATTTAGTTGCGAACATCGAGTTTGGTGATGGATTACTTTACAAGTAACTGTAACAACATCTGCTATCACGAATTTTCTTCATCACTAAAGGGAATTCACTTATTTTTGTTGAAACTTTGATTAATGAATTATTTACGATTCTTTCAACGTTACAACAAGCAAACCATGTACATAATCTATATTATTATTAAATCTAATCAATTATTAATAAAACTCCAATAATAATATGCTTTTAATTAAGAATTATTTACTTCTATTTTTTGTAAAGTATTTAGAAAATATTTTAATTTGTTTAGAATTTTTAGTCACATTCTAAGTGTTTTAAAGATACTTTATATTTTATCTAGTGGTAATCTATGCAAAAAATGTTGATGTAGTGAAAGGAAATAAACCACATGTTGATAATTATTACGTATCGTAGCACAAATTACATGTTAACACCAAGTTTGACATCAAGACAACTGATTTCACTAATTTGTTCGTATTTTTTAAATATTTGTTTATTTATTTAAAATCTGTGGCGAAGATTAGGGGGCTGTGAGTTGAGTATTACAATACACGGGCACAAATAAACAATATTGTTTTTTTTTATCCGAGGCAGCGAGAAAAACTCATGTTCACTTTCTCACGATGGGGTAAGTAGTGTTGGACTCAGTTGAGGCGTCCTCGTCCAGCCCCAAGGAGGCCGCAACCACCTACCAACCAAAAACCCGCCGCCTGGCTACTTGATCCGACACAGCAAAGAACCCTCCATCTTCCTCGAACTGTTTATATAACGCTACAAAGGATTATATAAACAATATTGTTAAAAATATGTATAGCCTACCCATGATTTCTTGTAGCACATAATTAGTGTTGTATGATGTAATGCAATAATTTCTTAGGTTATTACCTAATTGAGAACATTGTATTAATTGTCTTATTGTTAATGTATTTTTGTTGTAAAAGCTGTAGGTATTCATCGGTATTTCGAATTATGTATTCAATTGTGTGTAACTCTAGAATACCCGATTCTAAGTAACTTTCAAGTAAGTACTTGACCTTGTCTAAAATTTACCTTTCTTTTGCGTTTGATTTTTTTGCAGTTACTGCTAATACAGACAGTGAGAAGGGTGATAGATGAAAATGAATAATGAAAACATTCCAGAACTTACTGAGAATTGTATCCAGGACCCCGGCATAGAAGTCAGTCACGCTGATCACTAGGCTACACTAATGGCCGGCCATCTTGTCTGTTGGTGTGTTATTAATTTTTTAATATTAGTATGGGTGAGGTAATATTTATAATAACCATAATTTATAACAAACCAAAAACATACACTTTGAAGAGCTGTGTTTATGTCTATGAAAACTGGTACTTATCGATATAGTTAATTAATTAAATTTTACGTTCAATTATCATTTTCTATCGTAATAGTAACAGATAGAAAAAAAGACAGGCCTTTCGAAAGTACTTCCTCAAAATCCCTTACCAAACATATAGAATCAAACTACAAATTCTTAGGATACTGTTCTTTTCAAAATCGTTTTTTCTAATTTATTTTAGGTTTTTCTAAAATTTACGGATGTCGTTCAGTCAGTAATATAACATTCTGATTTATTTAGAGATGATAAGAGTAATGTATTTAAAGGGGGTATTGACCATCTAAGAAGCAAAAATGTTTTGAATAATGACTCTTTAAAACAGTTACAACGAGTTATTTACTCGGAATCTAATGTCCCTTAATGAAGTCACAAGATTCAGGAATTCAATTGAAAAAGTTTCAAACATTAACTGAAGAAGACTCTGATTGTTTAAAACTTGGTTAAACGTTAAACTTACGTTGGTTAAAAATTTTATCACACCTTTTTTTAATTAATTTAATTAAAGTCGCATCAACTGCTTGGTCATTAGCGACTACGGTGGATTATGTAACATTAACTGTGAGATTTGACACGTGAAAATTTCCAGACCCTGGCCGGGAATTGAACCAGAGACCTCCGCGTGGAAGGCCAGTGCGCTAACCACTACGCTACTGAGGTGGCCTTTATCAAACCTTGTTTCTGCCAGATTTAATAAATGGTTTAAAGTGGTGGACTTATGGTTACACTCTGATTGAGGACTGTGTATTGTTTATGATAATGATGATGACTGAAATCTAGTTTTTTTACTGCATTATGAATGTAATAATTTACTCACAATTTTTTAATTAATATCTCATTAAGAATTAAATTTATACGGTGGTGCTACTCATACAATATGAAGTACAATTTTGTTGTATACATAAATAATATTATAAGTGAGAGAAGTTGATGAACTTAGTAAAAATATTTTTCTATAACTTCATAAAAAGAGATATTAATCAATGAGCACATGAAGACTCAAGTTGCAACAAAAAGTTAGTTAAAAATTATAATTGTCCCAAACTTTCTCTCTAGTCTGATTGTAGAATTAGAGTTTATGAGCGAGTAATATTTTTAAATTTGTTAAAAGTAATTACGACATATCACAAGAGGGTTTCAAAGTAATTAGACCATGAAAAGTTATTTTACAATCCATTAATTAAGATTTAAATAATATATTAATTTCGTTTAAAAGAAGACTTACACACCAATCTGTGTTTAAACTCTTGTTAACGTATTTTCATTACAACGTTGTTCTCTTTAAACTAACCACTGTAAAGTTAACTTTGAAACTTTCTCCAAATAAGTTCATTAAAGAGGAAGTTTTAAAGCACTGACAACGACACATACCTATTACCTAACGTCATGAAAACTATGTCTACTATCGTTAACAAACTCGTTCTACTGAAACTATATAACGCAATTTTAATAAAACCATTATAAATGTGTAGCACTCTTCCTTTCAGATTGTAACATTCCCGATCTCAGTAGGCAAGGTAGGCACACTAATTTCCTGAGTTGGTGATGAAAGAGATGAATGAAAGTAAGAGAGTGAGTGTTGGTCAGTAACGTTTTGAGTGATTTTTAGAAGTTCATGGGAAATCATTAAAAAAATTGATCAAGGAGTATGACAAGTGGGGACTGGATATTATTATTGAAAACACTAAATAATATCTAGTTGTTGGTGGGTCCGGACAAAAATCAAACCAACTACGATATCATTGAATTGGAACACTACAAATATCTTGAAACACTCTTACCGTCAGATGTTACATCAGACAATGATATTTTGTAAAAAGTTGGTAGAGGTACCATCACCAGAATGTTACATCACGTTTTGTGAAGTAATTGCATAATATTGTGGTGCTATGGAAAGAATCTTCCCTTCTTTTGTTGGAAGTTCCTCCATGTATGACTCAAAAGTCTGGACTCTCCAACTGAGATATGAAATCAGAATAACAGTTATTGAAAAAGTTTCTATCTTTGATAAAAATTATTTGAAAAAAAAAGATTATGGGTCAATTATTTACGACACTGCTTAATATTCCGTAAAAAGTAGCCTACTTTAAACTCGTTCAAGCAGCAAGTTTGCGTATGTCTTTGGGTACGTTCAAAACCAGCCAGATAGAAAGTATTATTGCCGAAAGCAATGACTTAGCTTTGTCATATCGCAGAAAATACTTACGTTTAAAACTTACACTTAAAATGTGATCAATGTCGATCAATCCAGTATGCAATGCGATATCCAAAGGAAATCTACTACCTGCCATAAGGGTAGCAAGAAACTCAAAAGGTTTAGGTTAACGCGTGGGTATGTACCTCAGGGAGTTAAATATACGTCTTTCATATGTTTTTAAAGTTTGTCAACTCGATCAACCAACGTTGTTTATAAAATTTCCAGAACCTGATTTAAGCCTCAGTATTCTTGAGAAACAAAACGACTATTCAGTTGTCTTTAGATCGAAGACACAAACTGAAACTGAAATTAATTTCTATAAACTGATTGTGAGTCAGTTTAGTGATATAATTCGTAGTCGTATTGTCTCATTTGATCTAGTCTGCATAGTTCTTAGTCACTATACTATTTCAAATCAGGAATGAAGAAATTTAAGAAAATCGGACAAAAGTTTTATTAATAAATAAATTTACAGGAAGACAACTCATCTGGTACGGTCATCTGAAAATATTGGGGGAGAACTGGTTGCCACAGACTTTTTGGCTATGGTTTTCAGGTAGACGAAGGAAGGGAGAACGACCCAGAAAAGATTGGACGGATAAAGTTATTAAAACTAAGGAGAGGAGGGATCTAAGGGATGAAGATGTGTTTAATAGAAATAAATAGCGTTTTGGGTTGCGGAAAATGGTCTAGTGCCGTAAAATAACCGAGACAGAACTATAAGAAATTAATAAATGAACAATACAAATACATGAAAAGTATTTTACGAAATGTGTCTTGTGTTCTGTATAAAAATTGTAGGAGTATATCCCACATTATAAATACGAAAAACACCTAAGAAACTTTTTAGATAAAAATATTAGATAAGTTTATAAGCTTAAAATTGAATTAATCAATCACACCTACAACACTGCATTAACAATAACCTGCATGAAAAGTAACCTAAAATGTAAATCATGTACAACGTAACGCTGATGAAAGAACTCAACAAAAGAAAATACGACGTTGAAAACAAGCAGTAAAGAAACATTTCTCTCATGTAGAAGAATGTACTTTCAACAGTTCTATTTTGAGGAAACCCAAATACATTTCCCGTGAACATTTTCAAAGGTGATTTTTTTATCAATGTATTCTTCTCAGTGTGTTTGGTTTTTTCATTGTTATTTTTTTCTAAAAATAAACGTACACATTTTAATATGTTTGTTAACAAATGACAGAAAAAATAAATTTGTTAGACGAGATCTTATTTTACAGATAAAATTAGAAGAATAAATAAAATTGTTATAAAGTTCGAATGCAGTGAAATTTTCTGTACGCTACATACATTAATATATTTTACTATACTTTTAATAGTTAGGTATAATACCTATAATTCCAAGTACTTTTATAATTGCAGGAGTAAACATAGAAAATAATTTTGAAATAGAAACGATTTTCGTTTAAATTGCTGATAAAAAATTAAAAATGTAATGCAGTCCATAAAAAACAATTAGTTTAATAATTATACTATCATTTTCATTTATTATAAGCTATAAAACAAACAGTTCTATAAAAAGCCGTTCTATAAAAAGCAGTTCTATAAAAAACAGTTCTATAAAAAAGTAAATAACCAATACATGTAACTAAATAGCTAATGTAAAGAATAATTATTTTTTATTAAATTCTGTAATATTACTACATCGAGCGGTCATAGCAATTATTAGGTAATAATAAGTTTTTGTCTAAAAATAATTTTAAGAATATCTCTCTGTAATATTAATTTTTTTAAACGAATACGATCTTTGTTCATACAGTGAATTTTTGTGCTCACAAAATACAATTTTTAGAACAAACAATTTTTCCACAATCTTTAGCAGGTATTGAAAGTCTATCAAATTTTTGTTTCATAATACCAAATAATTTTTACAGTATTTTAAATAAATTATAGGACGATTACATTTTGATTAATCCCCTGGCTCGTACAATGTAAGGATTCCTATCGAATAAATTTACTGATAGGCATACATAACTTCTAGTTAACAGATCTAAGATCTAAGATCATAAGATCTAGTTAACAGAGTCATCGAACTGATTTACTGAATTATCTAAATACTGAAACATGAACCATTGATAAGTTCAGTTACCTTGAATAACGTACTACCCATTTTTCAATCACAGAAAAATTTAAAAATAATAATCACAATAATAACACCACCTACAACTTAGGTGATGATGATATTTTAGGGTAAATCCTGCATGAATTTCAAAATAAGATATGAAAATAAAATATTTGTAAGTCCAAGTTTTGGCCTCAAAAGAGTGTTTACGTAAACGTTTCTTTACAATTACTTTCATTATGGTCGCATCAACATTTTTAGTTTGTAGCAACCCCATTACATAACTATTACTATTAAATTCTTAATAGTAAATATCATTTTTTTTCTCTAATTTTTATTTATGTGTGTTAGTTCATAAAATTTTTTTCGATTTATTATAATATTATAATTAGATTTATTATTTATGTAATTGTTTTTGTTTTGCATGTCATTAAAGCCGTTCATGCGGTCGTAAAAAAATTAACGCATCACTTTAAAAGATTTTAAATATGTATCATTAATTTAGGTGTGATGGCAATGAATCGGTTTTTGTTGTATTTTTAGTCTCAGAATTTCTAACAAAGGTATGGTTGCCATCTTTGGATGGGCGGCAGTAGACATGCTGAAGAGCAGAAGAAGAAGAAGAAGAAGAAGAAGAAAGATTTACTAATGCAACATTTCAACAAAAGTCCTATTTGGAGAAGTATCCAAAATATTTTGGGGTGGCATTTCTTTCAATGCCCGCACTGACCTAGTTATAGCGTAAGAAAGAATTCTAATAGTTGCAGACACCTTCGTAACTGACTGTATAGAAGAATGTGTTGTATCTTTTGGTGCATTTATAGGAGAATAATTCAGTTCCAATGGTGCAAAAATGGTTTCACATATTTTGATGATGTAAATATTAACCGGATGATCTGGCCAGCCAGCAGCCCATACTTAAATCCTATTGAGCTCGTTTGGGTTATGCTTAAAAAAGAGTTCGCCAAAGTAATGCTCAACCAAAGATCCGCCCATCCAAAGATGGCAACCATACCTTTGTTAGAAATTCTGAGACTAAAAAAACAACAAAAACCGATTCATTGCCATCACACCTAAATTAATGATACATATTTAAGAAAGAATTACTCAAAGTAATCTTCAACAGCTGCGTCATGTGGCTAAAGAAGAATTGGGGAATATCGACCAGGAAGAAATCCAAAACTTGATTCAACGAAAGCCAAGACAGATGCTAGCTGTAATTAAGGTAAGAGGAGGCTGTAGTCGTTACTGAATTACTAACTCATTATAATTCATTATTATTACTAATTCACGTAATAATCATTTACTTTTAACTTTTTCCCAATTAGTACAAGGAAGCTCGAATTTCATACTGCAATTGGATAGCGCACCTCATCATTACCATTTGGATGTTAGGGCTAACTACTACATCGTCTGCCAAACAGATGGATTAGTCGTGATGGTCCCGATGATGAAGCTCTCTTGAACTGGCTTTTGCTAACACCCCCCGTGAATTTTTCTGTCGGGGATTTTTTTAAACATAAAATGTATACACCACTTTTTCCAGAGAGCATATCTGAACTCCAGCACCATATTTATCACCTAACCATTGAATCAATCGACCATAACGCTCTTGTAAAAGTTTGGCAGAGCTTGTTGATTTTGTGGGTGTTGTGCTGCGAGTGCCCACATTGAACATTTGAGAAACTAAGTATCGAAGATCAAACTTTTGAGTATTTCTTTCATTGTAACCACAGTTATTATTTGATGAAAAATAATTTCAGAATTATATATATATAAAATTGTTAACATCATTTAGGCTAACCCGGTAGTGTTTAATGGTTCTAAATAACAAAGAAATAAAAAAGAGGTTGTACAAATCAATAAACTACAATTTTGTTCCATTAAACACAATTATTCTTATTTGATTTCCTAGAAAAATTTTTCACTGTGAGCTTTTAATAATGTTAAATTGAATACAGTAATATAAAATTACATACTAAAAATATTTTAATTTATTTGTATAAGAATAGAAACCATAGAGTATTATATATTCATACCAGTAATAAGCGGTCGTACTATTGTTTCCTGGTAAAGAAAAATGTGAATTTATTATTAAAAATATTTAGGTTGACTAAACGATTGATTTTTAATGAAGTACGTAAAAAATCATTTAAACTTTTACTGACAAAGAATTTAATGTATTGCACTAGAAGCAGTTTTGTTTTTTATCATTTTTAAATACAATGAAAAGCTTTGGGCCAGTCCAAACTGTCAGCTGTAGGCAGTCGTTGTTCGTTTTTAAGTAATTTCGGTTAGGCAAGAAATATTGTACGGCGATCAGCTGACAACCCCACCTGAACAAACTCTTCTGGAAGTACTACTTGGTACTAATAAAAAATAATTTATGTGGCTAAACTGGCCAGATAAATTATGATGATCTGGCGTTGACCAGAGAAGTTTGTTCGTAATAAAGAAAGTACACACACAGGTATTTACATAAAATATGTAAATATAATAAACAAAAAAAACATGTACGAATAAAATGGTAACCTCTGGTTGGGTTACTATTCCCATATCGGGAGCTAAAAATAGGAGGTGGATGAGGGCACACTCATCAGATATGATTGGTACCGGGGAAATAAAATAAATTGGCTTGGTGAAATGGATCAGTCGAAATTGTAGAAACCCTGAAAGTATCGTTGAACTTTATCAAGTTAACGTCCACCCCATTTTAGAATACTGCTCCGTGGTTTGGGGCAACGATAGGATTACCTCTACCAGCCTTTTTGAAAGCATTCAAAAAAATTTCTTGGGATACTTAGTAAACAGAAAACTTTCTGACATAGACAGTTATGAGGGTTTGTATAAAACATGGAAATTGCATCCTCTGAGTAAGCGTCGTGGATTGCCGGCGGCGTTTTACCTCTACAAGGTCCTGCATAGATATGTTGATGGCAATATTTATAGATTGAGTCTAAAGGTTCCCCATGCAGGAGTGAGGAGGTATAGATTGTTTGTTCCATCTAACGAGATTAATGATGTCTCACCTCTGGCCCGTTGTGTTAGGATTGTAAATGATTTTGGAAACGAAGTAGACTTTTTTAACTCAAAAATTGACATTTTTAAGGTGGAATTACTGAGGAGTGTGATTTGGCGTAACTGAGTGTGATAGTATGTTGATATAATTTTTGTTTTTATGTTCAAGCTCTTTGTACCTACGTGTTATGTGTGTCTATGTTCATGTCTTCGTGTCTTCAGACGTTCTTCGTGCATAAACATGTTGATATATGGTTTGGTAAATTTGGAAATGGTAATAATAAATAGGAGTGGTGAAATATAATATATAAAGATTCAATATAGCAAGGCTGTTTGCCGTTCTACTTGCTGACGGACTTCCGGATCTGGCTGCACACTGTTTTGTGGGAGGAGACGGCATGGTGTAGGGGAGTGTGGGAGCCCTGAAATAAAAAAATAAATTAGTCAACATCTGGGTAGATGACCAGCTTTTTAAAAAGGAGAACAAATGAATATCATAAAAGTTCAGCTGATAAAAAGTTCACTGGTTTTATCAGATTTTCAAACAATAACAAAACAAATAAACTACTATTGTTTTATTGTTACAAATAGTATCACTGAAAATACACTCAAAATAAAAAATAAAATGTTTTATTGGATAGATATCCAAAAAAGTACTAAAAAATATATACAAAAAAAAAACAAATACTAAAAGTATATCCGAAATATTTTATTTTTGTTAACGCCAATATTTGTTCCTGAAGTTACGGATTTCATTCGTTATTCACTTATCATTCTCAACACAGTATAGTAGCTGTAAACTAAGCGCAGAGCCTAAAAAAATAATAATATTTATTATTACATTTATTTAAAAAAACAATTAAAAATATTTTAAATTAGTGATTAAAATTGTTGTAGGTCTTCAAACTAGCTCATCCATCTAAAACGTTAAAAAAACACCGTTTAGGCGAGCAATTTTTTATGGATAGTTGCAGACAGCAACAGATAAATAAACACCGATTTGGGATCACATCTACTCCAAAATTTTTTATAAAATTTATTTATAAAAAATTTATTTATAAATATATTTATTATAATAAATAAAATTATAAAATATATTTATTTATAAATTTTTTAAAAAAAACTTTAAAAAAAGTTTAAACACAACCACCTACAAAACTTAATAGGTAATAATATACAGTACCTAATAACAAATCATCATCGTCAACATAAAAGATACGGATTAAGCCTGCTGGCTTGTTCTAACTTCAAACTAAGTAATCTACTATTTCCTAAAGAAGTTGGGATATCTATCTCTTAGGAAGTCATCCTACTGGCTTATAAGTGAATATAAATATAAGTGAAATATAAGTAATAGTAATAGTAATAGTATAAGTATATAGTGTAATATAAGTGAAAAACATTAATATGTTTTTGATCGCTCGGCATCCAGTGTAAATGATTTTACCACTTTAGCCTGTATTTCTGGATGCCTATATTCCTGCCTAATATCTTAATTATGATATTCTAATGTAATAAGTTCATTCTCAACATCTCTACTTCGTTTACAGTTCAGCAGTTGATAGGGTAACGAACAATTTTAGCGGGGTGCTAAAAGTTCAAACAATCTTATGTCAGCAGCCTATAATTATATTTTGTGTATTCTGGGCAAACAGCTTCGAACATTCTTAATCATACATTAAAACTGGCAAAACCAAGTGTAATGAAATTTTTAAAGTCTTCTTCGCACTTTAACGACTTTAAAATTTTTTCCAATTTAATATCTGATATGAAAAAGCTTCAATTGTTTTAAGCTATAATTAAAATCAGTCGAAACACAATGCGTAAATGTCATGAGAAAAATATTGTAACATATATTAAAAATCCTATTCTTAATTATATGTATCCGGTAAAAATAGCACAGGAGTAAATATACATACAAATTCTAAAGCTGCTAAATCAACTATCATTACACCCCCAATTTTGAAACATAATGGTCTTTGAGAACGAATCATCATGAGTGTAGCTGCTTTACGGAAATCACTGTTTCCACGGTACCAGTCACTGCGATAAATAACTTCATTCAAATCAGTCGACTGAAATTAATACAAAGAATAATGAATGAATTAATACGTTTATAAAATGATGATTGCATTAACTCAGCGATTTTTCCAATGCCAAAGAAAAGAAACTACAGAGTGATTTTTCAGTCCTGATACCCAATTGTTAATGTCTGGTAATTTTTTCTAAGAAAAGGAAATTTTGTTTAGTGACTCGAAGTTGGTAGCCCTACTCAACCGTTATAGTAACGGCAGAGCGAGTTGATTCTCGTTGAGTTGTGCAAAATTTTGTGCCGTTTCCGGTCGTGTTACGAACAGAATATCTTTTAAACTAGAACAAAGGGTTTTGATTCTTGAACAATATATTGCTACGAAATCGTACGCGAGTGTAAAGAATCATTTCAAATTAAATTTGTTTGTGTTCCTCCACCAGAAAAAATATAAATTTCAAGGCTAACAAACCGATTTTGAGAGACTGGTAGTATTACGACAGAAAACGTAGTGGTCGACCGACTCTCTTGACAGATGACGTTTAAATTAATCGCTTGTTTAAATCTGGAATCTGAAGCTCTTGGACTAATCGTACGCAATACGGATACAATGTCAAATTTTTAGTAGCTTTCTGAACACTCAAATAAGACGAAACAACTTGCGAGGAAAGTTTTCGTAAACTATTCCGTGGAGAATTGAGCAATCTTGTTTCCATATTCACTAAAACGTCATTATGTTAAGATAGTTGGTCGACCACTACGTTTTCTGTCGAAAACACTACCTGGCCCTCGAAATCGGTTACTTAGCCTAGAAATTTATATTTTTTTCTGGTGGAGGAACACCAAGCAATTTAATTTGAAATTATTCTTTTACACTCGCATACAATTTCGTAGCAAAATATTGTTCAAGAATGAAAACTTGTTGTTCTAGGGTAAAAAACATTCTGTTCGTAACACGACCGGAAACGGCACAAAATTTTACGCAACTCAAGGAGAATCAACTCACACTTGCTTATCTATACCGGTTGAGTAGGGCTACCAACTTCGCGTCACAAAATAAAATTTCTTTTTTTTTAGAAAAAATTACCAGACATTAACAATTGGAGACAGGGCTAAAATATCACTCCGTATCTAACTAAATATTTTTGTCGTGTCCAACTTGAAGTTAAAACTATACCTGTTCGCATAAAACCAGTAAAGATTCAGCGCCTTCTATTTAATTAACTCGTATTTTAATACTTATTCGTTTAGTACAGAAGATAAATAAAAAGTAATACTGAACTTCAAAAAATGAATGATTTTACGCTCTTGATCATGTTTTTCATTATAAGCTTAGTTGAAACATTTTAAGTAGGCCACGGTTTAACAACTTTTTTTAGAAACGCATAATATAATAATTAAATTTTTTGTAAATATTGTGATAATATCTAAAGGGAATGTGTGTTCAAAAATTTTCGAGAGGGACTGGGATTTTAAAAATGCTAACGTAAATTATAAGAGTGATAAATAAGGTTTCAAAGAAATAGTTATAAATGGTTATAGTACAGGTAGGCCTGCCTATTATTATATGATTATTGTGAAAATGTCACGTGGGTACCTATTTAGATAATTGGCTTTGTTGTAACACCTTTTATTTAATCCTAATTTGTTTACAGTTTGTTAAAATTTATCCAGAAACCGTCAGAAGAGTTTTGCATTTATATTGTTATATTGAAAATCTCGGTTTTTCTAGTAAATTCCACAGCACCGTCTACATAAGGAGCTGCCGAGTTTGGTCCTGAGTTAATATTTGATGTATCTTTGACGTGAGTTCATTGCGTAGTGTGAACAGAGCGTTAGAGAAGGTCAACGTTACTGTGTATTGTTAAACGTTATTTCTATATGTTTTGTAAGTAATCTTTAGTAAATTGGTTAAGTTTATTTATTGTTATTAGTTGATTATAATTAATTTCTTATTTAATATAAGTAATTTATTTGTAGATTTTAATCAATTTATTAATTGTAATTTTTTTTTAGTTGTAATAAATACTTTGAATTTTAAACTTTAGTGTATAAATTATTTACTTTACTCAGATCCCGAAACGGACTTTAGAAATAAGTGTCACAAATTTATATAAAACAATTGAATTATAATGATTATACTCTTAAAACAGTTAATTATTTATAGTTTCAGTTTTCTTTTGAATCACTTACTTTGTGTTTTATCTCCGATCCAAACCAAGTGTATATTAACAACTGAATAAACATTGATGCGATGTAATGTAAGTCCCTCATGAACTCAGCTGAGTGAGTTTTGCCTTCCTGAAAGAAACTTATCTGGTGTAACAATTACAATCATTTTCAGATTTAATGGTAGGGCACATTTAAATTTCAAAATTCTCTGGTGAAATGCTGAATTTTCTTGTCAGCGTAAATAATAATCATATAAATAGTCAGTGTAAATATAACAAATTTTTAATCATAAATTAACAATGTACAGTAAAAAAACATAACTTAATTTTAATCATGAATGGACACTATGAAAACCAATTTCAGCAATACATATTTGGATGAGCAAAATATGGAAATCCACTAATTGACGCTAAGATAAGCTCTGTAAAACATCTTGAAATCAAAAATGTAGTTATTAATTCTAAAAGTTTAATTATACACTGTTCCTTAAAACACATACTAAGGTTGTAATTTTTAAGGCATTTATCAAGGCTTCTGACAAAGTCTAGCAAAAGCGTTTGCTTTTTAAAATGAAAACGTGGTTAACTCAAAACTTCTCTCTAGTTTTGATATCATATTTAGATAAAAGATGATTCAGCGTAAGCTTTTATGAAAAGTTTCAAAATTATTTCCGGCGTACCTTAACGAAGTATTGTTGGGCCACTTTTGTAATTTCTGTTTACTTGAGGCTTACCTACTACAGAAAATACAGTTTTGGCAACTTTTGCTGATGATACATTTGTTCTGGCTGTGGATGACGATCCACATATAGCTTCGCAGTGTTTACAAGGTTTTATAATATCCTTAGTAGGATGGTTACAGAAGTGAAGGATTAAACAGAATAAAACTAAATTAATACATGTAACATTCACTCTTCATAGACGAACAAGCCCATCAGTAATACTGGACAACATTGCGCTTCCATAATCAGAAAATGCGAAGTAGGTTTTCAAGAAACACATTTTGACAAAACAAAGATAGTTGGACTTAAAACTGAGAAATATATTTTGATTAATTCGGAGACGCTCACAACTATACCAACACTTTTTAAAGGTGTCGACTCTTTTTATCCCATTTTCATCCATTCTACAGCACACAACAATACCGAAAACATAACAAAGAACCAATCCACAAATGTTTAATTGATTAAGAGGAAATCCAAAATCCCTACTGCACAAATATGTACTCATTCTACTAGATGCAGTACCAGCTAGCTTAACGCACGATCTGATCTCCACCTTGTCACTCCAACCCTTGTTCACTTGGCATTCCAGATACCTGCAGCCACCTTCTTTTTCAAAAATGATCTCTTGAGGTGTAAACCTAATTTATAAAATTTATAAAATGTAAATTTTGAATTAAATACTTTAAAGTATACATTTTTGAGATTTCTCTACATTAAAGTAAATACAGTACTACTGCCATGTTTTTCCTGACTATTTGGGACTGGAAGTGATCCGAAAAATTGAAAGTCTACATGATTGGGAAACAATATAAAATAGTTAAAGACTGAGTGTACTAGGAAAACTTACCGTTTATACACACGAGTTCTTCTTCAGACAGAATCACTCTACAATGGGTTTATGTACAAATATTTACAATTGTTTAGTTTTTTTAACAAAAACTTATTATTTATTTATTTATTTTTTTATTTTATTTATTTTGTTTATTTTGCTTTCCTTTACTTTTATGTCGTTTAAAGGAACCACGATCGCCCTCATTGCGCAATCGTTTTACCATCTTACGATAATATTGAAACGATTGGTCGATTATTGGTTCAGCCGGTGTAGTGTTTGGCGGCTGCTCCACGTACATCTTAATATTGTCTAGCGATGATTACAGGAAAGTACAGTAATATGCGAGAGATCTTTAGCTGGAGTCACCAATGCTTCATCAGTATGGTGTAAACTGTAACTGTGGACTTTAAATATGTATATTTTTATTAATGTGCAATGCTGTACGGGTTATACAGAGTATAATTTACTGTATCTAGATTACACTATTTTTTAAATACTGTATGAGATATCTCGATCCAGTGAATTAATTTTTTCCGATCCAGTTGGTACGAACTTTCGGTTAAACAAGGTATTACTGTATTTTTGGTAAAGAAGTGCATATTTTTAAAAGCATACCTTTGTCACTTTGAATATCATAACACAAAGAGCAATGGATGTTACTGCAATCTGGACCGCCATAACAGGATTAAATATTCTTTTCAGATCCTGGAATTTCCTGTTTGAATATAACAAACTAAGTAATTATAGGTTTTGATATCAACACAATAATAGATCTACGATAGTTGGTGTTTACAGAACCTGAATGTCCAGTTTATGGACTGTTCATGTCACTGTTTTCTACCTTTAATTGTAATTGTTTTGCAAATTATTGTATTATCTATTTCTTTTGTTTATGTATGCAAAGTTGTGTAAATTTAGTTGTATCGTTATATATATTCTTAAATAGGTCACACAAAGGATGGGGGACAGACAGCGATGTTCCATGTGCAACTTAAGAGAGGAGGAGGACATTGTCCATTTTAAGGGTAATTATCCAATATTGGGTGCGATTAGAAGAAAATGTCTCGATAAAGCGGTTTTAAGTAAGGAACAGGTTGAATGGTGAAAATTGGATTAAATTGGTTGCCTTTGTGAGAGCAGCATTGTATTATAGAAAGATTTTGGTTTTTTATTTTAATTACTAATTGTCTTCTCATTTTCAATTCGGTGTTTTTTTAATTTTTTATTATTTGTCTTTTGTACGTTTATTTTTTCTTTTAAATTACATGGTAATAAGTATGTATAAAGCCAACCTGGCAGACGACCAAATAGTTATGCCAGCAGTGTATTAATTATAATATTTTTTAAGATTATCACATTATTGTATAAATTGTAGACCTATATGTATTTTAAGAAACTGAATGTAAGAATTGTATTTGGAAATAAACATACTATTATTATTATTATTATTATTATTATTATTAAATAGTTATATGCTTAAAGTCGGTTCCTCCTAGAGCACATTCAGCGCGCTTCGTAGTGTTATATTGTCAATCTTGTAAAATGTTTACGTCTACCGCTAGACCACACCAGGCGAACAACAAACTCTTTTAATCGCTCCTAACCTGAATCGTGTTTCCCTTACAAAGATGTACACAAAGAACAACCCATTCTTTATCAAATGTAGAGAACTGCAGCGCTCTCTCAACAAAAATTAATGTAGTGTCGTTAAACTGAAACTGATAGAAGATCATTTAGAAGTTGTGGAAAATACCTCCTGATCGTTTGAAGATATATAACGGGGCTAGGTTTCTTCAATGAAACATTATGGCAGTTGGTGGATCGTCGCCAGTGGGTGCGGTCTGGTGTAGATGCTCCGGATGGCTTCAATTTCTGAACCAATTCCGGCGAGGTGGAGATTCCTTGAGGTGTTTTGAATGTAGTCGTGAATGGAGGGAAAAAGAACGCGATCATGGATGATGGAGTTAGGAATTAAATAATGCAAATTTGCAATGAGGCGTAGGATGCGATTTTGAAAGGCGTGAAAGGCTTTTTATGTGTATTGGCTAGGAGTGGCCACCAGACCGGTGACCCGTATAGAAGGAAAGAATGAATGATAGCAGAACACATAAGTTGTTTAACGGAAGTGGAGATAGATTTGGCGCGGGGAATAGGGGTAAGTTTGTATAAAATGATCCTGCCCTTACGCATTTTGTCATTGCCGTGGTCGGCGAAGAGTAAGCCTCCTATCCAACGAATAATCACCCTATTAGTAACGAATTGATTGATTAGTTACAGAAAAATTATTCTGTCAATTCAGATAGTAAAATTGCAAAAATGTTAGTCGATTTCAAAAGCATTTACTGTTCAATTTTAGCTAAATAACCTGACTTACATAATTAAATTGCTAACTTGAAAGATGATTTCGAAAGTATATACTTACCAGTCCATTTTAGCTAAGCAACCTGACAAATTTAACGCGTAATCGAAACTATTACCTGACATGCAGCAAATCAAAATACCTAGCATTACAAAACCAAGCTTTGAAGGTGACATAAATTCATTTTAGAATTTTCTTTTGCTTCTCAACGAACTTGTTAATCACGAAAAACTTTATCAAACAAAGAAAAATTGGACTATTTACGTACATTTCTAAAACACGAAACGCTAAAACTTATATAAGACTTCCTAATTAAATTACCATAATTTCTTTAGCGCATAAAATAATTTTCACTCATTACACAAATCGAAGGCGTACCGCATAACTTCATTTCCATAAAATTTATTACTGAACATTAAAAATCCAGAAAACCGAATTCTGAATTCTATAAAGTGTTTGTCAATAAACATGACACTGTCATAAGCAGTTTCCGCTTATATACGAAGATCTTTTACATTATCTGTTATTATCTCGTTTTCACCCTACTGCAACGTTTCTGCACTACAGTCGACTTTTCTCACCGGAATTCAGCTTTTCTTGCAGTCAGCGCTTTGGTATTTCGTTTGCTGTTTGCTCGGACTTTTACACGATAGTGGAAGACCTTTCACGGTGTACGGTCTCCCGCATTGTGGGCGGTCACTCTCCCAGTTCACGTTTCTGATTTCGCTCTCGGTTTAAATCGCGCTTCACTCGCTCGATTTCTCAATGTAAAGTATGTCTTCGCTCTCGAGCAATCTCGAAATTTTGTCGGGCTTCCACCATCAACTCTAACGTAGGTTCCCCGTATTTCTGGGGATTTTATCCATTTTTTCTATTAAAAGTTTTAATTCCTTTTTCAATGACAAAAGGAATAAAAACATTTTTTTACAACCCTGCAAGTAGAAGTCTGTAAATTTAGGATGTCTTCAAAATTTTATCATTCAACTAATTGAGATAATATTTAATGGACAATTATACGTACGTTACAATTTTCTGGTGGTCTTGAATTACAAATTTTAGCCTTTGGTGCAACGACTCTTGAGAATCCTTAGAAGTTGTTAACACAGATTCGTCATCAAAGTTATGTTCTTGAAGTCCATCTGACGAGTTGCAATTTTCAAAATTATGTTGTAAATCTTCAAGAACAGACATAATTACATCAATATGACCGCAAAAAATATTTATAAATAAGCATAGAAATGCATCTAAACTCGTCAGTATGGTTACAACTCCAACTACACCAAATATTTCGTATGCAATAACACATTCCCGCGTTGGATATTCGGAGTAATTGAACGGATAAACTATATCCAATATTTTATGCATGAAAATTGTCCCATTAACTGAATTGTACAATGTAGGTCCCGATGTTATTGGCTTCAATACCCAAAATAAAATATTTACAAAGGTAAAACTGAGAAACGTAAAAGAAAATCTGTAAAAGAAAGAAATCACTTATTAATACTGCTTATTAAATTACAAATTACAAATAACTGCGTATTTCAAAAATTGATTTCGGGTCTCCGGGTGTAATTAGTCAGTCAGCTGTTTTGATTTCGTCTTAAAAAGTTAGGCGAGTCCAGCTGGGCAAGCAATTTGTCAAATGAGCAGCAAGATCCGGAACACAGAATTTTATAATGTAGGTGTCGTTGTACATGTACAAACTGGTAAGTCAATAACAGCAAAAAGCAGCGAACAAAAATTATACTTTTTGTAAAAAATTATAATTATTTTGTTTACACAAGTCATTTTTAGTTCAAATTTTATTTATTTTTTTTCACTCAAGACATTTTAATTCAAATTTTGTTATGTTGTACTCAAGACATTTTAATTCAAATTTTGTTATGTAAATTTTGTTAATTTAAGATTGTTATGTAATTGTGGTCGCTAATGACTTTATTGTTCATGCGACCTTAAACAAACAAGTAAAAAATAAATAAATAAATAAATTATACGTTTGATCAACAACGTATTGAATTACAAATAGCTACATTATATATCGGCTCTTTGTTATTTAGATTACGTTAGATTAATCTGATAATTTCATTTCTTTACCGTATTTTGTTTAAAACAATTCTGTTATTTAAAAATAACAATCAGCAAATATAAGAACAAATGTACAATTATTTATTTTTTAACCGTATGGTGCTGATATCATTGCAGCATTCATACTTGTTCCTATCGCGAAGGTCTCTAGGCCATCAGGGTTTGAGTTTTCCTTACGAATTACCTAGTACCTGTTGCGACAACATAAGTACAGACTTGTGCACATTTGAAATTTTTGTGTGAATAGCATAATAATTAGATAAAGAATTTATTAAAAAATAATACATGTCCGGACAAAAGTTACCACAAAATGAAAAAAAATAGTGAAGTGTTTTAAGAAATTACGTTACTACCAATTAATGTTACAACGAGTCATAATGGTATACGTGTACTCGTTATATACTCGTACATGAAGTCAGCTTGTAGGATGTGTTTTAAAACAAACTCCATGATCATTGTTTATTTAAGTGCATACGTTTATAAATAAACCTGAATACAAATCATCGTAAAATAACACTGCAGTGTTAATGTTATATTAAATAAAATGGAATATTAAATTCTTTATGGCAATATCTAACACGTCGTTATGTATATTACCAACATCATTATATTATATAAATTGTAAAATCTGGTTCAATGTATTTTAGATTGAAATTCTGTTTGACCTTAAATAGAGTTCTACCGAACGATTTAAAAAATTCATACACAGTTGTAGAGAGAACCTTTTGGGATTCTTCAAAAGTTCTGAATATGAAAATTGGTAAAAGACGTTTCTAGAGATGTTGCTATCTCGAAGGTATAGAAGCAGAGCTGGTTTTGGTTGCCAACATTTTATTAAAGTGTATGTCCTAGAGGCTCTCAGTTATGGAGGAGGAAATGCAGGGGGGATGGGCGTACAGATTGGGTAGGTTTGTTTGTTTACGCTTTTGTTCGCGGATGATCAGGTGGTGAATGCTAATAACGAGAGGACATATTTTTTTCTCAGGAAGTTGAAGGAAGAGTATGAGAAATGGGGCATGAAGATAAGACGTCATATTTAGTGGTGAGTAAAGAGAGAATAAATTTGAGAGTGAATGATTATGTGGCGAGGTGTGGTGACAAGTATAAATAATTGGGAACGCTGATATCACAGCGTTACCAATACGGTTTCAAGTGGCTTTGAGTTATTTTTCGGTGATAAGGAAGAAAAATGGGAGGCCTCGGAAAACGTGGCGGGTGGATTAATACGAGCAATGGAGGCAAGAAACTTAGAGGAGGGTGACTGGTGGTCAAGACGTGACCTGGAACAGAAGGTCATGGCGTTTAAAATACGTGATGCGGAATAACTATGTAGGACTCCCGTTTTAAAGTAAGGTAAAAGCCATAACAAAACAATATTTTATCGCGTTACGGCTTTGTTATTTACTTCGCAATTATTGTGAAGTAAATAACTAAATAATTAAATTGAAATTTCGACGGTGCTACTATTCTGGGGGCGTAGTTCTGTTTTTTGAAGGGTCGTCATAGTTAAGATACCTACTTGTTTTTTTAAGTGCATATATATTAAATATTGAATACGCAAAATAGCAAAATAAGACTACATATTATTTTCTGTAATCATGAAATCGGTTGCTAACAATAAATTAGTTTTATTTTGTGAATTAACTAGAAGAGTCAGTTTGTAAAATTTATTTTTAACCAAATTGATGCCCAAAAAATATAAAAATAGACGGCCTTAGTACTGTAGATGTTAGCGTCTTATATTACAAAGCGGAAGATCTCGGGTACGATTTTTGTCTAGGATCTGAATATTCTTCAACACGTTTAAATTTGCCGTTCCATAACACAGAAGTTACCAATAACAAAACTGTTAAACACCACTTTAAATAAACTGCAAGAAAAAATAATAATATACAAACCCGTTCGCAAATTTAACACTACGATAAAATATCTGTTTTTCTTTATCATTTTTGCACGACTGAAGAAAATTAACTTTCAGCACATCAAATAAATCATTCACTTCACTAGCATAATACGCAGTAATGAGTGATTTTAGAAGTGCACATATTGTCGGGAAAACTGCTGTTAATCGACCAATGGACTGAAAAAAATCAGGCGGCAAAATACACATGGTGAAAATTACCAAACCAAGAAATGTAATTATCTGGGTAAGATATAACAAATATAATACGAACGGTAAATTTAAACCATCTGCTTTTAAACTCAATACACCACCAAATGCTGCTACGTTTATGAAATTCAAAAACACTTCATGAGAATACTTTTCTCTAAAAGTTTTAAACACCATTTTTCCAAATTTATTTAATTAACGTCGCTGTACTGTCTAAATTTTTTACTATGATCAATTTGTACGAATAATAGCCTATATCAATTCAGAAAACGCCTTTAGAATAAAAGAGCATTTGTAGAGTAACTTAAATTTTATACTTTTTTATTTGTATATTTGTTACGTCATGTATTGTTGCTTTATTAATAACATTTACTCTTTTAATATACATACTAGTTTTATAGTTACCTTTTCTTCGTGGAAAAACCTTATAGCCTATTTTTTTGACAATTTTGGTAGGTGAATTAATTTGTTTTTGATTATAGACTATATCAATTTACGATTTTAGGTTTTAGTACACTGAGTAAATATAAAATATTTTTCATGGTAGAACATGTAAACCAAACAGAAGTTAAAAAATTGGATCGAAATTTAAATAAATTACAACTGTTTTGTTAAAATATGAATGACAACAAGAATTGAATTAGAAGGTAAATATGTAGAATGGCTATTAATTTCTCCTCCTATTTGTTGATATTATTACATTTATTCTGGTGGGTCTTTTGGGATCTGGTTATTGACAAATAACAAAACGTTCTTTAACGTACAACTAGTATTTTTTTTTGTATTATCCCTTATGTTTGTACGTTGTAATCTTTTCAATTCAGAACAATAAGCAATTATTCTAAATCAAAAACTAAATATATCAAGATAAGTTGTAAGAAGAAAATATAATATTTTAAATAAAAATTCCAGAAGCCAAATATTTAAATTATAAGCAAGAAAACAAAAGATAGTATAATTTTAAATAAATAATTTGAATCAGTTAGAAAAGAATTAAAAGAAATTGGAAGAATACCAAGATTTAATTTAATTATGGAACCAGCTGAAACAATTTTTCTAATTTTAATATATGTAGATAAATTTTCATAAATTTTTTAGACAAAAAACCAACTGCAGCAATGCATCGACGCCCCATTAAATTCTCAATCAATTGTTGGACAAAAAGAAACCAGAGGACTGCAAGCAATCTAGAACAATTCGTAATTATAAATTATTCTTCAATAACTGAGCTCATAATAATATTAAAAAAACTTAAAGATTTATTTAGATTACAAATGCAATATTTATAACAGTAAATTTATTAGCATAATTAGTATTATAATAATAGCTGTCATCAATAATAGTATTAGTTAAACATAATTTCAATTTTTATGTAAAATTAATTATATTTGTTCAAATCGATTTTTTTTTCATTAAATAATTTTCATTTCAATTTTCAATCTCTGATTTATTTCATTTTATAGACCGCTGAGAGAGTATGGTTAATTGAACCCCAACCATCAAAGTACACCGGTAACGACTGTCTAGTATTCAAATCCGTATAATAGAAATTACCTTTACTATATTTGAACCAGGAACCATCGTCTCCGAAAATCAGCTATTAAACAGCTGACTAGCGGCGACGATTTTACCTTCTAGACCAACCGGTGGGTCAGTATTTATTAACAAATTAATTAATTACCATAAGGTACTACGTTTGTAACAATTAAACCACTTCACTTAATAATAGATTAAATTTATTACAAAACGTTTAACTGGTTCAAAAGCGTCTTCATTTTTAATATTTAATGTTATTGAAATAAAATTAATTATAAACCGTTCATTTTAATTGATTTGAATAATAAAATTGTACCTACGGGCCTACAGTGGTTACATCGAACACTGGGAGTAATCTGGAAAGAAAATAGGATACCAGAAGAATGGAAGAAGGGACTGATCATACCACTGTTCAAGAAAGGGAGTAGAAGAAAGTGT
Source organism: Catonia carolina (assembly GCA_035578175.1). Classification (NCBI taxonomy): domain Eukaryota; kingdom Metazoa; phylum Arthropoda; class Insecta; order Hemiptera; family Achilidae; genus Catonia; species Catonia carolina. The sequence continues at coordinate 268,115,821 of JAQMRL010000001.1, forward strand.
GCGAATTATAGAGGAATTACTTTGCTGTCACACTGTCTAAAAATAATGGAAAAGATCATAGAAAAAAGACTAAGAACACATATAGAACATCGATTCGAGGAAGAACAACATGGTTTTCGATGCAATAGAGGAACAGTAGATCTTGTTTTTGCCATAAGGCAACTGATGGAGAAGCACTGGGAAAAAGGAAAGGATTTGATTGTTGTGTTCTTGGACTTGGAAAAAGCATATGATAGTGTGCCAAGAAGTAAAATATGGGAATCTTTACAGAAACTGGAAGCCCCAATTTCTTTAATTCATAAAATCAAAATGTTGTATGTGGAATGTGAAAGCTGTATTCAAATTGGAAATGGTAGATCGGAATGGTTTCGAACTAAAAGAGGTGTTCAACAAGGAAGCGCACTCTCCCCACTTCTTTTCATTGTTCTCATGGATGTAATTATTAAAGAAATTAAAGCTGTAAATCCTGGAAATTTGAATGTATTAGTGTTTGCAGATGATGTGGCCATCTGGGGAGAGACAGAGCAGGAGGTGCAGGAAAAGTTGGATTGCTGGAACAAGAAATTTAAGGAGTTCAAACTAACCGTTAGTAAGCAGAAAACAGTAGCAATGAAAGTCAGCAGAACACCTGCGCAGTGTAACATAGAACTTGATGGAGAAAGGATTGAATGTGTGGGAGGTTTTGGATATCTTGGAAGCGTCGTCTCAAATGATGGGAGTGCTAAGCTAGAAGTTTTAAATAGAGTGAATAAAGGATCCTCCTTCTTTTACCAAGAGCGGAACTTAGTCTGGGATAATACAGTTCCCATAAGAGCCAAACAGACCATGTTTAAAACATATCTTCTTCCGATAATGACATATGGCCTGGAAAGCTGTGTCTTATTGAAAGGGGATATTAGCAAATTACAGGCATGTGAGATGAAATTTTTAAGATCAGCCTTGCAGAAGACCAGAAGAGACAAGGTCAGAAATGAATATATAAAATGAGATATGCAGGTGACCTTAACGATGGAAGAAAGATTACGTACCGCAAGACTCAAATGGTTTGGACATGTACAAAGGATGCCAGAGGCACGTATCCCCAGACAGTACTTGGACATGGAGGTATCTGGAAAGAGACCCGTTGGACGTCCCAGAAGAAGATGGACTGACCAAATAAGGGATGATCTCCTAACAAAAGGAATGACACTACAGGATATCAGAATACAAAAGGTATATCAAGATAGAGATAGATGGAGGCATATCGTCTACTCAAATCCTACCCGGCCCGCTGGAAGGATACCCAGATGATGATGATGATGAATAAAATTGTACCCTACTGAATCGAGTTTTGAATAATTTCGGGTTGTAACCTAAATTATGATTATTGTACTAAACTGATCTAACCAGTATTATAGTGCCTATGTGGCACTAATTGCCACTTAATGGGTATTATTACGTTTACTGCGAAGAGGCCCGAATAATTAAGCTTCGATTAAACAGTGTGGTGAAATGCCGATAGCTCATGTGTTAGTACAGTAGTTCTACATAAAGAATCGTTTTAATATTTTTATCTTCTATTATATTCAACATTCCTTTAAATAATATATTTTTGTATTACATATCATTCTCATCTCATGGGTCATGTTCTTGCTTATGTTCTTAAATTGAACAGATTGCAACGGACACAACATTAGGGATTAACACAAATGTGTTTTTTACAATAATTTATTTTATATATTTAAATTCACATCAACATATAAGATATTAGTTGCTAAGATGAAGTAATGGTACGGTATAGAATTCTTGTTAATATTTCTGTACGGTAAGAGATCATCGAAGTTCAGATCATTAGCTTCGCGGTCAAAGAATTTGTTGTGATAAGAAACAGAACTATTTTTTGTAGCCCTGGAACTAGAAGATCAAGTGAACGCAAATTAGCACTCCACCTGCCTGTTATGGGTAACTAAAAGAATAATTGACCAAATAATAAGTTCTTACCACATAGATAAAAGGACAACATCGCTAACCTCCAAAATGACATAAAATTTACTCATTATTGAATGTTTTTCGCTATATATCATGTTCGGAATGAAACCTAAACAGGAAACATTTTTTTGAGATATAATAAAGCCACATGTTCACTCACTGTCTCACTGACTCACTGACATAAATTCTGACCCACAAGGAGGCCTCGGAGCGAAAAAATGTAATGGGGCTTTTCTCTCGGGCGTGAGCTGAAACCTGCCAGAAAATTGCCAAATTTCCGTTACGGCCCCTGGGGGGGGGGCTCAGGAGGGGCGCCCGAATATTTAGAACTCCCTTAAGGAGGCGTCGTTGCGCTACGGTCTTTGCGACCTTTTTTCTTCGTCTCGATGAGTTAGGAAGGGAGCACACCAAAACGCCCCGATAACTTACCCCTGGAGCTTCCAGGGGTCGGAGAAGGGGCGATTTTGGACCCCCAAAAAACGAAAAAATCACAGCCATCTGGGCACATCGCTTAAAAAAAACTGGAGCCGTGGTCCCCTTCACCTATAGCTAGAACCTCCAGGAAAAATCCGAAACTTGAGGTCAGCCATTCCGGGGGAGCGCGGTATGGGGTTTGATATTTTGAACTCCTTAACGATGTGTCCTAGCGTAAAAATGTATAAAACCTTTTTTGTTGCTCTCCCAAAGTGCTTCAAAAATATTTTACTAAAGTGGCTCTTAAATGACCCATTCGCTCAAAAAATTCACAAAACGAAATTTAGGCTTTTTAGGGGTTGCGGGGCTTTTCGTTGCAGGGCTAAAATAAATAGTTCTGTTTCTTATCACATGGTCAGCCAATTAAATGACTGAATCATTTGAGAACAGAAGAGGTAGAGGTGTAAAAGATACCAATCAGAGTTATCTTCTCTGAAAGTAATGAATTTCATTGTACAACCAGACCCTGTGGTGAATGAAGTGAAGGTGTCTTTTACAGAGTGGAAAATATGTGCTTTTCAGAGGGCCCGGCATGCTGATAAGTGTACTTTTCTATTCAGTGAGGAAGGCAATGGTAAACCACCTCACTTCTCTTTTTACTTAGTAAAACCTCTAGAGGTTCAAACCAGCCTTTCGGCTGTTGACCCAAACAGCAACAACAGGGGTTGCAAATTTCAGGTTTCCCCTTTTTTACGCCCTGGGATCACTTTTGATGCAGGTTTTCATTTTTTGTCAACTTACCCTATCGACCGGAGGTACGGAAAATTTTTGAAACCTTAGCTTCCGGACCTGTAAGGGGTGCTACGCTCCCACCAAAATTTAAAAAAATTTAAACTTTCAAAATCTTTGAATAGCTCCTTGTTTGGCGTTAAAAATACACAAAAATTTTTATGTTCAAAATTTTTCAAAACTACCTCCTCTACTTAGGCGGTGGGAAGCGGTGTTTTTTATCTCCTTAACAATTTGTCGGAGCTAGTAGCGCACAAAGGCTTTTTTGTTCCCCTCCTAAAGTACTTTAAGAGTATATAAGCAAACATTCCATTTTAATACCCGTTCGTTGCGAAAATCCGAAAAAACAAATTTCGACGTTTTTGTGTATTCGGGTTTCAAGTTACTTATTTCTTACGCCTCAAAAATAGCTTGGAGTCCAAATTTTCGCTTTATATAATGTTCGGAATGAAACCTAAGCAGGAGACTTTTTTGAGATTCGCCTTCCGGTCCCCGTAGGGGTGCTACGCCCCCCCAAAAATATTAAAATCTCAAATTTTTAAAATACGAAAAATCTTTTTACGGCATGTCATATAGCGTTAAAAACAGATACTAACAGCTTACTTTAAAATTGTTATAATCTCCCCTCTTTCATACCGGAGGGGGGCGTAATTTTCATCTTCTAAACGGTGCGTCCATTTTTGCATTGGATTGCAAAAATCCAATAAAACAAATTTTGATTTTTTTGTGCATCCGGGTTTCAAGTTACTTATTTTTACGCCTCAAAATAGCTTTCAGTTGAAACATTTGTCACGGTACGTTCTCGGCTTAGTACCCGAAACACGGGAAATTTTTTGAAATCGTAAGTTCGGGCCCCGTGGGAGGTGCTACCCAAATCCAAATTTTTTGGAAATTTTTAAATGTTCAGGACACTAAAAATTTTTCTACAGCATGTCAAGGAGCGTTAAAAACACTACAAAATTTATAGGGTCTTTTTCATTCCACTGCCGCAGTACATCAAGAATATGTAAACAAAGATCCCGTCAGCCCACCCGTTCACGGAGAAAAGTCAAAAAACTAAAATTTGACTTTTTGTGTATGCGGGTTTGAAGTTACTTATGTCTCACGCCACAAACATTGATTTAACTTCACATTTTTGTTTTGTCTAGTCTTTGCCTTAATATCGGCTTTATTGGCTTGAATCTTGGGTTGTACCCCCACCCCAAAATTTGGTAAAAAAAGTTTTTCTCGTTTAATTCCAAGAAACAAATGTTTTTGACGTACGTTCTGTGATGAACTTCTTCGGTGCGAAACAACATCCTTCCACTTAGGTCTATTTGGCCCATTTTTGGGGTGGAAGGGGGAGTCATTTTTAACTTGCAAACGGAGCACCGTAGCGTTAAAATATATAGGACCTGTTTTGAATCCCTGCTAGAGCAATTCCAGAATATGTACGGAAAGGTACCCTTAGACCACACGTTCATTAAGAAAACTCAAAAAATAACTAAATTTTGACTTTTTTGGAAAACCGGGTCTTAACTTACTTATTCCTTACCAACACCACATAAAAAATTTCTTTTACATTACATTTTTGTTTTGCATCATACTTGTCATAATATTGTCAGCATTGTTTAAATTCTCGGCTTGCACCTCCTTCCCAAAATTGGGTAAAAATATTTTTTCAAGGTTTTGTTCGAAAAAACAAATGTTTTTGACGTACGTTATATATAAAACTACGTCGGCGTGCGCAACATCTTTCGACCGAAGTCCTTCCGGCCCATTTTTGGGTGGAGGAGGCGTAATTTTTAACTTCTAAACGGAGGACCGTACCTTTAAAATGTACAGAACCTGTTTTGAGTCTCTGCTGGAGTAATTAAAGAATTTGTTTATACATGTCCCTTCGGCTAACACGTTCACTGAGAAAACTCAAATAACAAAATTTTGAATTTTTTGCACCCGGGTTTCAAGTTCCTTATATCTCACGCAACAAAAATTGATTTCACTTCAAATTTTTGCCTCAAATCGTGTTTTTCCTTAATATCTCTATATCATTGGCTAAATGCTCGGGTTGCAACCCTCCCCAAAACTGGGTGACAATATGTTTTTTCTCGTTTAGTTCGGAATGACAAATGTTTTTGATGTACATTCTATGTCAAGTAGTATTGGAATTAAGTCAGCGTGACACAACATCCTTCGTTTGAAGTCCATCCGGCCCATTTTGGAACGGGGGAGAGACCGAACAAAATTATTTGAAAAGTTATCTAAGCAACAGAGCACATTCGAACCCTATCAGACTGATTTTTGCGTGGTGACCCGGAAATTTTGAAAAACTTCAAGAAGTTAAAGAGAGAGAAATTCAATAGGTTTTATGTCGGCAATACCTCAAACCTTAATCCCTAGAAATGTTTTTCATTTAACCCACCAATTACCGGGAAAACCGGAAAAAATAGTGAAATTTTCGGATATCTTCTTTACATAAAGAAATGTGGGCAAACAAAGGCAGAACTCATACGAAACATATTAGATTGATTTTGGCACAGTGGAGACCCGAAATTTTCTAAAACATATCAAACCCTTTGGAGCTAAAATTTTGATTCAATTTTGCGGGTAATCTGCCAAAACCTAAAGCCCTGTTAATGTTTTACATGTACCCACAGCCACTTACGTGAAAATAAGGAAAATATGACTTTTTAAATTTTTTATTAGCTTGCAGAGAATTGAGAGCAGAAAACGACAAAGCCCATTCAAAACATATTAGATTAATTTTGGTGAACAGGGGATGACCGAGAAATTTTAGGATCTGGCTGCAACTGTTTTGTGGGAGGAGACGGCAGGGTGTAAAGGAGTGTGGGAGCCCTGAAATAAAAAAATAAATTAGTCAACATCTGGGTAGATGACCAGCTTTTTAAAAAGGAGAACAAATGAATATCATAAAAGTTCAGCTGATAAAACGTTCACTGGTTTTATCAGATTTTCAAACAATAACAAAACAAATAAACTACTATTGTTTTATTGTTACAAATAATATCACTAAAATACACTCAAAATAAAAAATAAAATGTTTTATTGTGTAGATATCCAAAAAAAAAACAAATACTAAAAGTATATCCGAAAATATTTTATTTTTGTTAACGCCAATATTGGTTCCTGAAGTTACGGATTTCGTTCGTTATTCACTCATCATTCTCAACACAGTATAGTAGCTATAAACTAAGCGCAGAGCCTAAAAAAATAATAATATTTATTTTAACATTTGTTAAAAAAAAAACCAATTAAAAGTATTTTAAATTAGTGATTAAAATTGTTGTACGTTTTCGAGCCAGCTCATCCATTTAACAGGTTAAACAAACACCGTTTAGGCGAGCAATTTTCTATGGGTAGTTGCAGACAGCGACAGATGAATAAACACCGATTGGGATCACATCTACTCCAAAATTCAGATAAGTTTCAACACAACTAACTGTTGTTGTTTAGGTCATCAGCCTGTAGGCTGGTTTGAACCTCTAGAGGTTTTACTAAGTAAAACGAGAAGTGAGGTGGTTTACCATTGCCTTCCTCACTGAGTGGAAAAGTATGCTTATCAGCATGCCGGGCCCTCTGAAAAGCACATATTTTCCACTCTGCAAATGATACCTTCACTTCATTTACCACAGGGTCTGGCTGTATAATGAAATTCATTATTTTCAGAGAAGATAACTCTGATTAGTGTCTTTTGCACCTCTACCTCTTCTGTTCTTAAATGATTCAGTCATTTAATTGGCTGACCATGTGATAAGAAACAGAACTATTTATTTTAGCCCTGCAACGGGCAGATTGAGTGTAAATAAATTGATACTCCACCTGTCTACAACTAACTACAAAACTTAATAGTTAATAATATACAGTACCCAAAAACATATCATCATCGTCAACATAAAAGATACGGATTAAGCCTGCTGGCTTGTTTTAACTTCAAACTTAGTAATCTACCATTTCCTAAAAAAGTTAGGATATCTGTCTCTTAGGTCATCCTTATAAATGAATGAGGCTTATAAATAAATAATACTTATTAATATTTTTGATCGCTCGGCATCCAGTGTAATTGATTATATCACTTTAGCCTGTATCTCTGGATGCCTATTCTCCTGCCTAATATCTTCATTATGATATTCTAACGTAATAAGTTCATTCTTAACATCTCTACTTATTTTACAGTTCAGCAGTTGATAGGGTAACGAACAAGTTTAGCAGAGTGCTAAAAGTTCAAACAATCTTGTGTCAGCAGCCTATAAGATACTTTTATTTTTCATATTCTGGGCAAACAGCTTCCAACATTCTTAATCATACATTAAAACTGGCAAAACAAAGTATAATGAAATTTTTAAAGTCGTCTTGCCCACTTTATCGACTTCAAATTTTTTCCAGTTTAATATCTGATATATGAAAAAGGTTAAATTGTTTTAAGCTGTAATTAAAATCAGTCGAAATTTGATGCGTAAATGACATGAGATGATTTTTGTGGAGGAACCAACATGGGACGAACTGGAAAAAGCAATTAGAAAACAGAAAAGTGGAAAAGCCCCAGGAATAGATCACATACCAGCAGAGATGCTAAAGAGTGGAGGGGAAACACTAAAAGGAGAGCTCCTGAACCTCATAAAAAAGATATGGAGAACAGAAACAATGCCCAGAGAGTGGAACATAGGAATAATTTTTCCAATCCACAAGAAAGGAGATAAGAAAATATGTGGCAACTACAGAGGAATCACACTCCTAAATGCAGTCTACAAGATTTTCTCTAGTATATTATTGACAAGAATGAGCAGCCTTGCTGAAGATATTATAGGGGAATATCAGTGTGGGTTTCGACCGGGAAGAAGTACGATAGACCAAATATTTGCTGTCCGACAAACAATGGAAAAATGTACCGAGCATAATGTTGACTTGCATATGTTGTTCGTGGATTACCAGATGGCATTCGACTCTGTAGACAACACAGAACTGTTGAATGTGCTAGAAAGCTATGGTTTCCCTCAAAAACTAATTCGCCTCACCAGGATGACATTAAAAGATAACAGAGCCCAAGTTTTAGTAGGAGGTAAACTGAGCAGAAGTTTTCATATCAACAAAGGCGTCAGACAGGGAGATTCACTATCGGCCTTGCTGTTCAATCTTGCCCTGCACAAAGTAGTTGAATATATTGACCCAAAAGGAAATATAATTCACAAGTCCAAGCAAGTCCATGCTTATGCCGACGACATTCTGCTGGTGGCCAGAAACATGAATGCACTAAAAGAAATGTTCACATCCCTAGAGAGAGCAGGTCACAATATGGGTCTAAGTGTAAATGAAAATAAAACAAAATACCTCAAGATGACAACCTCACTAGCCAGAAGATGCCGCGAAGACCTTCGTATAGACAACTATACTTTTGAAACTGTGGACTCTTTTACATACCTTGGAACAGAAATAAATATAAACAATGATATTGGTCAAGACATTAAAAGAAGGATAAGCCAAGGTTTCCGGGCCTACCATTCAAGCGACAAGCTCCTCAAGTCCAAACTAGTGTCCAGGCAAACTACAATGAAAGTGTACAAAACAATCATAAGACCAATTGTTACATATGGATCAGAAGCCTGGACCCTGACTGCTTATAACGTTAATACATTAAATGTTTTTGAAAGAAGAATTATCAGGAAAATATATGGAGCAGTAAGGACCAATGGAGAATGGAGAACAAGAACAAACTCAGAGATTGAGGAAATCCTGGAAGGTGCTAATATTGTTCGTTTCATAAAGTCAAGGAGAATAAGCTGGCTTGGGCATACCTACAGAATGAATGAACAACGAATGCAGAGGCGAATGCTCACAGGTAATATGATGGGTGCAAGAAGGAGAGGCAGACCAAGGAAACGATGGTTGCAGGATGTCGAGATGGATCTGACAGCAATGTCAGTGAGAGGTTGGAAGCAGAAAGCGATGGAGCGAGACGTGTGGAGGCAGATCGTAGAGAAAGCCAAGGTTCACCACGGACTGTAGCGCTATGAGAAGAAGAAGAAATGACATGAGAAAAATACTGTATAATATAATAAAAATCCTTTACTTAATTCTACGTATCCGGTAACAATAGCATAGGAGTAAATATACATACACATTCTAAAGCTGCTAAATCAACTATCATTACACCCCCAATTTTGAAGCATAATGGTCTTTGAGAACGAATCATCATGAGTGTAGCTGCTTTACGGAAATCACTGTTTCCATGGTACCAGTCACTCCGATAAATAACTTCATTCAAATCAGTCGACTGAAATTAATACAAAGAATAATGAATGAATTAATACGTACGTTTATAACATGATGATTACGTTAACTCAGCGACATTTCCAATGCCAAAGAAAAGAAACTACAGAGTGATTTTTCAGTCCTTATTCCCAATTGTTAATGTCAGGTAATTTTTTTCTACGAAAAGGAAATTTTGTTTAGTGACACGAAGTCGGTAGCCCTACTGTAACCTCTTTGCTCAACGCCGCACAAGGACGTCCAGAAACATTTAGCAAAACTGGTAACGAGGTTACAGTAAAAAAAGGTGTTGTTGTGATACATAAAATAAAGACACGGTACTGCACATAAATCTACAAAATATACTTTTAATAAATAACAAGTTTCTAATCAAAGATTCTATTACAATTAATTTCCTTAAAAAAACAAAAGAAAAAAAATCTAGAGACAAAACTCAGCGCATACATCAATAAACAAATTAATAATAATATTATTCAAAAGATTAATTATTACAATCCTACAGAAAATTAATTTTGACTAGCAAGTGCGTTAAAATTCAGCTGAATAAATTAATTTATTTGATATTTAATGCATTGGTAAAATTAAATAGGGAATTCCCAAGTTTTAAAGAAAATTTTAAAGAATATATATATATACATACATATGAATTGACTAAATAAATTTTAATGTGACAACACTCATCAATCTTTAAAATGATATGTATACAGATCCATATTCAAAATTCATATTTTTGTTAATTTAGAAAAGGCATGTTAAAGAAGCCAGTGAGAAATTTATTTAAAGGTATTAAATAATAAGATAATTCATTTTCTTCATTAAATAATTTTGCTGAGCAACAAGTTAATTGAACAAATAGAAAAATTTTTTTAAAAATTAAATTGATTTATTTTATTATGAAGGATTCATGTCTAGACGTTGCTGAGTTAAATTCTGTTCACCGCATGTATCGCCTTGTCGGCCAGATATTGTTAAAATTATATGGAAAATTAGTATCTCGAAGGTTCCAGAAGAAACGATTCAAAGGTAGACGAAATGCACACAATCCCCAGTGAAAATAAAATAAATTTTCTCATACCTCTAATAATCCAAATTATTTTCATACAGACGCAATTAACCAGTCAAAACCTCAGACAGGCAGGATGTTTTGGACCACACTCGCAATTTACATGACCCCTAGAGACATCGAACCCCGGTCTGTGAACCTCTGGTTAGACAATGACGACATGAATCTCCGAGTACCATTTTATGTTAATCTCGACATGAATCTTGAAGTGAAATTTGAAAAGTATCTCGAACTAAGTCTTGAACTAAATCTTGAACCCTAGTTAACACAATTCGCAAGGAATTAAACTCCAATCAAATACAAATTACCATGAAATAGAAGATTTCATGTTTGCAAAAGAAAATAGTTAACAATTCATAAAGAAAATCACATACAGAGTATTACAAATCAAAGCATGAAAATATATAGGTTACGTTTCACTGGCAATAATTAACAGGATATTAAATACATTAAAAAAATCATTACAAAATATTAGGTTTAAAAATATAGAATAGACTTGAAATAATATTCATAATTCATAACGAATATAAAAATTTACAACAATTAATGAAGTTACAAAATACGATGACATGGCAAAATTAGTCGCCATTACATGAAAGTAAAGTTTTAATCCGAGCTGTGTCACACTTTACAAGGTTATATTGCCAGAAAAACGGTAAAAGCAATAACAAATTACACTTACCTAGAAGGGTAATACGTAGAAACGAAGAAAAAAACATTTCAAATAATTATTTAAGACATAATAAAATCAGCACGGCACTGTACGTCCGGCCATTACAAGAGCAAGTAACGAACAGGCAGAAAGCTGCCGAAAGCAGGGCCCAGTGAAAAACCAGCGTGACGTCACGCACAAAACTCACTAGGAGACCCTGAGCGATGAACAGCAAACACGTAGTGCATCGAACATCCGATAGAATGAGCGAACCTGCGTATAAATAGTCGAAAAGAAAGAAAAAGGGAAAACCCACGTAACGTCCAAAAAAAAAGTGTTACACTACTCAACCGTTATAGAAACGGCAGAGTGAGTTGATTCTCGTTGAGTTGTGTGAAATTTTGTGACGTTTCCGGTCGTGTTACGAACAGAATAACTTTTAACTTAGAACAAAGGGTTTTGATTATTGAACATTGTATTGATACAAAATCGTACGCGAGTGTAAAGAATCATTTCAAATTAAATTTGCTGTTGCTCCTCCACCAGAAAAAAATATAAATTTCAAGGCTAACAAACCGATTTTGAGAGACAGGTAGTGTTACGACAGAAAACGTACTGGTCGACCGACTCTCTTGACAGATGACTTTTAAATTAATCGCTTGTTTAAATCTGGAATCTGAAGCTCTTGGACTAATCGTACGCAATCCGGATAGAATGTCAAATTTTTAGTAGCTTTCTGAACACTCAAGTATGATGAAAAAACTTGCGAGGAAAGTTTTCGTAAACTATTCCGTGGAGAATTGAGCAATCTTGTTTCCATATTCTCTAAAACGTCATATGTTAAGATAGTTGGTCGACCACTACGTTTTTTGTCGCAAACACTACCTGTCTCTCGAAATCGGTTACTTAGCCTAGAAATTTACATTTTTTCTGGTGGAGGAACACCAACCAATTTAATTTGAAATTATTCATTTACACTCGCGTACCATTTTGTAGCAAAAAATTGTTCAAGAATGAAAACTTGTTGTTCTAGGGTAAAAGACATTCTGTTCATAACACGACCGGAAACGGCACAAAATTTTACACAGCTCAAAGAGAATAAACTCACCCTTTCTTATCTATACCGATTGAGTAGGGCTATCAACTTCGCGTCACAAAATAAAATTTGCCTTTCTTAGAAAAAATTACCACACATTAACAATAATTGGGGACAAGACTAAAATATCACTTTCTATCTAACTAAATATTTTTGTCGTGTCCAACTTGAAGTTTAAAATATGCCTGTTCGCATAAAACCAGTAAAGGTTCAGCTTCTTCTATTTAAATTACTCGTATTTTAATATTTATTCGCTTAGTTCAGAAGATAAATAAAAAGTAATACTGAACTTCAAAAAATGAATGATTTTACACTCTTGATCATGGGTTTCATTATAGTTGAAACATTGTAAGTAGGCCACTGTTTAATAACTTTTATTAGAAACGCATAAAATAATAATTTATTTTTGTACATATTGTGATAATATCTAAAGGGAATGTATGCTCAAAAATTTTCGATTGGGACCGGGATTTTAAAAATGTTAACGTAAATAATAAGAGTAATAAATAAGATTTCAAAGAAATAGTTATAAATGGTTATAATACAGGTAGGCCTGCCTATTATTATATGACTATTGTGAAAAAGTAGAGTGGGTACCTATTTAGATAATTGGCTTTTTTGTAACACCTTTTTTTCAATTCTTATTTGTTTACAGTTTGTTAAAATTTATCGAGAAGAAGTTAAGATTATCTCGGTCCTTCTAGTAAATTCCACAGCGCGTTCGGTTTTGCCGAGTTCGGTCCTGGGTTCAATATTTAATGTATCTTTGACGTGTGTTCATTGCATAGTGTGAACAGAGCGTTAGACAAGGTCAACGTTACTGTGTATTGTTAAACGTTATTTCTATATCTTTTGTAAGTAATCTTTAGTAAATTGGTTCAGTTTATTTATTGTTATTAGTTGATTATAATTAGTTTCTTATTTATTATAAGTAATTTATTTGTAGATTTTAGTCAATTTATTAATTGTAATATTTTTTAGTTGTAATAAATACTTGCAATTTTAAACTTTAGTGTATAAATTATTTACTTTACTCAGATCCCAAAACGGACCTTAGAGATATGTGTCACAAATTTATATAAAACAATTGAATTAAAATTATTATACCCTTACAATAGATAATTATTCATAATTTCAGTTTTCTTTTGAATCACTTACTTTGTGTTTTATCTCCGATCCAAACCAAGTGTATATTAACAACTGAATAAACATTGATGCGATGTAATGTAAGTCTCTCATGAACTCAGCTGAGTGAGTTTTGCCTTCCTGAAAGAAAGTTATTTGGTGAACCTTATTATAATTATTTTCAGATTTAATCGTACAGTATATATAAATTTCAAAATTCTCTGGTGAAACACTGAATTTTCTTGTCAGTGTAAATAATAAACACATAAATTATCAGTGTATACATAACGAATTTTTAATCATGAATTAATAATGTACAGTAAAAAACATTATTTAATTTTAATTATGAGTGGATGGTATCAAAACCAACTCCTGTAAGACATATTTGGATGAGTAAAATATCGAAGTCCACTAATTGACGCTAAAATAAGCTCTCTAAAACAACATCTTGAAATCAAATTTGTAGTTTTTAATTCTATAAGTTTAATTGTACACTTTTGTCCTAAAATACATACTAAGGCTGTAATTATTACGGTATTTATCAAGGCTTTTGACAAAGTCTAGCAAAAGGGTTTGCTTTTTAAAATGAAAACTGTATTAACTCAAAACGTCTCTGTTGTTTTGATATTATATTTAGATAAGAGATGTTTCAGCGTAAACTTTTATGAAAAGTTTTAAAATTATTTCCGGCGAACCTCAAAGAAGTATTGCTGGGCCACTTTTGTAATTTCTGTTTACCTGAAGCTTACTTACTACAGAAATTACAGTTTTGGCAACTTTTGCTGATGATACGCTTGTTCTGGCTGTGGATGAAGATCCAACTATAGCTTCACAGTATGCATAAGGTTTTATAATATACTTAGAAGAATGGTTACAGAAGTGAAGAATTAAAAAAAAAAACTAAATTAGTACATGTAACATTCACTCTTCGTAGACGAACGAGCCCGTCAGTAATACTGGACAACATTGCACTTCCATAATCAGAAGATGCGAAGTAGGTTTTCATCTCGACCGCCAACTAAAGTAAAAGAAACACATTTTGACGAAACAAAGATAGTTGGACTTAAAACTGAGAAATATATTTTGATTAATTCGGAGACGCTCACAACTATCAATTAATCAATCACCTATACCAAAACTTTTTAAAGGCGTCGACTCTTTTTGTCTCATTTTCATCCATTGTACACCTCACAACAATACCGAGAACAAATCACAAGGAACCAATCCAAATTAAGAGGAAATCCAAAAATCCCTACTGCACAGATATCTGCACAATATCTCCTATCAAATATCTCATTCTACTAGATGCAGTACCGGCTTGCTTAACGCACGATCTGATCTCCACCTTGTCACTCCAACCCTTGTTCACTTGGCGTTTCAAATACCTGCAGCCGCCTTCCATTTCAAAAATGATGTCTTGAGGTGTAAATATAATCTATAAAATTCATTAATGTAAATTTTGAATTAAATACTTTGAAGTATACATTTTTGAGATTTCTCTACATTAAAGTAAATACAGTACTACTACCTTGTTTTTCCTGACTATTTGGGACTGGAAGTGATCCGGAAAATTGAAAGTCTACATTATTGGAAAACAATACAAAATAGTTAAAGACAGAGTGTACTAGGAAAACGTACCGTTTATACACACGAGTTCTACGTCAGACAGAATCACTCTACAATGGGTTTATGTACAAATATTTACAATTGTTTAGTTTTTTTTAAAAGAGATCATTTATTTTACTTTCCTTTACTTTTATGTCGTTTAAAGGCACCACGATCGCGCTCATCGCGCAGTCGTTTTACCATCTTACGATAATATTGAAAGGATGGCTCGATTATTGGTTCAGCCGGTGTAGTGTTTGGCGGCTGCTCCACGTACGTCTTAATATTGTCTAGAGATGATTACAAGAAAATACAGTAATATGCGAGAGATCTTTAGCTGGATTCACTAATGCTTCATCAGCATGGTTTAAACTGTAACTGAGCACTTTGAATATGTACATTTTTATTAATGTGCAATGCTGTACGGGTTATGCAGAGTATAATTATTTACTGTGTCTAGATTAAACTATTTTTTAAATACTGTATTAGATATCGCGATTCAGTGAATGAATATTTCCGATCCAGATTGGTACAGACATCCGGTTAAACAAGGCAGTACTGTATTTGGTAAAGAAGTGGATATTTTTAAAAGTATACCTTTGTCACTTTGAATATCATAACACAAAGAGCAACGGATGTTACTGCAATCTGGACCGTCATTACAGGATTAAATATTCTTTTCAGATCCTGGAACTTCCTGTTTAAATACAACAAACTAAGTATTTATAGGTTTTGATATTAACACAATAATTAGGTCTACGATAGTTGGTGTCTAGAGAACCTAGATGTCCAGTTTATGGATAAGAGAAGTCATATTCACCGTTTTCTACGTTTAATTGTAATTGTTTTGCAAATAGTTGTGTTATCTATTTCTTTTGTTTATGAATGCAAAGTTGTGTAAGTTTATTCGTATCATTATATTCTTAAATCGGTTAGTTAAGTCGTTTCCTCGTAGAAGGCATTCAGCGCGCTTCGTAGTTGTTTTAAATTGTCAATCTTTTTTTTGAGCACTTTCAATTGATATTTAATTTCGGTTATTTTATTTATTATTTTATTCTAATTATAGTTTAACAAAACCAAGCTTTGAAGGTGACATAAATTCATTTTAGAATTTTCTTTTGCTTCTCAATGAACTTGTTGATCACAAAAAAACTTTATCAAACAAAGAAAAATTGGACTATTTACGTACATCTCTAAGACACAAAGCGCTAAAACTTATACTGTATACGATTTCCCAATTAATTACTGTAATTTTTTTAGAGACTCACCACTTTTTTAGTGACACTGCCATAAGCGGTTTCCACGTATATATGAAGACCTTTTAGATTATCTGTTATTGTTTAGGCATCAGCCGAAAGGCTGTCTTAAACCTGTAGAGGTTTTACTAAGTAAAACGAGGAGTAAGGTGGTTTACAATTCCTTCCTTACTGAGTGGAAAAGTACGCTTATTAGCATGCCGGGCCCTCGAGAAAAGCACATATTTCCACTCTGCAAATGATACCTTCACTTTATTCACCACAGGGTCTGGCTGTATAATGAAATTCATTACTTTCAGAGGAGATAACGCTGATTAGTGTCTTTTACACCTTTACCTCTTCTGTTCTTAAATGATTCAGTCATTTAATTGGCTGACCATGTGATAAAAACAGAAATGTTTATTTTAGACCTGCAATGAACAGATTGAGTGTAAATAATTTGACACTCCACCTGTCTGTCATGGGCTATATTATCTGTTGTTCGTTTCTGCCCGACACCAATATTTCTGTACTACAGTCGACTTTGCTCACCGGAATTCGGCTTATCTCGCTGTCAGCACTTTGGTATTTCGCTTGCTGTTCGACCGGATTTTTACAAGATAGCGGAAGACCTACACCGTGTACGGTCTCCCGCATTGTGGGTGGTCACTCTCCCAGTTCACGTTTCTAATTTCGTTTTCGGTTTAAATCGCGCTTCACTCGCTCAATTTGTCAACGCAACGTATGTCATCGCTCTTGAGCAACCTCGAAATTTTTTCGGGTTTCTACCCCCAACTCTAACGTAGGTTCCCCGTATTTCTGGGGATTTTACCCATGTTGTCTTTTAAATGTATTAATTTTTTTGAATGACAAAAGGAATAAAAAATATTTTTACAACTCTGGAAGTAGAAATCTGTGCATTTAGGACGTCTTCAAAATTTTATCATTCAACTAATTGAGATAATATTTAATTGACAATTATACGTACGTTACAATTTTCTGGTGGTCTTGAATTACAAATTTTAGCCTTTGGTGTAACGACTCTTGAGAATCCTTAGAAGTTGTTAACACAGATTCGTCATCAAAGTTATGTTCTTGAAGTCCATCTGCAGAGTTGCAATCTTCAAAATTATGTTGTAAATCTTCAAGAACAGACATAATTACATCAATATGACCGCAAAAAATATTTATAAATAAGCATAGAAATGCATCTAAACTCATCAGTATGGTTACAACTCCAACTACACCAAATATTTCGTATGCAATGACACATTCCCGCGTTGGATATTCGGAGTAATTGAACGGATAAACTATATCCAATATTTTATGCATGAAAATTGTCCCATTAACTGAATTGTACAATGTAGGTCCCGATGTTATTGGCTTCAATACCCAAAATAAAATATTTACAAAGGTAAAACTGAGAAACGTAAAAGAAAATCTGTAAAAGAAAGAAATCACTTATTAATACTGCTTATTAAATTAAAAATTTGTTAACTGCATATTCCAAAAATTGATTTCGGGTCTCCGGGTGTACTTAGTCAGTCAGCTGTTTTGATCTCGTCTTAAAAAGTCAAGTGAGTCCAGCAGGGCAAGCAATTTGTCAAATGAGCAGTAAGATCCGAAACACGGAATTTTATAATGTAGATGTCGTTGTATATAAAAACTGGTAAGTCAATTGCATCAAAAAGCAGCAAACAAAAATTATACGTTTGATCAAAACGTACTGAATTACATATACATTGTGTATCAGTACATTGTGTAATATACATTGTGTAGGGTTACTAGGTGAAAACCGGTCAACGGTCTCGAAGGCGGAAGAGGAGGAATCCCAACGGCGGAGAGGGCGGAAGAGCCTAGAGTGGCGACTCGAATGAAAGGCCCTGCGAGCTTGGAAGCAGTAAAGTAGCAACCCTACTACCAAGCTTAACCTGCGCAGCGTTCGTACCGCGGCCAGGGGATCAAAACAACCACTGGCAAACTCACAGACAGCCTCGGAAATAAAACCGGATTAAAGGATAAAACAAATGGAATTGCTAAAAAAAAAAAAAGATTTGGAATTGCGGATTTGTTAAAATTAGGCACGTGGAATGTTAGAGGGTTATCTAATAAAGAGGATGAATTGAATATGGTTTTAAAACAGCAAAATGTAGACATTGCGGTGATTACGGAAACGAAAAAGAAATTACAAGGGACGAAGGATTTGGGTGATTACTGGATGGTTTATAGAGGCGTATCACAGAATCAAAGAGCAAGTGCAGGCGTGGCGATCATGATCAGCAATAAATGGAAAAACAATATAATGGACTACTCATGTGTAAATGAAAGAATAATATCATTAAGGCTCAAAATTGAGAGAGGTCATCTGACTGTCATTGGTATTTATGCACCTGAAGAGGGCAAGAAAGAAGAGACTGACTCCTTCTATGATAACCTCCAAAAGATTTTGAATAAAGTAAATGGAACTGATCACGTTGCAATAGTCGGAGACTTCAATGCGAGAGTGGGTAACATTCCTATACCAGGAGTGGTGGGCTCTTTTGGTGAAGCGACCATGAATCATAATGGACAGGAACTGCGGCAATTTGCCTCATTCAATGATCTCAGAATCACTAATACGTTTTTTAACAAAAAAGACATTCACAAATTCACCTGGAATGCTAGAGGTTTGAGATCGATGATTGATTATGTTGTTGTTAATGATAAGATGAAGAGATTGGTCCAGGACGTACGTGTATTTCGAGGATGCGACATCTACAGCGACCACTATCTTGTGATAGGCAAAGTTCTAATTTTGAAAAAATGGAGGAATATCAGGAGAAGTAAAGCTCAGAGGGAAGAAGTCTTTAAAATAAATCTTTTACAGGAAGATAGCATACGAGATCTCTATCAAAAAAGATTACAAGAATCCCTGATGATAGTTCCAACGGCAGATGATATTGAAACAGAATGGTATAATATTAAATCATGTATGAAAAAAGCAGCAACTGAAGCACTTGGGAAAAAGATAAAGACAAGAGGTAGAAATCGTTTACGAATTTGGAATCCTGACATAGAGGATGCTATCAGAGAAAAACAAAGTTCATATCTCACTCTGTTGCAAAAGAAAACTCGTCAAGCAAGAGAAGATTACAAAAGGAAACGTAACTTTGCCAGACAAGTAGTAAGGAAAGCTCAACGGGACTCATGGGACAGGTTTGTAAATGTTATAGAGAAAGATATCCATGGGAGGCAACAATGCGCTTTTAAGATAATGAGATCCATCAATAGAGTCGAGAGAGATAATGCTCCATTAAACATTATTTCAGATGTTGAGTGGGAAAAACACTATAAGGAGTTGTGGCATTCTGAAGATGCTGGAATCGGATGTCCCTTTGAACCATCTGCCAATAATTCAGTAGACTCAATAACAATTGAAGAATTACAACACTCTCTAAGGAGTATTAGAAATAGGAAAGCTGCTGGATTGGTTGGTTTAAATGGAGAGCTCTTTAAATATGGAGGCATGTTTTTTGAATTAAGGTTTTTGCACCTCTTAAATAAATGTTGGAGGAGACATGGAATTCCAGAAGAATGGAAAAAGGCAGAAGTTATATCTCTTTTTAAGAAAGGAAAGCGGAATGACTGTAGGAACTACCGAGGTATCAGTCTTCTCAATGTTGGATATAAGATCTATTCCAAAATCATTAATTGCCGGGTGAAAAATATTGCTGAAGCAATTCTGAATGAAGAACAGAATGGATTCAGAATAGGAAGATCATGCTCAGATAATGTTTTTTCAGTCAAAAGGATTATAGAAAAAAGACGAGAATACAATCTTGAAACCCATATGGCTTTTGTTGACTTTGAAAAAGCTTTCGATAGAGTGGATAGAAGACACCTTTGGAATATTCTATGTGAAAGAGGATATCCACTTCACCTCATTAATGCAATAAAAACACTTTACCATAACACGCAAATAGTCATAAATACAGGTAAAAAGAGACTTGAGGAGATGACAATTAACCAAGGAGTACGACAAGGGTGCAGCTTATCACCCACTTTATTCAACATTTATATAGACCACATTTTCAGGAAATGGAAATGCAGAGTAGACTTAGGTATCAAGTTGAATAATGAAAAATACCTGAACGCATTACTATTTGCAGATGACTTGTGGATTATTCAAGAAAACGAAGATAGCCTCCAAAAATCAATCCATGTCCTGAACAATTTATGTAAAGAGTATAATTTTAGAATCTCTAAAGAAAAAACAAAAATAATGGCATTCACTGGCAAGTTTCCCACTAGATCAAAAATTGTGGTAGATGACAAAGTGTTGGAACAAGTATCACAATACTGCTACCTCGGCTGCAATATCAGTTTTAAAGATGATTTAGATATTGAGAAGAAGATAGGGAAATTCCAATCAATATGTGGTAATATCAGCAGAACCCTGGGGAAAAAAGCGAGGAAAGAAACTACCATGAAGTTTTATAAAGTGATGGCTGCTCCGGTCCTCCTCTACGGAAGTGAATCATGGGTCACTACAAAACCGCTAGAGAGTAGAGTGCAGGCGGCAGAAATGAGATTCCTACGCAGGGTAAAGGGCTGTGACAGACGGGACCACATAAGGAACGATGATATTCGGAAAGAGCTGAATGTGTACAGCCTGAATGAAAGAGTGTTACAATACCGCAATCAGTGGAAGGAGCATGTTAAACGGATGCCAGCAGAAAGATTCCCTCTAAATATCTTAAATTACCACCCCGTAGGTAAAAGGGATGTTGGTAGACCGCGGAAAAGATGGCAGTAATAAAGGGAAATAAAATAAGACTCAATGCAAGTTGAATGATACAATATAGTAATTTAAATGATATAAATGTTAATAAGCTGATGTGAGTCGGAACAGGCAAAAGCCTAATCCTTGAGTGTAAGAAGAAGAAGAAGATTGTGTATCAGCTCTTTGCTTCTTTAGATTACGTTAGATTAATCTGATAATTTAATTTCTTTACCGTATTTTGTTGAAAAAATTCTGTTATTTAAAAATAACAATCAGCAAATAAACAATTGAAAATTTATTTAATTGTATGGTGCTGATATCATTACAGCATTCACACTTGTTCCTATCGCGAAGGTCTCTAGGCATCGGGGTTTGAGTTTTCCTCGCGAATTACCTAGTACCTGTTGCGAATACATAAGTACAGACTTGTGCATATTTGAAATTTGATGTGAATAGAATAATAGGAAAAAAATTTACTAAAAAATAGTACATTGTCCGGACAAAAGTAACCCCAAATTGAAAAAATAGTGAAATATTTTAAGAAATTACGTTACTACAAATTAATGTTACATCGAGTCATAATGGTACATGTGTATTAAACTCGTTCATGAAATCAGCTTGTAGGATGTATACCTACTTTAAAAGAAACTCGATGATCATAGTTTATTTAAGTGCATACGTTTACAAATAAAACTGAATACAAATAATCGCAAAATAACACTGCAGTTATAATGTTATATTAAATAAAATGGAATATTAAATCCTTCATGGCAATATCGTCGTTATGTATATTACCCGTCATATATATATATATATATATATATATATATAACACGTCGTTATGTATATTACCAACATCATTATATTATATAAATTGTAAAATCTGGTTCAATGTATTTTAGATGGAAATTCTGTTTGACCTTAAATAGAGTTCTACCGAACGATTTAAAAAATACATATACAGTTGTAGAGAGAACCTTTTGGGATTCTTCAAAAGTTCTGAATATGAAAATTGGTAAAAGACGTTTCTGGAGATTTTGCTATCACGAAGGTATTGAAGCAGGGCTTGTTTTGGTTGCCAACATTTTATTAAAGTGAATGTTCAACAGGCTCTCAGTTATGGAGGAGGAAATACAGGGGGATGGGCGTACAGACTGGGGAGGTTTGTTTGTTTACGCTTTTGTTCGCGGATGATCAGGTGGTGAATGCTAATAAGGAGGAGGACATATTTTTTTTCTCAGGAAGTTGAAGGAGAAGTATGAGGAATGGGGCATGAAGATAAGACGTCATATTTAGTGGTGGGTAAAGAATGAACAAATTTGAGAATGGATGGTGATGTGGCGAGGAATGGTGACAAGTATAAATAATTAGGAACGCTGATATCACAGCGTTACCAATATGGTTTTAAGTGGATTTGAATTATTGTTTGGTGATAAGAGAGAAAACCGGGAGGCCTCGGAAAACGTGGCGGGTGGATTAATGCGA
The DNA here is from genome assembly GCA_035578175.1 of Catonia carolina. NCBI lineage: Eukaryota > Metazoa > Arthropoda > Insecta > Hemiptera > Achilidae > Catonia > Catonia carolina. The sequence continues at coordinate 268,138,279 of JAQMRL010000001.1, forward strand.
GCAATGGAGGCAAGGAACTTGGAGGAGGGTAAATGGTGGTCAAGGCGTGACTTGGAACAGGAGGTCATGGCGTTTAAAATGCGGGATGCGGAATAACTATGTAGGACCCTTGTTTTAAAATAAGGTATAAGCCATAACAAAACAATATTTTATATCGTTATGGCTTTGTTATTTACTTCGCAATTTGCAAAGTAAATAACTAAATAATTAAATTAAAATTTCGACGGTGCTACTATTCTGGGGGCGTAGTTCTTTTTTTTAAATGGTCGTCATAGTTAAGATACCTTATTGTTTTTTAAGTGCATACATAGGGTGATTCAATACTATACGGCAATCTCTTGGGGTCTCATTCTATAGCTAAAATAAGAAAAAAATTCATATAAACATATGCCTGAAAACGCTTAGTTAGCGAGTTACGGCTAGCAAAACATTTCACGTAGAACTATGTACCCTCGGTGAAGTAAGGCCGTATAAAAATGTTAAAGGTAATTACAAAGATACAAATACAATATTGTTTCTTATGTTTTTTAATCTGAAAAATTGAATAAAATTGGTTCTAGAACTGTAAATGCAATACAGGTACTTTCAGAGATATCTTACATAAAACACAAGAATTGGTGCAAAGAAGTAACACATTTTTGTGTTTAACGTAAGATTACTTCCGTAAATGGTAAATAAAGGTATAATTTTTTCTTAAACAAATTTGTAGAAAATTTAATTCTGAAAAGATTCATGTGAATTACTCAGGAAAAAAATGAATAATAGATACTGAAATTTCGCTTTATTTAAAATCAAAACAGACGCACATAAAACGCACAATCTTAACTGCATAAAATATTAGGTTGGAAGTAACAGCTGATCATTATCAGCTGTTACTCCCAACCTAAATATTAGTTAATATTCTATGCAGTTAAGAATGTGCGTTTTATGTGCGTCTGCTTTGATTTTAAATAAAGCGAAATTTCAATATCTATAAAGGATCCCACACACCGGCGCGAAATATTCGCAGCAGTAGCGAAATATTCGTTGTTTACGCGACAGCTGTTGTTTAAAGTAATGGCGACTTACGAGCCAGCCCACACCAGAGCGGATTTCGCGCGAATGTGCAGCGTTTTATTCGCTGCGATTTTAGTGCGAAATATTCGCTGAAGCAGCGGAATACCGGTTATGTAAGCCACAGCTGTTACAACAACAATAAACAGCTGTTGTTAATTGTAATGGCGGCATACGAGCCAGCCACACCAGCGCGACCTGGAGGAAGATTTGCGCGAATTTGCCGCGTTTTTATTCGCTGTCACAGCGAATATTCAGTTTGCAGTCGACAGCGTTTTTTTCGCAACAACAGCGAATTCGCGAAGTACCAAAATGCCAGAGACTGAATTAGAAATATACAGGGGTAAAGGGGGAATGTCTATCTCATTCAGTTTGGAGAAAATGAGGTTTTTAAGTTCGAATCTTATTTACCTTTCACCACACCGCAGATATTGTAGATATTGTTACCGCTCAGAATTAGATATTTATTTTGTATAGGATTGAACGGTTCAGCAACAAAACTGACGAAGTTATTAACTGTAGGCCTATATTTAATAATTTATTTAATGTTTAACATTACATAATATTGATAGGTACAAAAACAAAGTAATACATTGAAAATCTGGTGTGAACACTCACATGACTTTCTCTTGCCAATATAAATAATGAAAATTATAACCTATGTCTAATCATGATTAAACATTATAGAATGGAAAACATTACCTAATTTTAATCACGAGCGAATGACGTAAAATTAAAAATACCTCTGAACTAGGCTCTGTACTAGAGAAAAATATTACAAATTAAAGTTGCAGGTTTTTAATTTCTTATAATTTTGATTATAAGTGACTTATAGGCCTACACTTGTCTCATAAAATGCATACCAAGGACGCAATCTTTAAAAAATACATTTTTTACAGATATTCATGGAAAAAAACATAAAATCACTAATTTGCCGCTAAAGTAAGCAATGTGCAAAACAAATGTTTGAAATAAAAGTTGTGGTGTTTTGAATGTCCTACAACTTTGATTGTATACACTTTTCCTCTAAAATGCAAATAAAGCCGCAATTTTAGAAAAAAAAATTTTTCTATGAGAGCACAGCCTTCCCAAGAATTTCAGCAGACGTGGTACTTACCCTATCTTGTAGAGCATAAAAAATGTAGTAGGGCTAAGCCCTAAATGAGGCGAATTCAAAAAATAAATTTAGAAGCTGTTTTTGAGAAAATCGCGAAATAGTGAAAAATTTCACGAATAAACTACTACTTCCAATTGACTGATTTTGATGAAAATGTTCATGTCGGGTCCCGCAGTCGTACCTAATTTCAGTTTTAAGTTCCGACTTTGTACGATACTACGTTCTTGAGATATTTTTTTCACACACACACGCGCGCGCGCAGACCATCACTAAAAACATGTTCTTTTTTGGATTCAGGGGAGCCTGAAAATGTGTACATCCGGTGAAAACTCGATTTCGAAAAATCGACATAAAATCAATACGTTCTTCCAGATATTTTCATACAGAGCAAGGGAATGTAAAAAATTATTTACTTAAATAAAGTAAATTACTAAGAGTGTTCTACAGTCTTAAGTCTAATTTGATGGTTTTTACTTTCCCTTCCCTATATGAATATTATAGGAAGGAAAGTAGGCCTATTGTTTTCATGTCGAGTTTTTACCGAATCTACACGTTTTCAGACCCCCTGAACCCAAAAAACATGTTTTTAGCAATTGGTTTGTGTGTGTGTGCGCGCGCGCGCGCGCGCGCGTGTGTGTGTGTGTGTGAACCGAATATCTAAAAAACGGAACATCGTACGAACTTGAAACTTGAAACTTAAGTTAGACACCACTACCGGACCCGACACGAACATTTTTATCAAAATCGGTCAACCGGAAGTAGTAGCTTATTCGTGTAACTTTTCACTTTTTTGCGATTTTCTCAAAAACGGCTCCTAAGATTTTTTTTAAAAATAGCCTGGTTTACTAAATTGTTTATGCTCTACAAGATAGGGTAGGCGCCATGTTTGCTGAAATTTTTGGAAAAGCTCTTTTCTCTTAAAAAACTTTTTTTTCAAGATTGCGGCTTTAAATATGCATTTTAGCGCAAAAATGTATATCATAAAAGTTGTAGACGATTAAAACATCTACAATTTTTTTTTCAAACATTTCTATGTAAAACGCTTAGTTTAAAAGTAATTAGTGATTTTCTATTCCATGAAAATGTGTAAAATAAATTGACTTTTTAAGATTTCAGCCTTAGTAAGCATTTTATAACAAAAGTGTCTAATAAAAATTTATAGAAAATTAAAAGATCTACAACTTTTATTCAAAGCATTTTTCTCTACAGAGCCTAGTTTAGCGTGAAAGAGTGATTTTTCCGTATTTTTAAGCCAAACTGAGGTTGATTTTCATTTTGCGTCTTTCACTCATGATTAAAATTAAATTATGTTTATGGAGGTTAGTTTTTGTTTATTTCTAATGATTTATTACTAATGTTAGGTTATATTGGTTATTTTTTGCATTGGCGCGATAAAGTTCTGTGAGTGTTTCACACCAGATTTTTTGTGCTGTTTTGTTAATACCATACAATACTGCTGCAATACATTTCATTGTGTATTTTAAATTGTCAACAACACAATGTACCTTGTAGAAAGGTTACACACTTTCCAAAATTGTATTACTTAATTAGATAAATTAAACTTTATTAGTAACCAGTTATTTTCTTCTTCTGCAACTAATACACATAACACAAGTACCTCTTCTTTTTCAGGCAACATATTGCAAAAAAACTATGAATTTTTTTTGTAGCTTTTATTTCTTATCGGGAACTTTATACATTATTAACAACTACCCAATTTTATCACTGTATTTTTGAAGTGCATTAGGCATGAGTTTAAACAGGGATTCCTATTTGTTCATGGATGGCTGTCAGCTGGTCACCATACAAAGTCGCTTGCCCAACCGGTGTTACTTAACAAATAATAGCGACACTCTACCAGCTGACTGACTGGGCTGGCCCGGAGGCCAAAAACTATGAATGTTGATAAATAAACAACCGCTATTGTTGCGATTTACGCGCCGGTCTGAGCAGTGACGCGAAAATTGCTACCGCAGCCAACGCGGAATTCTCGCTGCCGCTACAGCTGCGAATAATTCGCACCGGTGTGTGGGATCCTTTATTCATTTTTTTCCTGAGTAATTCACATGAATCTTTTTAGAATTAAATTTTCTACAAATTTATTTAAGATAAAATATACCTTTATTTAACATTTATGGAAGTAATCTTAAGTTAAACACAAAAATGTATTATTTCTTTGCACCGATTCTTGTGTTTTATGTAAGATATCTCTGAAAGTATTGCATTTACAGCTCTAGAATCAATTTTATTCAATTTTTCAGATTAAAAAAACACAAGAAGCAAGAAACACTGAATACGAAAAATAGCAAAATAAGACTACAAATCTTAATGTAATCATGAAATCGGTTGTGAACAATAAATTAGTTTTATTTTGTGAATTAAGTAGAAGAGTCAGTTTGTAAAATTTATTTTTAACCAAATTGATGCCCAAAAAATATAAAAATAGGCAGCCTTATTACCGTAGATGTTAGCGAGTTATATTACAAAGCGGAAGATCTCGGGTACGATTTTTGTCTAGGATCTGTATATTCTTGAACACGTTTAAATTCGCCGTTCCATAACACACAGAAGTTACCAATAACAAAACTGTTAAACACCACTTTAAATAAACTGCAAGAAAAAATAAAAATATACAAACCCGTTCGCAAATTTAACACTACGATAAAATATCTGTTTTTCTTTATCATTTTTGCACGACTGAAGAAAATTAACTTTCAGCACATCAAATAAATCATTCACTTCACTAGCATAATACGCAGTAATGAGTGATTTTAGAAGTGCACATGTTGTCGGGAAAACTGCTGTTAATCGACCAATGGACTGAAAAAAATCAGGCGGAAAAATGCACATGGTGAAAATAACCAAACCAAGAAATGTAATCATCTGAGTAAGATATAACAAGTATAACACGAAAGGTAAATTTACACCATCTGATTTTAAACTGAATACACCTCCAAATGCTGCTACATTTATGAAATTCAAAAACACTTCATGAAAATACTTTTCTCTAAAAGTTTTAAATACCATTTTTTCCAAATTTATTTAATTAACGTCCTTGTACTGTCTTTACAGTACGCTGTACGGTCTGTACCGTCAGAAAACGCCTTTAGAATAAAAGAACACTTGTAGAGTAACTTAAATGTTATACTTTTTTATTTGCATTTTTGTTACGTCATGTTGTTGCTTTATTAATGAGATTACTCTTTTTATTATACATAATTTTATAGTTAGCTTTTCTTTGTGAAAAAACCTTTTAACCTATTTTTTGATAATTGTGGTAGGTGAATTAATTTGTTTTTGATTATAGACTATATCAATTTACGAGTTTATGTTTTAGTACACTAAGTAAAAATAAAATATTTTTCAGAGTAGAATATTGTAAACCAAACAGAAGTGATAAAATGGGATCAAAATTTAAATAAATTACAAGTGTTTTGTTAAAATATGAATGACAACAAGAATTGAATTAGAAGGTAAATATTTAGAATAGCTATTAATTTCTCCTCCTATTTTTTGATATTATTACATTTATTCTGGTGGGTCTTTTGGGATCTGGTTATTAACAAATAACAAAACGTTCTTTAAACATATAACTAGTATTTTTTTTTGTATTATCCCTAATGTGTGTACGTTACAATCTGTTCAATTCAAAACAATAACCAACCCCATGACCCAATGAGATGAGAATGATGTGTATGACGTGTAAATGAGATGTAGTCTAGTACAGACCCAGGCCGACCTGTAGAATAGCAGTCTATGCTTCAGTATATCGTTGATCTAAGATCTAACTTAATAAATCAGTAATTGAAAATTCAAGGAAATAATTTTAAATAATCAAAATAAACAATTTCTAATTAAAATTTTAATTATTCTAAATCAAAAACTAAATATATCAAGATAAATTGTAAGAAGAAAATATAATATTATATATCTAATAAAAAAATGTATATATTATATATAAATAAATATATATATTATATAGGCCTAATATAAAAATTCCAGAAGCCAAATATTTAAATTAGAAGCAAGAAAACAAAAGATAGTATAATTTTAAATAAATAATTTGAACCAGTTAGAAAATAATTTTAAAAAATTACAAGAATATTAAAATTTAATTTAATTATGGAACCAGCTGAAACAATTTTTATTATTTTAAAATATGCAGATAAAATTTTAATAAATTTATAAGACTAAAACCAACTGCAACATTGCATCGACGCCCCATTTGATTCCCAATCGATTGATGGACAACAAGAAACCAGAGGACTGCAACCAATCCAGGACAATTCGTATTATAAACTATTCCTTAATAACTGAGCTCATTATTATTATTAAAAAACTTAAAGATTTATTCAGATTACATTTATAACAGTAAATTTATTAGCATAATTAGTATTATAATAAAAGGTGTCATCATTAATTAGTTAAATATAATTTCAATTTTCAATTTTTATGTAAAATTAATTATATTTGTTCAAATCGATTATTTTTTTTTCATTAAATAATTTTCATTTCAATTTTCAATCTCTGATTTATTTCATTTTATTGACCGTTCCTGAGAGAGTATGGTTAATTGAACCCCAACTATCAAAGTACACCGGTAACCACTGTCTAGTATTCAAATCCGTATAATAGAAATTACCTTTACTAGATTTGAACCAGGAACCATCGCCTCCGAAAATCAGCTATTAAACAGCTGACTCGCGGTGACGATTTTACCTTCTAGACCAACCCGGTGGGTTAGTATTTATTGACAAATTAATTAATTACCATAAAGTACTACGTTTGTAACAATTAAACAACTTCACTTAATAGTAGATTAAATTTATTACAAAATATTTTACTGGTTTTAAAAGCGTCTTCATTTTTAATATTTAATGTACTTGAAATAAAATTATAAACCGTTCATTTTGATTGATTTGAATAATAATTTTGTACCCTACTAAATCGAGTTTTGTATAATTTCGGGTTGTAACCTAAATTATGATTATTGTACTAAACTGATCTAACCAGTATTATAGTGTCTATGTGGCACTAATTGCCACTTAATGGTTATTATTACGTTTACTGCGAAGAGGCCCGAATAATTAAGCTTCGATTAAACAGTGTGGTGAAATGCCGATAGCTCATGTGTTAGTACAGTAATTCTACATAAAGAATCGTTTTAATATTTTTATCTTCTATAATATTTAACATTCCTTTAAATAATATATTTTTGTATTACATATCATTCTCATCTTATGGGTCATGTTCTTGCTTATGTTCTTAAATTGAACAGATTGCAACGCACACAACTTTAGGGATTAAAACAAAAATGTGTCTTTTACAATAATTTATTTTATGTATTTAAATTCACATCAACATATAAGATATTAGTTGCTAAGATGAAGTAATGGTACGGTATAGAATTCTTGTTACTATTTATGTACGCTAAGTGATCATCGAAGTTCAGATCATTAGCTTCGCGGTCAAAGAATTTGTTGTGATAAGAAACAGAACTATTTTTTGTAGCTCTGGAACTAGAAGATCAAGTGAACGCAAATTACCACTCCACCTGCCTGTTATGGGTAACTAAAAGAATAATTGACCAAATAATAAGTTCTTACCACATAGATAAAAGGACAACTTTAGGGATTAAAACAAATGTGTCTTTTACAATAATTTATTTTATGTATTTAAATTCACATCAACATATAAGATATTACTTGCTAAGATGCAGTAATGGTACGGTATAGAATTCTTGTTACTATTTCTGTGCGCTAAGTGATCATCGAAGTTCAGATCATTTGCTTCGTGGTCAAAGAATTTGTTGTGATAAGAAGCAGAACTATTTTTATATATGTAGAAACTAGAAGATCAAGTGAAAGCAAATTAGCACTCCACCTACCTGTTATGGGTAACTAAAAGAATAATTGACCAAATAATAAGTTCTTAAAATTAACTTATTATTGAATGTTTATGCTCCAGTTAATGACAGAAATAAAACAAAGTCCCGAGATATAGTCAATGAATATTGGGAAAAATTTGATAACTTTATGGCTGATAAACACAGCATCATCTTAATTATTGGTAAAATTCGAAGCCCAGATTAAAAAAGAGGAAAAACATAGGAACGTAGCGGGTTACCACACTGCACATTTACAAACCAACAAGAATAAAGACTTGTAAACTTATGCAATATCACTTACGAATTATTATTCATAGAATACTCGTGAAATCTACTTCTTCTGAGAGAAAAACTAAAAAGCTAACAATTTGGGTTTCACACAACCCACTATGTAGCAAACATAATAATTATTGTACCTAATAATTAATTATGTAGCTTAAAAGTAATACATTATAGAAAAACCTGATACACTTGTTGTCTATAACTCTTGCCTCATATCGATTTTGAATTCTGTTCTTCCTCTTACAACCCTTGAGCCTCTGTTAAAATAACTCATCTCCTCAGTTTCTAAAATTATCTGTGTTTCCTTCTTCCTGAAAGAGCCAAAATTTTTCTGGTATTCAGTTCCGTTGTACACTTATTCCTTTGTACATTGTTCTGAAAATTCTTGGAATTTAGTTTTTAATACATCAAAACATATAAATCAGCTGATAATTGTTTGCCTCATATGTTTAGCTAACGAATTCCATACTTTTTTTTGTTCCTAATTTGTGTACGTTGCAATCTATTCAATTCAGAACTATAAGCAACCCTATGACCCAATGAGATGATGTGTATGACGTATAATGATGTGTAGTCTTGTGGATCACAGACTAACAAAAGTCAGCTCGAGTTCGGTGGAACAGAATCTGAGTTAGCGAAGTGGCCACCTCACAGCCGAACTTGGCTGTTATTGGCTAGATCTCAACTGCAGTCAAGTTCGTTGGGGTATAAATGTTTTCTGTCGTGTTCGACTTAAATTTTAAGCTATTATTAAGCCTGTGCGCATGAAACCAATAAAGGTTCAGCTTCCTCTATTTAGTTAAATCAGATTTTAGTACCTATTCTTTTAGTACACAAGATAAATAAAAACGTAATAAAATTAATTATTGAAATTTTCTGAACTTAAAAAAAGGTTGTTTATTATATTTTATGCATGAATTTATTTTACATTCTTGATCATGTGTTTGATAATAAATGAAACATTTTACATATCAATGTTAAGATTTTTTGTACACGTACAAAATGTTAATTTTTTAAATCTTAAACAAAAAATTTAATTATATAATTTTAGAATAGATAATTATTTATAATTTCAGCTTTCTTTTGCATTACTTACTTTGTGTTTTATCTCTGATCCAAACCAAGTATATATTAACAATTGAATAAACAATGTTGAGGTTAAATGTACGTCTCTCATGAATTCCGCTGAGTGAGTTTGGCCTTCCTGTAAGAAATTTCTCTGATGTAACAAAATTATAATTTTCAGATTTAATGTTACAGCACATTTTCATTTTAAAAATCTGTTGTGAAACACTGAAATGACTTCTCTTGCCAGTCCAAATAACCAAACATAACCTTTGTTTAATCATGAATTAACAATCTACAGTAAAAACGAACAAAACAAAATTTTAACCCTGAGTGTTCGCTATAAAAATCAACCTCTGTTGGTTTTATATTATTTGAATGAGCAAAATATGGAAATCACTAACTGCCGCTAAACCAAGCTCTGTAGAAAAACATCATATTTATAGAATTTTAAAATTTCTATAAATTTATTTAAATACTTTTACCCTAAAATACAATTAAAGTTACAATTTAATTAATGCATGTTAAGGCATTCATCGCGGCTTTTGATAAAGTCTGGCTTATAGGTTGGCTTTTTAAAATAAAAACGCTGTTATCTTACGACTTCTATGCATTTTTGATATCATTTATTTAGATAACAGATGTTTCAGAGAAAAATTTGATGAAAATATTTCAAAATTAATTATTTCCGGCGTACTTCAAGGAAGTAGCTATTTTTGGGCTACTGTTCTGTTTACCTGAGACTTATTGACTGCAGAAAATACAGTTTTAGCAACTTCTGCTAATGATGCGCTAAAAATTCGTATGAAAAGTGTTCAACGATTCTCGGTATCGTGTGAGCCGTAACTCCGAGATCAGCGACAATATATCGGTATCGTGTCGGTAAGTGAAAAACTGGCCTAATTGGTAATATATATTTTTTGTTCAATTTCGTTAAGTTTAAATTTTTAATACATACTGTATTAGATTTAGTCCGTTCTTAAGGTAAGTAGTTCATTGAAATTTTCTAGTACATATCTCTAACAATTAATGGAGTAGTTTTGTAAATAAAATATAATTGTTAAAAATTTAAAATTAATTTTTGTTATTTATAAATAACCATCTCCTGAAAGAAAGGGATAAATGTCACGATATATTTTTAAAAAATGAGCTAACGATATTTCACTCTGTAAGTATTTTTCGAGATAAAACTGGTAATCTAAAATGAGGATGTTAGTGGCAACAGTCATTTGCCTTACAAGAGGATTCTAATGTAATTCACTATACACAGTGTTACATGATCTACCATTATATGTATTGAGCGTACGTTTCACCTCTATTCAATTCATATCAAATAAATTAATGCACAAATCTATTCATAATAGTATTCAATATACCAACACTGATCTATTAAAACAGGTTATTCAACTTGAATTATGTTTACTACGAACATTTTTTAAGTTTTCCCAATATGGCAAATTTTACTGACGAATTGATTATCTTAAAACGTTTAAAATCAAAATAGTACGGCTTAACCTAAACAATGTTTTTACGAGAAAAGTTTGTTTCTGTTGTGTTCAAATTGTTTGTTAATTTTTCTCCTTCAGGGAATCCTTTTATTTTATCTTATCTATAGACAGTCCCTTTCTGACTGTTTTTAAGTTAAACCATAAAGCTTCACCAAAGTTTAAGAGAATCCAGAAGTATTGAAGAATCGTTCATTTTGTCTATTATTTATCTAGAAAGTCTCCTGGATCTCAAAGGAAGTATAAGTCATGCCAAGAACTCACAAAACAAAATATTAAAATATTTACACCTTATTACTTAGTAGTTTATATAAGTTTACCAAAATTAGTATATATCCTCTCTTAGTCCCAATTTACCTCTTTAGTCACAATTTTCTTTATTATTCTCTAATTTAAAAGTTTACTTACACACTTAAATAAGTAGATCGCCTTATAAAATGCAATAAATAGATCAAAAAATGTTCAGCATTCACCTAGACATTAATTTTTAAAACTTAGTTTATCAAAATCTTGGTTATTGGCAACTACTTTGAGATATGAAACAATGGGTTTTGAGAAATAATAATTTCTAGAACCTAGCCGAGAATCCATGACCTTTTGCTGGTTTTCGCGCTACCCACACGCCACGGAGGCGCCCATTTTTAAAAGTTATATTTTGAAAATAAACCATTTTTTTAATGTAAAATATTTATATTGTGTAACGAAATTTTGTACGCAGTTAAATGATTCACTGAAGAAAATATTTTTTCAGAATAAACAAATACAGTTGATCACATCTTTTAACTGACTAAGGTATTTTATTAATGTATTTGCTACCTGCATATAGCAGGTTCTTGAGTTAAAAAAAAATTGAGCCGTGGTTAGCAAGGTAGTAATCATTCTCGTTCTTGTCTTTTGATTGAGGACATCTACAAAATATATAAAGGGAACCAAGTCCTCAAAAAAAAAATCACTTTTGTTTGTTTATTTAATTCAACTGGATTGATTTTCTGAATAAGCTGATGTACAATAAGTGATCTCTCGATAAGGTTTTATATTTTTTATCGATTTTTTAAATTAACACCACTACTGTTTTTCAGGAACCTAACTAAAATTTAAGTTGGATAACTTTTGATCATTTTTGTTTAGAAATTTGTTTTATTTTTTAAAGAAAGGTAACATTTTATACACATTGTTGGTAGTCCTGTTGTTTATCTTACTTTCTTATTTATTTTACAGCTGATTTTCTTTTACGAGTGAAATTATTGCTTGTTTCCTTCATTTCTTCGTTTTCCGAAAATTAAGTATTTTCATAGTACAAAACGAACATTTTCTCAAAAACGGTTCGAGATATTAATTGTCGCCACCGGCTTCAAGTAGCGCAGTCGTCGAGCTCATAGGACCGGCCGGACCTCCGGCGGTGTTGTTCAAAATAATGAAAACCATCGAAGGGGGAGGGACGGGAAGTCGTCTTCGCCGCTGCCTAAAAGATTAGGAGCAGCCGCCGACACAGCGATCACCTTCACCGCTGCCTCCGAGGAGGAGCAGTCACCGGTTAAGTGAAATAGGGATCGTCTGTACCGCTGCCTAATCTAATAGGAGCGCGTCGCCGACGCAGCGTACACCTTATACCGCTGCCTCCGAAGGGGAGCAGTCGCCGGTGAAGCGAGGGGTAGAGATGACTGGGGTAGAGATGACTGGAATGAAACTCAATGTTGAGCTGTCACTTACTCGTATCGATTCCTCGTAACACAGAGTATCGATACTGTCACCTGCTCAACTCTTGCCTCGCCAGTCGCAGATACTATAGGATGCCACTTGGTACATGCGCTGTGAGAAGTATGACCGCTGGCGCATTCTATCGGCAGCAGTAATCCCCATCACAGCGCATAGTGGACAAAATATGAACTGCGGACCGGCGTACAATTAAAAACAGTATCATAATATTAACATTAATGTTAATTATGAATTGAATTCTTTGAAATATAGTACGTTTTGGAGATTTTTCTGTATTAAAGTAAATACAGTACTACCTCATTTATCCTTACGCCTTAGAGCTAGATATTTAGTAACCGGAAAATTAAAACACTAGATAATTGGGGAAAAATATTAAAGAATAGATAAAAAACAGAATGTATTGGGAAAACTTACTCTTTATGGACACAAGTTCTTCTTCAGACAGAGTCACTCTACGGTGTGTTTATGCAAAAAATTTTACAATTGTTTAGTTTTTCTTTACAAAGAGATCATTTATTTTATTTCCTTTCATACGTGTCATTTAAACGCAACACGATCGTGCTCATCGCGCAAAAATTCTACCATATTACGATAATATTGAAACGATTGGTCTATTATTGGTTCAGCCAGTGTAATGTTCGGCGGCTGCTCCAAGTACGTCTTTATGTTGTCCGTCAATGATTACCAAGAAAATACAGTTACATGTGTGAGATCTTTAGCTGGAGTCACCAATGTTTTATCAGTGTGTTACGTACTGAAACTGTACAATTTGAATATTATGTAAAGTTTGATTAACGTGCAATGCTGTACGGGTTATACGGGGTATAATTTACTGTATCTAGATTACACAATTTTTTAAATACTGTATGGGATACCGCGATTCAGTGAATGAATTTTTACCGATCCAGATTGGTATGGACATCCGATTAAACAAGGTAGTATTGTATTTGGTTTAGAAGTGCATATTTTTATTAAAAGCATACCTTTGTCACTTTGAATATCATAACACAAAGAGCAATGGATGTTACTGCAATCTGGACCGTCATAACAGGATTAAATATTATTTTCAGATCCTGGAACTTCCTGTTTATATATAACAAAGAAAAGTTTTATAGGTTTTGATAAATAAACACATTTAAAGATCTACGACAGTTGGTGTCTGCCGAGAGTGGATGTACAGTTTATGGATAAGAGCAGTCATGTTCGACGTTTTCTACGTTTAATTATAAAATTTGCTTTGCAAATCGTTGTATTATACGTTTCTTTTGTATATGTATGTAAAGTTGTGTAAGTTTATTTGCATCGTTATATTCTTAAATCGGTTGGTTAAGTCGGTTCCTCCTATACTTCGTCCAACAGTTGGAAGATACCATTCCTTATATGCCAGGAGCGCTGTTACGTACTGTGTTGAAAACATTGACTCACGCTATGAAAATAATAGTTTATCTTATTGTACGCTATATTATACTTATGATATTGAAATAAATTACGTTTACGATTGAAAATGTTAACGTTATTATCTGAAATATACTAGTATATTATGCAACAGAATTGCTATTACATTTTTCATTGAATATAACTAATCACAGTTTAATGAACAGCATTTAGTATGTAAAATCAAAAATTGTTTAGTAAACATAAAATTTAATTAAACAGTTTTTTTATTCTTTCAAAATTTATAATATCCATTTCATCGCCATAGGCCTATAGGCTGCCATCCATTTATAAACATTACTAAATATAAGTAGGTTAAAAATACTGCTGTATATGAGTACTCTTTTTATATCCATGTTGGCTTCCAATTATTATATATATTATATATATTATGTGACAGAATTGCTATTACAGTTTTCATTAAATATAACTAATCACAGTTTAGAACAGCATTTAGTATGTAAAATCAAAAATTGTTTAGTAAAAATAAAATTTAATTAAACTTTTTTTTTATTCTTTCAAAATTTATATTATCCATTTCACGCCATAGGCCTATAGGCTGCCAGTCATTTATAAACATTACTAAATATAAATAGTTTATAAATACTCCTGTATGTGAGTACTCTTTTTATATCCATGTTGGCTTCCAATTATTATTATGGCTTTCAATTTAGTGTTGCGATACCATTTGTCGCGTGAAGTAGTGTTGTTGCGCATGCAATAATTTAATGAGTATTATTTGTTAGTATTTATTGGTTTAGTTGTGCATTTCTTTAATAATACGTGTTTATTGTAGACTAATTATTAATAAAATGGAACCCTTAAGATAAAGGAAAGTGTTTAGTTTAAATTACAACTAAAATTTATAAGTTATGAATTAAATACTACGTATGTTTGTAGGATAGATAGTAGCGAAGAGCGTATTGCTCTATACAACCAATGTTAAATTGGAATCGCCTATCTTTCCCACAGTTTCAAGTGACTGTTGGATAAAGTGTAGAGGAATATTTAGCAGGAATCATTCAGCGCGCTTCGTAGTTATTATATTGTCAATATTGTAAAATGTTTTGTCTACCGCTAAACCACAGCAGGTGAACTTACAATCCATTCTTTTGATCGCTCCTAACCTGAAATCGTGTTTCCATAAGGAAGATGGATACCAAGAACAACCCCAATGTTTATGAAATGCAGCAGCAACAGCAACGCTCTCTCATCAACATTAGTACAGGACAATCTTAAAACCTAAACTAAGTTACAAGTAAATTGTTAATTAACGAAGCTATTAGTTTGTTGCCAGCGTTTCAATCTGTAGCATTACGAATGCACAAGGTGATAATAACCATACGTTTATAACCTGACTGCTATTGATAATTATGTAAACATTTATAGTTAAATTCTTACATTTTGTAAATTATTAAACTGGCTAATTATAATTAAAATCTTATTTCTACATTATTAAATTAAATAACTTAATAATCTCAGCTATTAAAAATAAAGTGTTAGTTTAGTGATGGAAGTTTTTATGTTTAAATGAATCAAAAGAATGTTTAAAAGTTATAAAAACATTTAATAAAATTTTAAAATAAATAAATATCTACGCAGATCATCAAATAAGTTTAAAAGACAAATATTTACAACACAAATTTATATTTTATTTGAAAGTTTTAAAAATTATCAAACAAAAAGTAATTAATATAAGCGAATGCACATTTGCTTTGGTGTGCTGTTGACAGGGACAGTTTGAAGAGAAAGGTTGTGTTTATGTGCGGTTTGATTTATGGAATGTGTTAAGTAAATATAAAGTGTAATAATTGTTTTAATAATTCATAGTATAAAGTCACAGACAGACCTATGAAATGAAATTGAAGTAAAAGAACATTAGTTAATTGACATACGGCAAGAAATATATTAAATACCATTGGAACATTGAACGAAACTCTTAAGGCGAGCGACGGACTTCAGAGATGATACGAATAGAATAAACCGTTAAACTATTAAGTCAATAATAGCTGAGATACACTTTATAAAATATATTTAATAATAATAACTAAATAATATCTAAATATTCTAAATTTCTTTTTTTTTAAACAGGCAGTCAGATTCAATTAAAATTTTATTTAAAACCGATTTTCTTTTATTTTATTTCGATTGTCATTTGTTTTTATGTGTTAAATAAGTTAGAAATAAAATACTAAATGGTACAAACCTATTAGTAACAAATTGATTGATCAGTTACAGTAAAATTATACTGTCGACTTACATAATCAAATGGCGAATTTCTAAGACGATTCGAAAGCATAATACTCTTTGAATTTAAGCGAAGTAATCTGACTTAGATAAATAAATTGCTGATTTTCAAAATATTTCAAAAGAATATAGTACTTATTAATTTTAGCTAAGTAACCTGACTTTCGACGGGTAATCGAAACCATTACCTAATGTATAGCAAATCCTGTTACGTCGATTAAATAACAAGCTTTGACGGTGACGTAAATTCATTACAGAATTTTGTTTTGCTTAATAACGAGCTTGTTAATCACAATAATTTTTCATCAAACAAAAATTTCACTTTTACGTACATCTCAAAGACACGAAACGCTAAATAGAACATTTCCCAATTAAATTGCCTTAGTTTTTTTAGCGTATATTATAACTTCCATAAACGAATCCAAGGCGTACCGCGTCGCTTCATTTCCATCAATTTTATTAGCGAACATTAAAAATTCAGAAAACCGAATTATGAATTCTATAAAATGTTTACCAATAAACATGACACTGCCATAAACAGTTTCCGATTGTATACGTAGATCTTTTAGATTATCTATTATCTCGTTTTCGCCCTACTCCAACGTTTCTGTAGGCCCTACTATAGCCGACTTTTCGGTTTTTTTGCAGTCAGCGCTTTGGCATTTCGCTTGCTGTTCGCCTGGTTTTTTATGATAGCGGAAGACCTTTCATGGTGTACGGTCTCCCGCATTGTGGGCGGCCGCTCTCCCAGTTCACGTTTCTCGTTTCGCTCTCGGTTTATTTCACGCTTCACTCGCTCAATTTTTCAACACTAAGTATACCATCGCCCTTGAGCAACCTTGAAATTTTGTCGTGTTTCCGGCATCAACACTAATGTAGGTTCCTCTTATTTTTGGGGATATAATGCTTAAGAAATTTATTTCATTGAAAATGAAGGCAAAACGGCTTTACAAAAGACCAAAAAGGCAAATAAAGTTAAACGACACAATCATTTTATTGCGAATATTTTGATAGTAAAAGTAGTTTTTTCTTTGATAAGAGAGGAAAGACAAACCCAATAAATTAGAACTTAGAGAGTTATGGAAACTATGAAATTCAATTAGTACCCAGACATGAAAATAACGTAGTATGGAACATCAGTGTGGAACTCATGGTTGCAACGGCAAGCAGAGCCTTTATGAATGAATGACGTTGTTTTTACGTTGTTTTCCATTATTATGAGCAGTAAAATACATTATATTTAGAAAATTTTAAAAATTAATTAATTATCGTGAATTCTAATTATTTAAAATCTCCACCCACTTAGTTTTAATTCATTTTTTCAGTGACAAGAGAAATATAAAATATTTTTACAATCCTGGAACTAAAGTCTGCGCATTTAGAATGTCTTCAAAATTTCAACATTGAACTAATTGAAGTGAGTTTTTAATTAACAATTAATTATACGTACGTTAGAATTTTATGGTAATCTTGAATTACAAATTTTAGCCTTTGGTGCAACGACACTTGAGAATCCTTAGAAGTTGTTATCACAGATTTGTCATCAAAGCAACATTCTTGAAGTCCATCTGCAGAGTTTCAATCTTCAGAATTATGTTGTAAATCTTCAAGAACAGACATAATTACATCAATATGACCGCCAATAATATTTATAAATAGGCATATAAATGCATCTACACACGTTATCAAGGTTACAACTCCAACTACACTAACTATTTCGTATGCAATGACAAATTCTCGTGTTGGGGATTCGGAATAGTCGAACGGATAAACTATATCCAGTATTTTGTGCATGAAAATTGTCCCATTAACTGAATTGTACAAAGTAGGTCCCGATGTTATAGGCTTCAAAACTCAAAATAAAATATTTCCAAAGGTAAAACCGAGAAACGTAAAAGAAAATCTGTAAAATAAAGAAATCACTGGTTAATACTGCTTGTTGTTGTTTACATCAACAGCCGAAAGGCTGGTTTGAACCTCTAGAGGTTTTACTAAGTAAAAACGAGGAGTGAGGTGGTTTACTATTGCCTTCCTCACTGATTTGAAAGAGTATGCTAATCAGCATGCCAGGCCCTCTGAAAAGCACCCACTTTCCACCCTGCAAATGACATCTTCACTTCATTCACCACAGGGTCGGGCTGTATAGAAAAATTCATTACTCTCAGAGGATATAACTCTGACTAGTGTCTTTTACACCTCTACCTCTTCTGTTATTAAATAGTTCAGTCATATATATTTGATGATGGCTGACTATGTGATAAGAAACAGAACTATTTTTTGTATCCCTGGAACCAACAGATCGAATGAAAATAATTTAACACCCCACCTGCCTGTTTTGGGGAAATATACGTTTTGGAAAAAAATATTGCTTATTAAATTACAAATCTGATAACTGCATATTTAAAAAAATCTGAATATTAAAATTGGTTAACGCCATAACGAACTGTGAAGTAAATAAAAAAATAATTGTATTGACATTTGACGGTGCTACTATTTGGGCGGCGTAGTTCAGCTTGTTTTGAACGGTCTTATAGTGAAGATAATTGTTTATTTAAGTAGCCTACATTATATCCATAAATAACACTGAATACAAAACATCGCAAATAAGTTTCAATATAATTGTGAAAGTAGTTGTTAAAAGAAAATTAGTTGTTTTTTAGTGAATTAAGTAGCAGGAGTCAGTTTGTAAAATTTATTTTTAACATAATTGATGCCCAAAAAATATAAAAATAGGTGGCCATATTACCGTAGATGTTAGCGTGCTATATTACAAAGCGGAAGATCTCGGGTGCGATTTTTGACTAGGATCTGAATATTCTTGAACACGATTAAATTCGCCGTTCCATAACCCACAGAAGTTGCCAATGATAAAACTATTTAACACAACTTTAAATAAATTGCAAGAAAAAATAAAAATATACAAACCCGTTCGCAAATTTAACACTACGATAAAATATCTGTTTTTCTTTATCATTTTTCCACGATTGCAGAAAATTAACTTTCAGTACATCGAATAAATCATCTACGTCACTAGCATAATACACAGTAAGAAGTGATTTTACAAGTGCACATGTCGCAGGGAAAACTGCTGTTAATCGACCAATGGACTGAAAAAAATCAGGCGGCAAAATACACATGGTGAAAATTAGAAAACCAAAAAATGAAATGATCTGGAAAACATATAATAAATACACCACGAAAGGTAAATTTACACCATCTGATTTTAAACTCAATGCACCTCCAAATGCTGCCAAGTTTATGAAATTCAAAAACACTTCATGAGAATACTTTTCTCTAAAAGTTTTAAACACCATTTTTTCCAAATTTATTTAATTAACGTCGCTGTACTGTCTAATTATTTACTATGATCAGTTGTACGAATAAACCAATACCAATTCACAGAACTCCTTAAGGATAAAAAAATTAGTTGAGTAACTTAAATTTTATTCATTTTTTATTTGCAGTTTTATTATGTAATTTATTGTCACTTTATAAATAAAAATACACTTCTAATAATACATAATATTATAGTTAGCTCTTCTTCGTGGAAAAACTTTAGCGTATTTTTAAGACAATTATTGTTGTAGGTGAATTTAATTTGCTTTTGATTATAGACTACATCAATTTATGATTTACGATTTTATTTTAGTACACAAGTACATGCAAATATTTTTCAGAGTAGAACACTGTAAACTAAACAGAAATGAAGGAATGGGATTACAATTTAAATAAATTACAAGTGTTTTGTTAAAATATGAATGACACCAAGAGTTGAATAAAATTAGAAGGTAAATATACAGAGTGGCTATCAATTTATATAGCTTTTATCTTCTTCTTCTGCCTTTCAAGGATTAGGCATCTCTGCCTGTTCTAAACCTCTCAAATCTGTCCATCTCTTTCTCGAGTGACCTAGTTCTCTCTTTTCCTCCGGTTTATAACCTAGTGTTTGCTTAGGTAACCTATCCTCCCTCATTCGGTTCACATGCTTCAACCACCGAATTCTATTTTGAGATACCCTGTCGTTTATAGAGAAGATGTTAAGTTCTTTCCTTATCTCAGTATTCGTCTCAGGATCTTCTCTACTAGACCCATAGGTATGCCGAAGAAATTTTATTTCAGATGCTTGCAATCTACTGTCCTCTCGCTTTGATAGCACCCAAGTTTCACTGCCATAGAGTAGGGTCAGCACTGTTATTGTTTTATAAAATCTCACCCTTGTGTTTTTGCTGGTGCTATTTTTTAAGGTAAGGTGGATAGTTCCGCATATTTGCTCGTGGCTGTTGCTGGGTTTGCAATCGTGGGCAGCCCCTGGCGATGGAGACACTCGCCAACTCTGTTGGAGGATGCTGAGGAAATAAAATACTCAGGGTGGACAAAAACCAGTGAGTATGGTCAACGGGTCCAAAGGCGGATATGGAAGACATTTCTAACAGCAGAGGAGGCGGAACAGCCTAGAGTGGCATCTCGAACGAACTGTTCTGCAGACTCATATGCAGTGAAGTAGCAATCTCACCAATGAGATTAATCTGCATAGCGCTCGTAACGAGACTAGAGGATTTTCTTAACTACTGGCAAACCTCATGATGCCTCGGATGGTGGACCGGGATTTATGGATAATTTATACCTTTTATTTGTTGAAATTTTGGCGTTTTATCTAGATTATTTTGGGATTTGGTTATTAAAAAATAACAAAACTTTCTTTTAAACGTATAATTAATTCTAGTGTTTACTAACAAATTAACCAATTATTATTACGTTGGTAACAATTAAACTACTTCAGTTAATAATAGATTAAATTTATTAAAAAAAGTTTAACTGGATTAATGTACATCACATCATTTTTAATGTACCGCATTTACCAAAATATAAGACGAGTTTTTTTCAGAAAGAAGATTTCTCAAAATTGGGGGTCGTCTTATATTCGCGTACTAAGAATGGTAAGCTCGATAATTCCCACATGGTATTGCGCGAATAATGGAAAGCGATAGAGTTGTCAAAGGTTATCTCACTCAAGAGTCATCAGATAGTTTGAAAATTTCCAAAAAAAGTACATGTGTGTTGTTCATGAAAGTACGTGAAACGGTGAAATATTGAATGTCGTGGTTTTGTCTTTTACAGAGCTCAGGCGCCCATTTCATGGCTTTTTTTAAATTGGTTAAGTTGTTTATTGTTATTAGTTATTATAATTAACTTGTTATTCATTATAAGTAATTTAATAATTGTAATTCACTTGCAGATTTTTTCACTTTATTTTGTATAATTTTTAGTTGTAATGAACACTTGTAATTTTAAACTTTAGTGTGTTAATTAGTTAATTTACCCAGATCCCAAAACGAACCTTAGAGATAAGTGTCACAATATAATATGAAATATAGAACTAAGAAATTCTAGGACTATGAGATAAGATATTCTTGAAACAGGTAAAATTTAATAAATTGTTTACCATTCTATTTTATTAGCCTACTTCATACTATTGGTCCAATGCAACTTCAAATTCAAGAAAGTAAATTTTATCCCGCTTAAAGATTTTGCCTAAAAAACCGGACGTATATTCTATATTATTACATTCATCGTTTACCGTTCTTAAATCGAAATTGGTCGCTTTTATTGAAATTGAAATGAATATTTCAAGCAATACACAAATAAAAATTCTATTGCTTTGGTTATATATGTGGAATCGTATTTATTGATCAGACGTGCGAGAAATTATTCGACACTTTAAACCACTTATGTGTAATATATCTTTAAATAGGCTTATGACTTACATTTTTTAAAGTAAACTTTATAATAATATTTTCCTACAGACATTTTTACTATTTATATACAAAAACATTTTGTATTTTATATTATAAGCTTTATTTAAGAGGGTTTTTTATACTGTGACCCTATAATATTAAATATTTTCAATCGATTCGAAATACTAACTAATACAATCAGTTTTCTAAGATATTACTTTCTCCACCATTATTTCAGGATAAACTACTTTACTTTAATTTAAATACAAACCCACCGGGTTGGTCTAGAGGTAAAGTCGTCGCCAAAATCAGCTGTTTAACAGCTTATTTTCGGAGACGAAGGTTCCTGGTTCAAATTCTAGTAGAGGTAGTTACTTTTATACGGATTTAAATACTAGACAGTGGTTACCTGTGTTCTTTGATGGTTGGGGTTCAATTAACCATACTCACTCAGGAATGGTCGACCTGAGTGTGTACAAGACTACACCTCATTTACACTTCATACACATCATCCTCATCTCATTGGGTCATGGGGATGCTTATTGTTTTGAATTGAACAGATTGCAACGTACACAAATTAGGGATTTGAAAAAAAGATTTACATTCAATCGCCTAATGACTAAAATTGTTAACTGAACAATCTTCAAAGAAAATTAACTGAGCAAAAACACCATCCTTTATAATTTTTGTTTTTTATTTATATTTAGGAAATTCACAATCTGTTGGAAACAATCAGTGAATGTGATAACACAAAATTTGGAAAAAATTAACATGGTGAACAAACGTGAGTGGAGACACATCCAGTGACAGAACTCCGACGTGAATAGATAAGTAGTGTAGCATTAAGGGCAGCATTTAAAAAACTGTAATGGATAGTCAATTACAGTATTACGTTAATAGATAAAGTCCCGGCTCCATCGACGTTTTAGACGTCTTATTGGATTGTTTGGGAGAGTCTGCGTAGCCAGTTTTGAGATCAATGGGTTATGGTGGTTCACGAGTTTCTTCCTAAATTTTGTATACAGTTTTAAGAAAACGTCATTTATGTAGGATACGTTTAAGTCTGAGTGTAGCGTGTTACTGGTTACATAATAGGGGGCGTTAACTATCCTTCGTAAAATCTTAGATTGGAAACGCTGAATTTTTGCTAATACCGATGGTTTTGCACAGTAGTAAAGCTGACTGGCATAGCTCCATATTGGTCGAAGGTAGGAGTTGTAAATAGTTAATTTGAATGTAGTTGGTAACTTGGATTTGCGTGAAAGAATTCTGTACAACTGTTTTAACCTGTCTTGGAGTGCCTTTCTCGTTTTATTCACGTGTTCATTCCATGTGAGCCTCGTATCTAGATATAAACCTAGATAACGTATAGATTCAGAAGTGTGAAGTTGAGTGTCATAAAGATACAAAGGACGACAGACACGTTTACGCAGAGTAAATAAAACGTGGCACGTTTTTGTAGTGTTGGCTTTGATCCGCCATTTGGTAAGCCATGATTTTAGGCGAGAAATATGCTGTTGAAGGACATACGATCTTGAGCGGGGTTATCGGCAGAGTACAATATTACAGTATCATCCGCGTACGAAGCAAGGAGTGTATGTGGTTTGGATGGTACATCGGAAGTGTAAATAGAATATAAAAGTGGTACCAAGATAGATCTCTGAGGTACACCAGCTAGTAGTGGGCAGTAATGAGAATCAGAATTTTTTTCAGAGACATAGTAGAAACGTTCCATCAAAAAGGACTAAATTATTAAGTAGTAATGGGAAGGAAGAACTCTTAATTAGCAGCTTAATCTTAATTAATTCTTTACAGCAGCCTGCTGTGCCAAACCCGATCAAAGGCTTGGCTTTAAATTTAAATTTAAAAATTTTAAAAAAAACTTATGAAATTTTAACTTAAAGTTTTTGAGTGAATAATAATTCTCAGTTCTGTCGTCAGTCAAAATATTTAGGCTTACATCAAATTTTGGTGTCTGTTTTGGTGTTTCCTGCAGAGCCAGATTTATTATATAATTCAGACTCCAAAATCACTACAATTATTTTTATAATAAACAATTATTTTTTTTGGCTTGAAAGTTAAGGCAATAAAATTGGGCTTTTGGATAAAATAAAGGTGTATTGTTACCTGGAGCCAGAAAGTAGAGTTACATTTTATTCATTAGGCTACGTGGCACTTTGTCCTTATTTTTAGTCATTCTTATGATCATAATTTTGTATTCTTCATATTTCTTTTATTAGTCTATTCATTATAAGCATTTATCTAGCATTGTAGTTTTAGATTGTATTTCTGGTTATTTTACTAGGTCATTGTTTGTTTATTTCTTTAATCATTTCTCTAACTTTATAGAAATTCTGAAGTATGTACTACATATTTGTACAACAGTCGGATCCTTAGTTCAGATTGAATAGTAATTCGAGTAACCGATCAGGGTGATTAATAAGTGTTACTTTGTTAAAATGTTTAGAAAACAAATCTAAATTCGGGAAATATTTTAGTCATAGGTAGATTTTAAGTAAGATTAATTAATTTCGCTAATCTAAACGACCATATTTTCTTTTTAGTTATCTCTTAATTTTAGTAAAATTTTGTAATAAATTTAGTTAAGTAATTAAATTGTAATTTACTTGTACTTTATTATTACATTATTACCATTTTATTATAATTTTTAAATATTTGTTACAAGTTTAAATAGAGTTTCTATATCATTTATAAATAACCGAATCCTTAAAAGAACCTGGATTAAACCTTACAGTATAGATTTAAAAAAATATATAGTTTATTAATATTTGATAAATTGAGGTCTTATAGGATGTTGGAAATTTGTAAATACAGTGTTATACTGTTGAGGGTGAGATTTCTACAAGCCACGTTGAGAGACCAGAGCAGAAAGCTATCGCTGTCTCATTAGTGTTCCGTTCTTCCAATACAATCATCCAAGTTATTACTAATCACACAACTTTGTAATAACTCCCGTGTGTCTTAAGCCAGGTTGTCAACTCGATTTCGAACTAGATAGTAGTCTACCATAACTGCAATATTCAAACCCTCGACTTTATCGCTTATTTACTTTCCCCTTTTTAGTGAATGGTTTTTCTCCCTCCAACTTATGATATTCTAAAACAGTACGTAGAATTTCTTGATTAAGATTTTTGTTTAAGTTTTACGTTTCATTGTTTCATTAATTCATATTAGAAAATGCACCGTAGGAGGTCTGTTTTTTTAAGACCCTCAGTTTCACTTTCATAATAACAAATAACTCCTTCTTCACCTCTTCCTTGTCCTCCTCCTCCTCGTTTTCTCCGGATCATAACTGTTTTAGTTCACAATGATCAGAAAACAGATTCTGACCAATTTCCTCCAGACCCTCCCTTCCACTACTTACCACAGGTCAGTACCTCAACACTTTGAGGGGGATTCCCCCTGCAAGCATTTGTGGAACATTATCCTACCATTCCCTTCTCTACTCTGTGATTTTAGTCCAGATTTCATTTTCATAAGCCAATATGGGAGCAGCTAGTGCCTTATAAAATTATAAATTTACTTGATTATTTTTTAATACATTTTCCGGGTTTGATTTCTTTGGTTAAAAAGTGAAAACCTAATGGGTCTTTTACACGGTCAGTTCAGTTCTCATATCAGTTTCTGTTTCAGTTCAGTTAACAAAAATATACTTCTACTCTTTTCTGATCAATTTTTATTACAGTAATAGACTACAATCTACTTATTACAATTGGGCTGTTATTAATATTAACAAACCAAAGGAGATAGAGATCAAATGGAGCAAAGATGGTTACAAAAAGGACAGTCTCTGTTTAATTTTTGCTAGTATCACCGTCGCCCTCTTTGATTAAGTACTGTGCTGCCGGCTATCAAAGCTTCCGACGTTGCAAAAGAAGGAGCCGCCAATAGTTGCGAGAGGGGCGGTAGGCTTGTGTGTGAACCGATAGAGGCCTCTGTAATCAAGGCCATACCAATAACCGTCGTATTCCACAGCGCTCTCAGCAAATATATAAAGAGCGCTACCCTGAGCCGAGAGATTCAATTCCGATCCAAACAGCAGACAAGACATCCATCATCGGCACACGGCTACCAAACTTCAGCAAAGACAAATCGACGACTCCGCAAGAAAATGATGCTTCCGCTTGCCGACCCGTCACCGTAAGCCGTCAACCGCACCGTCATCGCCCGCTGACGCGAGCGATGCCCACAGCGGTCCCTCGACCGAGTTTTACGCCCACCGGACCCGACGAAGATCGACGCACTACTGCGAGGGAAGAAGATGATGTCTCCGCTGGACGATGACACGCCGTGCCGCCCAGCTCCTCGACCGCCACGACGACTACGACCGACGCTTCCCATCAAGTCGACCACCGCTTTAACTGGCCCTGTTATATTCAACTCGCCACTTTATGTCACCATCCGGTGACACTAGCACCATTTTTTTCGTAGCTGATGAATTTTATTCTTTATAAGTACCTAATTAAAAACTTTTTGTACCGTATGCATCTTCTCGTTTGAACGTATTGTGGTAACTTGAGTCCTTCTTATTCTACAGACATGAAATCAGTCACAAATTCGTTATTTGATGACATCAGGTACGGACAAGGTTACGACAGAAATGAGAAATTAACTGAAGCTTCTGTACACATGGCTGTTTGAACTGAGAACTGAACTCATAACGAGTAACTGACAAGTGGCCGATGGTTTTCCCATCGAGCCAGCTTTCAGTTTCGGTTTCCGTTCAAACTGTTTCATTGTTTCAAGTTCATTGGTTTCGTTGTTTTGATGTTTACACATCAGTTTTAACTGATATCTCAACTAAAACAAAAACTGATATGAGAACTAAACTGACCGTGTAAAAGAGGGCTAAAAAATTAAGTTGGTTAATATTTTAATGAACTCCACAAAATATTAATCCAATTTCATGCAATGATTAAGATTTAATGAGATAATTGTTATGCAGTAAAACGATTTTCAGATAGCAGGCCACAGCAAAAGAACTCTGCGCATTGTTGTCTCTACCAGATCCGTTTCCCACTTGACAGTACATAAGTTTCATGTTTAAAGAGCTATGAAACATGATAATAAATCGTTTTGTTTTTCGATAACACCATTTATTTACGATCTGTTCTTTACAACGTAATAAATATATTATTTTCGCGAAGAAAAATGTCTTGAAAAGTCAACTTCCATTGGAGTTTTTTTTTATTAAAAATAAGTTACAAAGTGTAAATTATTCACGAAGTCTGTACAGTTCTTTTTTATTGCAATTATAATGAAGTTACATTTTTAAAAACAAAAGTAAGAATCCAAATGCGTATTTATATTAAATCAGTTGGAATCCTCCGTTTTAAATTTCTAGTTGTGCTACCCAGTATTGATGTTAAACTATTTTTGTACAATTAAACATTGCTTTATGCTGAAATAAAATTTTTAAACGTTTCTTTGACTGATAAAATAACTAGCTCCTTGTCAATGTGATTAGTTGTAATGTAGTTGTTATCTTTACTAGTGCACAGCTGTTAAAAGCTTGGAAGACATTTGCATGAAACCACTAAATTATTTGGATACTTGAGATAATTTTTATTGAGCTATTTTTAACATAAACATAATCATAATTTTATTAATAAAGTATACATTGTGACTAATGTACATAGTCGAACTTACCATGTAGCAAAAACCATTTTTATTCCACCACTTCATTAGTTATTAGCACTTTATTTGTTTATGGAGTGTTGCTTTTCTTTTTTCAATGTATCTTCGTTATAATTAAAATTGTGTTTTGTATATCTTTTTTCTTTCTGTCACAGTTTAGGCCTTGCGACTTGTTCCGACTTTACTAGTCATCTTCTTCGCTGCCTATCCATGTTTCTTCGTCCACCCGGAATACATTTCGGGTTCCCGGTGTAGTTCAATACTTTTTTCGCCCATAGATCTTCATTCATTCGTAACAAATGCTCCTCCCATTTCTCTCTGCATTCACCAATTTTTTCCAAGAGAGAGGAGCTATTTAAATGGTAAGGATTTTCTCATTTTTAACCGCCCTCTGGATTTGTCCTTCAACTTTCCTCCCAAGTTCCTAGGACTTACTACCGAAGAGCCATAATCTTGTAAAATTTTAAATGAGTTTCTTTCTAGACACTTTTTTCAGTTATTTGTTATTATCCCACAGATATAGGCCTACTGCAAACGATTCAAGATTTTCTTTATACCTGCTCTTCAAGCATAGATTTACATGTATATCTTCTGACGTACTACTAAATCAATTAGACTACTTTTTTCATGTTATTCGTGAGTTACACATATATGTATTATTTAATAAAATATTAAGTTAAATAATAAGTACCTACCGAGTTGGTCTAGAGGTAAAGTCGTCGCCGCAAGTCAGCTGTTTAACAGCTAATTTTCGGAGACAAAGGTTCCTGGTTCAAATACTAGTAAAGGTTAGTTACATTTATACGGATTTGAATACTAGACAGTGGTTACCGAAGTACTTTGATGGTTGGGGTTCAATTAACCATAGTCATCATCATCATCATCATTACCATCATCATCTGTCAAGGATTAGGGTTAATGGCCTGTTCCGGCATCCATCTCTTTTTAGGTCTTCCCAAGCCTCGCTTCCCTCTAGGTTTATAATTCCATGCTCGCAGAGGATGTTTGTGAGCTGGCATGCAAAGTAAATGGTTGAACCAGTTTCTCTTATATATTCTTAACGTTTCCAGCAGTGACTGAACCAACAGTGACTGAACATTTAACTCGCGCGCGAATAGCTTCGTTCCGTACTCTATCTAACCGAGTACAAGCTTTAACTCCCCGCAAAAATCTCATTTCAGAAGCCTGGATACGAAATTCATTCCTCTGTAATGACGCCCATGTTTCTTTCTCATATGTTATAATTGGTACACCCATTGCTCTAATAAGTTTCATTTGGGTGGCCTTTCTCGTTTTCTTTCCTAGTGAACCATAGTCTCTCAGAAATGGTTGACCTCGGTCTGTACAAGACTACATCTCATTTACACATCATACACATTATTCTTATCTCATTGAGTCATGGTGTTGCTTATTGCTCTGAATTGGATTGTAACGTATTCACATACAAAGGGATAAATAATAGGTAAATAATAATAATAGGAAGTATTAAGTTCAGTAATATTAATCTCTGAAAAAAATTATAAAATATTACTTACGAGTATTTTCAAATGGAATAAATACTTTCTCTGGTATTCCTAAATATCTGTGAAAATTTGGTGAAATTAAAAACAATAACAAACTATAAAAATTAAAAGTATTTAAAAAAATAAATAATAGAATAAACAGCCAAACAAAACAAAAATTATATATATATAATACTCACTTCAGAGCATTACAATATAAAAAGAACTATAAAAACTAAACAATATAAAAAGATATTACTACATAAAAAAATAATTACATAAAAAAATTATAAATCTTCGTAAAAATAAATAAGAAGGGAATCAAAATTAAAAACACACAATTCAACGCTTTAATAAATTACTTTATTTTATAATTATTCAACTCTTGAGCATAAATAAGCATTTTTTAATACAAAAATAATTATCGACATAAATAATATTTTACTAAAACGAAAAATATATAAATTATAGTAACTACTTATTATATAATATACTTCAAATAATCTTTATTTACTTTCTAATTAATTAATTTACAATAAAATGAATAAAACATAGAGATCACAAAATATTTAGTAGATTCTATGTTTGTTTTCCTAAATAGCCTACAGTAATTTAATAAAATTTCTTTAAAAAATGTATTCTTTTTAAGAGTATTTATGTTGGAGCGGCAAGTTCCAGAGCCAAGTACCAGAGAAAAATCAGGGTGGTGGTGAAATGTAAGTAAGGTTCATTAGTTAAAAGTCAAAATTCAAAACTCAGATGCCAATAAATATTGTATTAGTGCAGGTTAAGATAGATAAGATAGATTTTAAAATTATTTAATAGGGCATAATCCTCAACACTAGGGCACAGCTGTTAAAAGCTTGGAGGACTTTTGAATGAAACTACTAAATAATTTGAATACTTAAGTTACCTTTGATTGAAATATTTCTACCATACCTAAACATATTATGATTATAGTAAAAATAAATTCCAATTTTTTTTTTGAAGCAGTATAGACATCGCTTCACGCTGAAATGAAATTTCGCAATTTTACTTAGACAAATCGAATAACTAGCTTCTTGTTAATGTGATTAGTTGTAATATAGCATTACTAGGGCACAACTGTTAAGAGTTTCTCTTCTCCATTAGCTGACTCTTTTGCATTATGCAGATGATGAAGTGGTTGTTTAGGTCAAGAGCCGAAAGACTGGTTTGAACCTCTAGAGGTTTTACTAAGTAAAACGAGGAGTAAGGTGGTTTACATATGCCTTCCTCACTGAGTACAAAATTAGTTATGCTTATGAGCATGCCAGACCCTACAAAAAGCATCTACTTTGCACCCTGCAAATGACACCTTCACTTCATTCCCCACAAGGTCTGACTGTAGCCTATAATAAAATTCATTACTCTCAGAGAAGATTACTTTGACTAGTGTATTTCACACCTCTACCTTTTCTGTTCTTATATAGTTCAGTCATTTGGTTAACTATGTGATAAGAAACAGAACTATTTTTTGTAGCCCTGGAATCAGCAGTATGAGTGTAAATAATGTAAACACTCCACCTGCCTGTTATGGGCGATGAAATGGAATAAACGAAAATGAGTGACGAAAAAATTCCAGGCCTGACCAGGAATCGGACCCGGGATCCCTGTCTTAGAAGTCAGTAAATCATGGTATGGCGTAGTGACAAGTAGATTTTGAAGCGTTTTTTTTTTGAGAGATGAAAATCAAATTATCCAAGATGAATAAGCTTCTGAGAAGAATATCACCCTTGTCCTTTGATAAAAAAAAAATTATTATAGATCTACAAAAATGTTTTTGAATATATGGAATTCGAGCATAATCAAAAAAGACTGCTTACCTTGATAATTTACACAGAAGTGATAAGCTTCTTATACTTACTTTTGGGGGCAAATTTGAGAGTAAGCGGAAACATTGATGAAGGAAATATTCATGATTGAATATTATTAGAAGCTGAACAAGTATAATACTCCTACTCTTTTCAGTGTGATTGAAAATAAAGAACGATATATAAGAATTGTAGCCAATCTTCTCTAATGAATTCGGCTCTCCCAGAAGAAAATAGTTAAAACGTAGCCGTGTAAAACGATATCTGCAAATTATAGCTAAAATTAAAGGAAAGTATAAATACAGTTAATAAAATGAATTTTAAATGTTATTTGATTATTAAATTTAAAATTCAGCCCAGTTATCTTCAAATCAATTGGACTTAAGCTAGAGTTTAACTCCAATTAAAGAGTTTAGAAGTTATTAAGTTGGTGTTTATTAAGTTATCGTTACAGACTGGATAAACTTATAGCAGTTTAAAGTGATAACATAATACTTTGACAGATGGCAAATGTAAATAACTTGTCTTTTTTGACTCAATTTTTTAATCGCCTTAAATTTTCACACCCTCAATCTAAAATATGAGCAAAATATATTTATGTAAGGCGGAACGTAAAACATGTAGAAATTTTTTAAATTTTGAGTTGACATTTTTTAGATTTAAAGCACTTAATTCAGAACAATTAAGTACAAAATTTAAATTTTTATCACAAAAATAATATAAATTTGGCAGCTTGAATATTATTAATTGAGTGTTTCACAAAACGCATTTCAGACTTTTACAATTACCACCCTATTTTGATTTTATATAAGAAACTTTTACATAAAAATGAACCTTTAAATGCTCTTTTCTATGTAGTACTACAATTGCTTTTTAACATTAACGTTTTACACTAAACTTTCGTAAAATTTCTTAAAGTTTATAGCTACAACTTAATTTTAAATATTTCCGCCTTCTCTTCGGCGGTTCTACAACAGGGTACAGTAAGTAAGGGTCAGCCCAGGTTAAACTAGTTCAAGTTTTACTTCAGAATACAGATGTCTCTACATTCATCTTTACGAAATATCCTGATGTTTTGGAAATATTATGTTTTCTTACTCATCCACTCACAGGAGTGATACATTTAAAATACAAGAAAAAGTAATCAGTAATAATTTTTAAAAAATCGAAAATAGTCGTCTACCCTAACAATTCATTTTATTTGGGTACGTACTGAAAACTTTACTTTTCTGACAAGAAGGACCTTTTCACATTCCGCATCAGATATTAATCACTATACTAAGAACAAAAGATTTAGGCGGGTCGAGTTTTCGCTCGTGCATCCCTTCCACAACCTCTAATGTACTCATAGACTCTCCTTACGTTCTCTACACTGTTACAAGAAGTACACTGTTTTTACGTGTTTCGTTAAAAAAAGTAGTTTATTCACTGTACTTTTTCATTTACTGCAGTTAAATAATAAATGATATTAATCAAGTAGGCCTTTAAATAGAATTGTATAAGAGGTATCCCGATGAGATAATTATGTATCACATAAAAATTAATGAAACACTGGGAAAATAATCACAACCGAACCGAATAACTACTTAAGGATATAATAACCAACCGAACTAAACTTCACGTCCAATAATCTTGGCAAGACTAAATGCCAACTGAACAACCAACCGGCCTACTTGTAGGCTATAATCGTATTGGTTTGCTCTCCATTATAATATTTTTGACTATCTGTAATACTGCAGATTTATAAACTCATTATTATGTGCGGTTATAAACGTACTTAATAAAGAAACTGCAGCATTATAGCAGCACTGAAGCCAATAAACTATTGATGTAAACAAAAGTTACATGTCTGGGCGACTCGCAAATAACATCACATTATATTAATGTTTATACCAAACTTTGTTTTTTCGTAATTTGAATCCACGCAATTGAATTATTTATTTTGAAAAGTTATATCATCTACATTAATCGTATGGTGTGAAACTAAATGTAATTTACGAGTACATAATGTTTTAATTTTCGGACAAAATATTAACTTTACAGGTACCTAATAAAACATGTGATATACTCCTGTACTAGATAATATATGTGGAGTACATTATTTGAGCGTAAATAGTGAAGTAAACTTTAAAATAAGGTATAAGTTAATACCTACACAAAAACAGGTGTATTAGTCAACAGAAGTAGTAAGAGAGGAGAAATTGCTCGATTGGTGGGAGGGGGAGGTGAGGAAGTAGCGAAGCACACATTAAACTCCCACCCGCCTAAATTTATCGTGATTATTATAGATATAATTTTACAATACAGCCAATTTTGTCATGCTTGACTCTTAATTTATCGCTCCACCATATTCTTACCCTAAGCATTTCTACATTTACAATTTTTTATTTCTATTAATAATTATTTCTTATTACTGCATTTATATAAAATAATGAAGACGGATAATGTATAATTAAGTATTTTCTTATATTATTTCAATTGTGGTATTTTAAATAAATATTCTAACTGCCTAAATTTTAAGAACATATGCCAAATCTGTAATTTTTATGTAGGTTATTTGGAATGAAAAGCTGTAGTCTATATTTTAGCAAAATTATCACTATTTAATTTCATGTATAAAATAGAATAACGTGCAATAAATTTATTTCTTCTTATTAATTTTTCATCACATTTATATTTCACTAATAGTAATACTACTGAAACGTGTATTACATAAAATTATTTTACAATAATAGCTGGCAGTAATATTCGATTCTTTACTTTTATACATCTGATTAATATGGACTCATTATGTTTAGAAATACCATAGTACGCTATCTCTTTTTATTTATGAGATGAAATAAAGTGTATAAAAAATTATCTTAAGATGTATCGATCGGGAATCGAACCCAGGACCCCTTACATAGTTTCAATTTGCACTAACCAATACACAATTTGGGGCCGTTGAAGATTAAATTCAGGTACTAAGTATTTAAAAAAAATCTAAATCCGTTTATAGACAATGAAAATATTATTTTATGTAATATGTCTTGTAATATTTTACAGCATTAATTTTTCCAATACCAAGACAAACTTGAACACCCTTTGGCATTAACATTTGAATAATAATGACCACTACTACAGACTGAAATGTTTCAAAATTTGTACACTTACCGTACGGTATAAATGAAAAATTAACTCCGATAACTACCACCGAGATTTTTTTTAATTACCCGACAATAATTGCTAAGTATTATACTTACGGAGAAATTTTGAAATTAACAAAGCCAAACTGCAAACGTTGAATTTTAAGAGTACGCCGGCAGGCGTAATCTCCAACAAGATTTATTTTCTATGACAAAAATTTATTAGTAGTTAAGTAATTAAACTGATTTTAAATATTCTAACTAAAAGTTATTGACAAGTAGAGTTGTATTTAAAAACCAAGTTAACATAAAAAAGTTAAAAAGTTATACAGGTTTTTACTTTAGTTGAAACTTTCCAGAATATCAGTAAGAAAACTATTGTAAAGATTCATTTAATAACGCGCAAGGCTTTTGTGTTCAGTATTGAATATACTCGTTATATCCGACCATGTTTTTCTTTGCTTTAAAAATTCGTTTGTAGGCTGTGAAAGCCAGACACGTTTTGAAAGCTTATACTTCTTTTATATAGTGGGCGTTAATAAACAAGTTTATAAATATATTCCTTCAAAATTTGAAAGAGCGTTTCAATTTACAGGTCATTCTTATTGCTGTAAATAAATACAAGTTCTTATTAAACAAGTTCTTTTTCATCCCACTGAAGAAACTTATTTAATTACGTTAATACTTACTTATTTTAAAAAAAAATCAGGAAGATATTTACTACGGCATTTTGAAACGAATTTTAGAAGATTATTCTATATTTCTTTACCAAATTCACTTTATTATCAAAGTGATAATAAATTAAACACATACAACTGAATTTAATTGGTTTTTGTACCGGGCTGTAACTTTTGAAGTTATGAAGTTCTATTCAAAGTTCTACGGTTGTTGAAAAATCTTGCAAAAACCTTTATTTAGGAGTGATTTAGATTTAGTGATTTAGAGTGAATCTATATGATAATGTTAATGTTAATGTTAAATGAAATGTTAATTTCACAAAGTTGTCTGTGTAGTATTTTCATTTTTAGACCCGAGATTAATTTTTGAATCACACCTTTGCTCTTCAATAGCGAGATTTGCTCTACTTGTTTCTTTTTCTGGGTTATGCGTTGCATAGATTCAGAGAATGGAAATATGGATTTACTCTGCCAAATCATATTTTCTGAATTTTTTTTAGGCAGAGTGGTGGTGGTCTTTATATGCCCCTGTGGTACCAGTCTGGTTGTGTTTTCATTTCAGTGTCTGGTGAAAAACAGCTGGGTCGTTACTTCTCTTTTTTTTAGTATTTTCTTCTATACTACATTTTGTTTGGTGAAATTTGCCGTGCTTGTACCTCTTACGTAGTTTGATGTCTGGCACCGTGTTTTGCCTGACGAAATCTGGTGGAGACTACCTTGCATAATCTGGAAACTTTTATTTTATACATTATAGTTTTAACTGTATATTCAAATTTTGCAAAAAATTAATACTGAGAAATCAAGTGACTTAAACTGAAAGGAAGCACAATATTATACTTAGACAATTGAGAAAGCAAGATACCCTTTGGCTTAGTTTCAAGTTTAGGAATCTTTAAATATCGTTATTTTCCATCATCCATCAACTACTTTTTCATATAATTAAAATTTCTTTTCCAATTTTATATTTGTTGAAAGTGATATCAAAAGACGGTATATAAAAAAATCAGAACGATTTGTAGTAACTTATGTACAGTGATGAATTTGTTCATAGAATTCAGGGGTATCGATGCAAATGAATACCTAAATCAGCGGTAATCTTTTAGGGCTATATTCCACAAAGCAGCCACGGTGGTACAACCGGTGGCGACACTATGGTTAGTGCAGTATTGAAACAGAGCAACCAAGAGAGACACCAGCAGTGCCGTTGGTACTGTTAATTTGTATAATGGGCTTTGAAGAGATAGCACTGGTTTTATATGTGCGACGAAGAATGCTGGTGAAACAAGGGCAAAGAGGAAATTTTGGGTACATTTTTTTGTTGCTAATCGTTTTACAGGTTAACAATTTTTAAGAGAGGAGTCTACCTAGAAACTGAAAAAACTGCTGTTTTGAGAATGTTTTAGCGAATTTGATTTCATGAAATGTGTTCTTTTTACTGGTATATTTTCATATTGTAAGTTCAGTCGGAAAATTAATAAGAAACAAAATTGCGATTGGTTTCCAAGACAACAGACTTAATTTTGTACAGAATAAACAACATATTTATTTCGATTAAATTATTTTCACCAGTTTGAAGCTTGTTAATTTTTTTATTTTCTTTTATACGTTAGGTTACACTACCGTAACCTTTTGTGTTCAAAAAGACGCTGGAGGAGAAACATATCCACCAGGGAGATTTTTAACACGTACTGTAACTAAAAACCTTATTATAATCTTTAATTGCTTATTTCCAAAAATTGTTACTATTGTTTTGTAAACACTAAAACAATCATAACTGTAGTTATAATTAAGATAAATGAATAATCTTACTCCTACTCATTCAGCATATTCTGCTCTAGGGATCTGGGTATTATTATTACATAAGTCTTAGCAGAAATCATTTAATGGAGTTTAAAATTTGAAAAAGCAAAAAATATCCTGTGAAAAAAATTAAAACTTTTCTGAAGAAGTATATCTTATAGTCAATATCAGCGCCCCAAGATAATTTTATGCTGTTTTTATGTTTTTAAATCTATTTTATTGGGCAAATATAAACTGAGATATGATTATTTTCGTAAAGTACAGAATTTCCACACCTTCCCCTAGCGAAAGGGGTTGCTATGTCATAGAAATATATAGCAATACGTTTTCTTTTCTGTCCCTAATGATCAGTTTAATATGAGCTTCCTACTCCTTCTAACAAACAATTTTTTTGCGTAGACTCCCCATTAACCTTGTACGATGATTTGTGAAAGTATCCAAACAAATATTTTAACTAAGTGCGGATGTCAATCGCGTCGTTCGTTGAATTAATAAGTTTTTGCAAGAAAGATTTGTTCAAAGAGATTATCATATACAGAGATTTCTCCAAGAGCTATTTCTTCGCCAAATAGATCAGATCAGTTACTGCTCCAAGGTTTTTTTTTAAATCTCGGTTGGAGTAATCATTTGATGAAGTATCTGAAAGTGAAAATCTGCATTGAATTTCTATTATAAACCATTCAGGATCAAACATTATGATAATTACAACGATAACACAATTGAAGAACACGCAAATAAACATTAGTACTGGTTACCAACAACTGGTGTCCGAGTGAGTGATAACTCACTCGTAGTATAACTATAAAGTTTACTGTTGGCGCAATCAGAGCGGTGGAGGTACCAGTAGAATGTATGAACGCTACACGGCTGGTGGCACAACCAAACTGGTGAAGCAATCAAGCCGACACCAGGTGAGATATGCTCTAAATGCTTACATGTATTCTGTAATGTGCTAATGGGATATAGTCCTTACGTCAGCCCTAGTAAATTTTATTTAGGGTATTGACACGTTAGTCCTATAATACCGAAAACAATTTAGTAATAGAAAAGAATTAATTTAAATTTATGGATTACTATATAAGTTTTTATGGAAGACTCATTTAAATAATTTTTACAAAAAATTGGAAGTCCGGTCTTAATTTTCTGTTAATGTGTTACTTAACACATTAGTAGTTATTATTGTTTATAACTACAAGTCTATTATAACTACAAGCACTCACACTGCTCTGTAACATATTGGTAAATATAAAGTTTTATAAATTGTTTTATATTGGCAATATAAAGTTTTATAAATTGGTTCTTAGAATAAATAACATTTTGTCATGGCTACAATTTTTCTTTTTTTAATTTATCACCAGTTATAATCTGATTTGTTACTAATAAAACCATTCACGATTATCTGAATATGCCAACGATCAAAGAAATTATCAAAAGATTTAAGCAAAGCTATCAAAATCGTCTTTACAACCATAATAATACATTTGTTACAAACATCTAAAATAATAATTATATTGCAAGGATATGGAAAAGTATTCATGTTTTAGATTTAGCTGAGATAAATTTTTGTTACACTTTTAGGCCTTCACAAAAATTTGTGAAAATAATGTTAGTGGTACAATAAAGTTAATGTAGCTATTATTCTTTAACTATATAAAAGTTTTACATAAGTTATAATGTATACTATCATTAATCATTTTTTTAAAATTAACACTGTTATAATTTTGTTTTGTTTTCTAACATAATTTTAATGATTTTTTTATATTTCTGTGAAAATACCAACTGTTTATGTTTTCTTTTAACTACATTAGGTGGTAATTTATGTATCAATCCTCTTTTTATCTTTAATTTGTATAGAAGGGTTGTTGTACACTTCTCTACTCATGTCAGTGTTATTACAATTTGTCATAAGCATTTACCAAAAGTTAATACTTACTGACTGTAAATTTTGTCTACATAAAAACATTTATAAGGTAAAATAAAGTAAACCAACGCACTTTTTGCAAATGGTGGGAAATAAATTAGGTAACATATTAAAAGAGCAAAAATGAAAAATTTATGTAAAATGGCTGTTCTAAATTTTAATGTAGGTTAGTAGATTCTTAAAATGAGGTTGCCAAACAGGTTGAGTGTAACCCCTAATTTGCTTTTCTTGTATAGGGCCAATTTTAGACAACGTGAGGAGACTTTTCCTGGAAGATTTTTGAAGCCCACAGTATCAGTATTCGCTCAATGTAAGCTTTTCTCCTTTTTTCTGTCCACCCGGTGTTTTGTTTCTGCTCTTCATGGAAGCCCTTGAAGTTCGTAGTTAGTTCCCTGAATTTTGTTCGGTTTATTAAGTAGTTCCGGTTTATTCCGATTTTCACAATATCCTTTCTGACTTCTTTAAACCATTTATACGACACCTTAGGTCTACCGTTTAGTTTCTTAAAAGTTTCTTTTATCAGCCGTTTTTCATCCATTCTATACAGATCTCCGTAAAATTAGATTAGTCATCATTTCTAATCTTTCCATTTATTGTTCATTTTCCTTGTACAGTAATTTTCGACCTCTTAACTTATGTTATCCGTCTACTATCGTATCCCCCTAAATAAATATACAACACTCCACCTGTCTGTTATAGGCAATTTTTTTTAAACCTGTAATTTTAGAATTTTTATATCATCATAAATAATAGTGGTTATTTTTAAAATAATTTGATATTTCAACAGGTAGAACAGAATACCTACATTAAAAAGTGTATATAATAATTGAAGCATTAAAAATAGTGCAAAAATACTTATAGCGAATGAACGTAAAACTGATTCTCATTCAGCATGAAGATGTTAAATTATTTTGTTCCTGATAATTATATATTTTATTAGTTGATTTAAAAAATATTACATATTTTTTATTGTTAGTATTTTACTGATAGTGATAATAACTTGGAATCGTGTTTTCTGTTTACCGTATTTTCACGAGGAGGAGTTGATGAGAAGTCACGGTTGATTGGCGTACTTTATAAGAACTGTTGTATGCCATTGGGCTGTAAATTTTTTTTCAAGTTTCGAAGGGGAATTGACGGAATATTAGTTTTATGATTCACAGTTGTGGATTCTGCATACAAAGAATACAAATGTCTGCGCTAATATGACAATCTCTATTACCCAAATTAAAAGAATCACATCTTACAAATATCTAGAGTCAAGGATCACAGAACACACTAGAGAATGGATCACATTCTAGAGTCATGGATCACACTAGAGATTATAAAAAGAATTAGAGATAATAGAAAATAGAAATAGTGAGTTTATTTAAACGAATAGGTTCTTTTGCTGCCGAGACGTTGATTAGAATCAGAGTGAGAATGCTACATTATTATGTTTTCTCCGTGTTGCTGTATGGTGTGGAGTCATGGACTCTTAAACAGAGAAATATTGAGGCATTCGAGATGTGGTGCTATAGGAGAATGTAGAGAGTATCATGGATGGAGAGAGTGACAAATTTGGGTGTATTGTTGAGAATGGGTAAGAAGTGTGAATTGGTGATGACTTCAGGGGGAAAAAATTTGGAGTATCTGGGCCATGTTATGAGAGGAGATAAGTACTCATTGTTGTTTAGGTCAACAGCCGAAAGGCTAATTTGAACTTCTAGAGGTTTTTACTGAGTAAAAACGAGGAGTGAGTTGGTTTACTATTGCCTTCCTCACTGAGGTGAAAAGTATGCTATCAGCATGCCAGGCCATCCAAAAAGCACTTACTTTCCACTGCAAATAACACCTGCACTTCATTCCCCACAGGATCTGGCTATGTAGTGAAATTCATAACTCTCAGAGGAGATAATTCTGAGTGGTGTCATTTACACCTCTATCTCTTCTGTTCTTAAATAGATTAGTCATATATTGACTGACTAGCTTATGTGCTAAGAAACAGAACGTTTTTTGTAGCCCTGGAACCAGCAGATTGAGTGTAATTAATTTAACAAGTACTCATCACTGCGGCTTTTTGTCCAAGGAAAAATTAAGGGAAAAGAAGTGTTGGGCGTAGAAAACTTTCCTGGCTGCGAAATCTGAGAGGTACGGGTGTTGTTTTATTTTGGCTAAGTGTATATTAGATTCGATAGCGAATCGCATTCCAGAAAATACGGTATTAAAAATATTGTGTGTGCATTTTAATAAATACTGTTCTTTATCAGTTTCATAAATAATTTAGGCCGAATAGATATATCGATTATGGAAACACTCTATTTAAAATTCTACTTATAAATATTGGCCAAAATATTAAAGAATGTCATTTTTATTGCAATCCGATTTAACTACGTAACAAAAACTTATAAATGTTGTTATTAAATGTAAAGCCTCATTACGGTCTACTAATAAAGTGGAATGAGTATTAAGTTACATAAATATAATTTTTTATTCTAGAGTACCTTAAATTCTAGAATACTAAAACTGTTTTATTCTAAAGTAACTTCGAATTGACTCTAAATTATCTTACATGAATTTTAGAAAATCCATTTTTAAATTATTGTGTATAGTAATCAAGATGTTTATGTAAAATTTACCTACTATTTTTTCATTAATATATAACTATTTCTTCTATTACTATTTTGTAATTAAAATGATAAATTATAGATAAATATTCTTTCATCTTATATAAATCGCCTGAAAACACAGCCCAATTTTTTCTACGGCTCACAAAATATATCCTTTAAAAAATTTTCTTGTTCATCCTAAATTTAAAGGAAACATTTTGTTGTTCTAACGTACGTCTACAATACCATCAACTTTTTCTTTCCTTTCTTAAGAAGAAAATATAATTTCCTGTTGTCATCTCATACAGCTTCCGGTTACCGTCCACTTCCTCCGTCGGCCAATTTCCTTGTAACTATTGCCAAAGGTCCTACTGTGCCGGGTATAAACCTGGAAATTAAAAATTAAATATCAATGAAGATTAACACTATTTCGGTATTTTAGGGTTTGTTTTAAATATAAACTATTATATAATTTATAATTTCAGCAATATGTACTAAAAGTGCAATGTGATTTTTTTACAGAATAATAATTTAATTTTTAGCTACGAACCTAGGTTTACAGTGCTGGTGATGATTTTAATGATATTGTAATCCTTTGATCTACTCTTTGGGTCAGATTTAAATTTTTTTTTGTTGTTAAATCAGAAGTAATAAATAGTTGTTGTTGTTTAGGTCAACAGCCGAAAGGCTGGTTTGAACCTCTAGAGGTTTTACTAAGTAAAACGAGGAGTGAGGTGGTTTACCATTGCCTTCCTCACTGAGTGGAAAAGTACGCTTATCAGCATGCCGGGCCCTCTGAAAAGCACATATTTTCCACTCTGTAAATGACACCTTCACTTCATTCACCACAGGGTCTGGCTGTACAATGAAATTCATTACTTTCAGAGGAGATAACTCTGACTAGTGTCTTTTACACCTCTACCTCTTCTGTTCTTAAATGATTCAGTCATTTAATTGGCTGACCATATGATAAGAAACAGAACTATTTATTTTAGCCCTGCAACGAACAGATTGAGTATAAATTTGACACTCCACCTGTCTGTTAAGGGCAGAATAAATAGTTATAAAATATTTTTTAAAGTTCTTTATAAAATACTAGAATTAGCATAAAAAAATGTACTTATTAATATTAGGGAATCCTTAGAGAATAATCAACCGTCATTGAAACATAGATCTACTTCGAATGTAACTACATACTACGTGTCCCACGGAATTTGAACCATTGGGAAATAGCATTGATTTTCATTGGTTTGTTAATATTTTCTTCCCACGAATAAATGAAGACTTGTTATAATCAGTAATCATTAGAAAATGTTTAGACCTTTTAAAAAATATGAAATTTGATACATTTTAAGCTCTATTTTAGCTTAAAATAGAAATACATAAATTTGTAACCGTTATCTAAGTATTGTAAATTTTATCAACTTATTGCATTTTATGTTTGGAGAAATGGTAACGTTCTGATGTAGATATGTAAAGACGGTGGGTCGAATCCATCAGCGGTAAGTTTTTTTTATTGTTAAAAATATTGGAAATACTATAAACAATTATTTATTTTTTAATTTTGACAATTTGTTTTATCATCTAAAATTGCAACAATCAGCTGTCTCTGAAAATTAAATGTTGCTGTAGGATATATTAGATATATAAAATAATACGGAATTTGCTTGTATTACAGTATTGAAATTATGAAATCTTTACCCAAATCATATTGCTATTGCAAAGCTAAAGAAAAAGAAATATCTTAAAGTTTAGTCAAAAGAAAATGATATCATCTTTTCAAAACACTTGTCATTTTAAATTGCCTTCAGTTTAAGTGTTTTAGCAAATACATTTATACAAAAGTTAAGAAAACTTTTAATAACATGAGGAAAAATAATAAACCCAGAAAATTTTTAAATTATTATTA
Source organism: Catonia carolina (assembly GCA_035578175.1). Lineage (NCBI taxonomy): Eukaryota > Metazoa > Arthropoda > Insecta > Hemiptera > Achilidae > Catonia > Catonia carolina. The sequence goes on from JAQMRL010000001.1 coordinate 268,181,332, forward strand.
TCTTTGCGAGGCCACAGCAATCCTTGTAGTTATAAACGGGCGCTTGTCCAGAAAAGTTAGGAATAACCAATTACGCAAAATCTGATGAGAAAAAGTACACTTGATTCAAGATTATTTGTTATGGTTTATTAAATTTTACTATTTATCTTTGAACAACGTGATATAAAGTAAAACAATTAAATAAAGTAAGAACAATTTACTCATTATTTCCATATAAGCCTAAGGTCTTTATCTTATAAGTAATAAACAATTGCATAAAAAAGTTTAAGAAACTATAATTATTAGCTAAAATACAGAACAAACAAATCTAGAAAAGAAACAGTTGGATTACCTACATGAACCTAAAAGTGACACGGTCATGGAAGAAATCTTTCTGGCCAACTCTGTTTTTCTGCTTATGCTGTATTCGATAAGTTTCCTTTACAAAAATATTTGATTATTTGAATAGCAATATAGAAAGAGAAACATAAACAGGGGACGCATTAAAAATATCTTTGCATTATAACTTCGCACCGTTGTAGTTATAAAAACATGCTTTTGCTAACTGATAAGTTTCCCTGTTCTAGACTTTATTCAATTAGTGAAATTAAAAATGTTAAAACTTGATATAAACAAGTCTTTGAATAAAAACTTAACATGAATAGTTCCACACTTTGACAATTATCATCAAAGATGCCTAAAATCTCTATAAAAATAAAAAATAAGGAGTACGTTTTGGTAAATTTTGTATATATTTCCCTTATAAATTTAAAAACCGCTCAATCGATTTTACTGTGTCGTACCAGGTTATTCATTAATATATAAAGAAAAAAACATGTACTTGTGTTTTTACGAAGATCTCACGAATAACTACACCTATATTCTATAAATTATAACAGTAGCACTATTATTTCTCCAGAGTTTCATTGACTGTGTCAACATCGTGGTTGTTTAGGTGCAGAGTCTCTGACTTGAGAAGGGTGAACGAAGTGAGCTTTAACCAGCAAGTTAAATAAAAATTACATATTAGTAAAGGGTAGGGATTAACTGGACATTAAAAATGTATATTTTTTAGAAACAAATTATTTTTGAGTTTTAATTTCCTACTAATCTACTCACTTTACTACATATACGCCGTTCACTTCTATGTACTTTTCGTAAGACAGTTTCTTTAACCTCTTTGCACAAATTTTTGCTGCCTTGGATTTGAACCAGTTAATAACGGCATTCTTGCGTTCCTTATCGTCTTTAAAATTTTGGTCACTAAGCCACTGTTTCAAGTACAAGATGAGCAAACAGTCGCTAAGTGCAAGGATCTGTAGAATGGATGATTTAAAAAATTCCCAACCAAAATCTCAAATGCCTCGGTTGTGGCAGCGGTGGAGGATGCCCGTTTTCTATTCCAGATGACAGCTCCCCGTGTCGTTGATTTTAGAACGCACTTCTCAGTTTTGTGATACATGTTCAACAGTATACTTCATCTCTAACCGTTGCCTTACGTTTCATGAAATGAACACTAAAACACTTCCTTTTCAACCCAGAAACCGGTAGCCATCATTTTCCAATTCGAGTAAGAACATTGTTTGAAAATTTTAGGTTTTGTTAAAGTTCCATTACTTCCATTGTTTCCATTGTTGTTGAGGTTCCACTTCTTTGACTATTGTTCTATTTCTGCATCACATCTACCCTAGAATATGGTTTTCAGCCATAGGTAGGATAATTCCTCCACCTCTTACATTGTGAAATGTTGTAAATGCGTTATACCATTCGCGATGAATGTGCTTGGGTTTCTATTGTGAAAAAATATGGAAATAAATTTTTATTATTATATTATTTGTATGGAAGATTCACGGCTCTTCGCCTGTTACTATGTCAGAAAACAAGTAGGAGGAACTCGAGACTGCTGTCGTCAACTGGTTCAATTCCGAGGCTGCGATCTTCTATGCAGAGGAGGGGTTGCATCGTTACGAAAAGTGCTAGAAGTGAAAGTTGGCTATGTAGAAAAGTCAAGTGGGTTCGTTGGGACTAAAACCGACAACAAAAATTTTTCTAACAAATATTTTTTAAGACCAAACGGTACTTTCCGAACATGTTTTGTATAAACATGTAAAACTTTATTAAATAAATAAATAAACCACGATTTTAATAGTTCCTTTCACTAATTTTAATACGGTTCCTTATTAGTTACAATGGGGAAGCCGTCAGTGATCGAATGCATAAATTTGAATATAACTCATCAGAGTCTTTCTTAAAATATTTATATAACTTTGAAGAGAATTCTGTGTTGAGTTTTGTCACTAATAACTCACTGCTTGTAGACTACATTCCCTTTCAGTAGCATACAAAGGAAACTTATCTAGAATATTATTTTTTAAGAAACGTTGGTATTAAAAGTTTTGTTAGCTTTAATAAACTTAATCACTGTCTTTTGATATTTATATTTTATTAATTTAATACATTCCATGACAAAATAATATAAGTTATACTTAGATATCAAAGAGAATGAGATATAGAAAAGCCAAAATGTTTTAAACAAAAGCGGGAAGGCATTAAGTTGAATAGAATACCTTTGATGAAAAAGTGTTTGTTTCTTTTTTGAAAGATGGCTTGAATACAGGCCGTTTTTCAAACTCCGAATGCGCGAATTTCCTTTTCATATATTTGTGTGTTGTGAAACCGTTTTTTGTTCCAAAGAAAATGGGTAAATCTGTGCGAGGGGAGACCAGCTGATCTAAACAAACGCCATATAATCTCAGTTGGGTTTAATTTATTTCTTTTCTTTTTTGTCTTATTATTTTCTTTGTATCGTTTTTATACTTAAAAAACAATTGTAGAAACAATATTATACTCTGTAGCATAACTGTATAATTTATAACGTGTATGTATTGTTTTATTTAACAAGCTTCTTTTTTCTAGGACACAATCTATTTTAAAAAAATATTATATGTTCGTCTGTTTAAAAATATGTACATAAAAATCATTTTAAAATTTTACTTTTAGTTCTCTGATTTAATATTTTCAGTACAAAATTTTCTAAAAAATATTTTATTAATCATTATTATATTACACTAACATACCATATCTCTCAAATAAATCAAGTTACCATTCATTTTCCAAGAGAATTCCTCAGTGTTTATAAAGTATCAGAAAATACCCCAGGCTATGCGCGGGCTAATTGCTTCCACAAAAGGGATCATTAATTTGTTTACTGCTTTTCCCGGTTTTATTTTTCCTGGGTATTATTTTAAGAATATTGATGCCAATTCTCATTAATGTAACGTTTTCGGAAGATAAAGAAATAATGTCCAATGTTTCAGGTTAGTTCCTTTCTACCCTGAAGGAACAAGTGGTCGAAAGAAAAATGAGCTGTTTCTTGTCATCAGTCTCTCAACTGGTTTGATGCAGTTCTCTAAGCTGTTCTATCTTATGCAAAGTCATTTCATATCTACATACCTGTAACACGCTACATCTTTTGTAATTTGCTTTAAATATTCTAACCTTGGCCTCCCCCTACAATTTACTCCCTCAATATTACCCTCCATTACTGATAGAGTAATACCTGAAATCTTGGTTGGATTCTCGCAACTAAGTTCTCTATTGGAGACGACCGGAAAAATTGAAGTGAATTTAAGATTGAATTGAAGTTGACCGGAGAAGTTAATTTAAATATAAAATGTTTATGTACATAGTTTTGTTCGATAAGTAACAATTAACAAAAAATGAATCAGTCATTTCAGAAGCCCATAAGTCAAAATTTTACATTTTTTCGTTAGTGCATTTTAGAACTAACTAAATGTAAACACACCATCCTTACAAAATCACTTAAGTCTGGCTTTCCTTAAGTAATATGTAACACTAAGAAAAGGCTTATTCTTAAGGATATAAAAAGTTTCTTTCTAAGTAAAACATGAAAGTTGATACTCTTTTGAAGCTTAAGCTCTACTTTCTAGAGGAAAAGGCCATACCAAGATTCTTTGCAAACACCTTTTTAAGGTGTGTAACTAATGTTTATGACAACGATGAAGAACGTGAATAGCCCTGAAAATCAACATATTTCTTTCTTAACGTTAAAAATATCAATTTTTATTATTGTAGAAAGCTATTTTAAGGCATAATGTAAACTACTGAAATAAATAAATGAATACTATCGTACAGCACAATTTTCCTCTGGCCTAAACAACATTATATTTTATCTTTTTGAATTGAAACATATTATAAATTTCAATTATTTAATTTTTCCAAATGTTAGTTTTTTGGCTTATGGGCTTTCTGAAATGACTGATTAAAAATGTAGTATATTAAATTTAGAACTAGATATTTTATTGACACTAAAAATATTCATGTATTGAGTTTTCTAAAGCTTTTCAAATTTTCACATTTGTTGACTTTTCTAAACATTATTTTATGGGTTGCTTTATATTTATACTCAAAATGTAAATAAAGCACAAAATATAAAATAAATTAGTAACCAGAATTATTATACATTTTGTTCATTAATTCAATGTACGAATGAAGTATTTATTTTCACAATAACTATTTGTTACAACCGTCAGGAACTATAAATTTCAATTCCATTCAAAATATGTTACTGAAGTTTAGATTTTTATTTTTATGATTGCAATAGGAATAGAATAATATAAAAATTACCAGACTAAAATATAAATTCATTTAATTGTTTATTTCCTTCGACAGGATGTTCAAGTAAAACTGCACATACAATATTACTAAATTCTGTTGTATTTAAATCGTATAAAATGCATTTGAAACAAAGAATAAATTTAATTAATGTTATGTTCATGCACAATTAAATGGTTTACTTTTTAAATACGTTTTTTGTTCAATTAAATTATTATACGTTTCACTGCATTTAATTTTATGTGTTTCTAGTTTTATTTTAAAATATGAATTAACGAATTAAAAAAATATTTTATTTTCTTAAAATAAAACAATTTCGACTAAAAATTGTCAATGGTTAAAGGTACTTTGATAATAATGGTAATACGAAAAAAAATTGACTGAAGGTTAAATTATTATCGGGAAATATTTATTAGACTGTAGTTTTATATTAATACAAGCAAATACGCCCGTGGAGGCTTATTGATAGCTTCAGAGTAATTATCACAGAGGTTGGTTTCACCATTGTAGTAACTAAAGCGAATCATAAATACTGTACGTCATTAATAGTTGAAATAAATCAAAACCTTGAACTACTAAAAAAATTATCGTGATTAGTGAAAAGGCCTCTTATCAGTAAATCAAAAGGTAGTTGGTTCATACTGGAAGAAAAAATTTGGTATGAAAAACTCACACGACTTTCTCTTGCCAATGTAAATAATGAAAAATATAATCTACGTGTAATCATGGGAAAACAATGTACGTTATATGAAAAATATAACGCTAAATGAAATTTAACCTTTGTAGGATTTTAAAATACGGAAAATCACTAACGTTTTTTTCAAGTCTGCCATTTTACAATTTGTTGGCATGAAATAGAGCAATCAGTACTTTTGATAAATGTTAATTAACATGATTAAAACTTCATCTGTTAAAGAAATTAGAATTAGTAATAATTTTTATTTGAGAAATACAATGATGATTTTGAACTATGTCAGTCAGGTAAAAACAATGATAATAACTGTAACAATGTTCATTAAACCTATAAACTAAATCGAAAACTTAAGTCTTTTTAGTCTTGAAAACCCGGTATCAATGTTTTTTAGCAGATTCAGAGCCAGGAAGTTTGGATGATGGTTGAGTCTTTCTTCGTATTTACGCCTGAAATTTGATACAGTTTGTTTCATAGTGTCTTTATTAAGATTCGCATAGATATAGGTGTTTTTGATGTACCAAGGAATTTACGGGGCCCGCCGCAAGAATTTTGACAAAAAAACGATCGAATATGTTTATGTTTGAGGTACTGGATGTACCGTACAATTGAAGCCCATATGTCCACATGGGTTTTAAAAGGAAATCACTAACTGACCCAAATAAACTCTGTAGAAAGAAATGTTTAAAAAAAAGTTTACGTGTTTTAATTTTCTATAACTTTTATAATTATTATATTTATGCACTTTTGTTGTAAAATTCATGCTTAGGCTCCAATTTTAATAAATATAAATTTTTTTACTGATTTTTAAGAGAAAAGTACAGTTCTTCCACCATTATGCTGTGCACCTTGGTATGTGCTTAATGAAGTACTCCACCATGACTTGGGCTTACCTACGGTGAAAGTAGAAATTAGCTGTCGGAGTAAAAAGTATTTAAACAAGTTAGAAATTCATCCTAAGCATTTGACTATAAATCCTCTCGACGACAATATTGAAAATCAAAGACTCAAAAAGGTGAGAATATTTGATCTTCCATTCCGGTTCACCTGATCAAAAATGTTTAACCATCCTTTCAAGATTAAAAACACAAAATTATATTATGAGTGTTTAACTCTAAATTCTCAGTAAACTTAATCTTAATAACACTCCTAAATCACTCTAAAAACACAATCATCAAATTACGAGTAATATTTAATCGTCAGTTAAACACACCTTCATTTTATTACATATCACGTCTTCACTCTCTACTTTTCACACCTTCATTCATCTCGTCCGTCAATTTTACAACAAAAACTACGTCTTTCTCCGTATTTATGAAAAGTTGTACATCGTCAGGACACAAGAAGGAACCTTTTATCGCTTAAAACAAAACGATTACACGGAAGCAACGCTGCTGAGTGCTATTTTCTTTAAGATATACCCAACATTTTTAACTCATTTACTGAAAGTTTTTGTTAAACTGTTTGTAAATAATCCTTAACTGTTAGAAAAGAAAGGTAAAAAACCAAACCCGAAATTTCTTTTTATCATTATTATGCTGACAGGCAAATATTTTACGGACCACATAGGACGTCCTACAGACCACAAGTTAAGAATTGCTGTTGTAGATCACAAACAATGTAGGTAGTAAATGAGTCAATTTACAAAAAATCGTTAGTCATTTGTAAGAAAATTGCAAAAACTTGAATAGAAACTGTTTTAATCTTTCATAATCTACTTTTCAAAGAACTAACTTTTGCTACCGGTTATTTAGAAAAAGATGGCGAAAAATTGTAACAAATGCTTTAATCTTACATAATCTACTGTATCTTATTAATATTTCATAATCTACTAGTACACAAAATTATCTACGCTACTAAATACATGTGAGCAAGTGCAAGGAGTTGTTTTTGGGTGTACTCAGGTTGTTTTCTAATTCATGACGTCTATACAGAGTTCTAAGTGCAGAAACAAAATTTACTTGTACACACCTATTTTACTATTAGGAAATTAACTAATACTTAAAAAATTGCTTTAAAAATCACCATTGTTAATAGTTGGATAACTAAAACATACTGAACACAATCTAATTCCCGCATACCTACTTTAAAATAAATTAAAAACTTGTAATATTATCTAATCAAAAAACTAACTATAATAATAAAATTATAATAAATTGAACGATTTTCTTTGGGGAAAAGTACTTTGTATAAACATGTGCAAAATACAGTGTGAAATTGCAACACTAGAATTTGAATGGTGATCTAAATAAAATCTTTGCTTGCCATGAATGTCGAATCCTAGAATGCTATTGTAAAGTTTTCCAGTCTGTTGATAATTTGAAATCAGTCTTCTTTTAAAATTTTTCTAAGGCAAACTGGCAAGTTTTAAACATATATCACACCATTTCTTCTTGGAATAGGTTGATACCTGAAATTTTTTAACAGACATTGTAGTTCTTGAGATATTTTCTGGTAGTAAGATGATTGTAGAAATTTCGCTCTTCGTAAAACAAAATGATTTATTTTTACAGATAATCAAATATAGGCTAATCTATGAAATTTTATATCATTACAATAAAATATTTTGTAATTATTTTATTTTAAAATACAAAATAAATATCTTCTTACTCAAATATCAAGGTCATACACATTAAAACACTAATAAAGACCAAAACATTTAATAAGATTTCGGTATAAAGGTTTATTTTTTGGTTTACGTTCGTGTGTTGCACACAAAGGCTAATGCAGATAATGAAGAATGAAAGATGAAAATGAGTGATGAAAAAAATGGCATTTCTAACTGGGAATAGTAATAACGGCACTCCTTATTAGTAATCAGTTGCGTTGACCACTACGACAAAGCTGGCCAAGACTCGAATACAACTTTAACACTGTTTTTAACATATGTTGGATTTGTGGCGTAGAAAAAAGTTGCGCTGACCGCCACACCAACGGTCTGACTAGAAGCAAATAAAAAAATTGCTTCACTGAACATTTAAAAAAATTAAAAGCTACTCAAAAATTGCAGCTATGTAGACTAAAAGATATTCTCATACTTCTTCCACCCCGTCATTTTTACCATAGGTCTATGCCAAATATAATTGGCACAATTTTTTTTATCCCTAATGTTTGTACATTGCAATGTATTCAATTCAGAGCAATAAGCAACCCCATGACCCAATGAGATGAAGATGATGTGTATGACGTGTAAATGAGGTGTAGTCTTGTAAAGACCCAAACCGACCATTCCTGAGAGAGTATAGTTAATTGAACCCAAATCATCAAAGTACACCGGTAATTAATGCCTAGCATTCAAGTCCGTAACTACCTTTAATAGCATTTGAACCAGGAACCTTCGTCTCCGAAAATCAGCTGTTAAACAGCTGACTCGCGGCGTCGACGGCATCTCTAGGCACAACTTTTTTTTTTTTAATTTATAATATGTGTAGGTTGCAATCTGTTCAATTTAGAACAACAAGCAACCCCATGACCCAATGAGATGAGGATGATGTGTATCACGTGTAAATAAGGTGTAGTCTTGTAAAGACCCAGGTCGACCACTCCTGAGAGAGTATGGTTAATTGAAACCCGAACCATCAAAGTACACCGGTAACCACTGTCTAGTATTCAAATCTGTATAAAAGTAACTACCTTTACTAGGATTTAAACCAGGAACCTTCGTCTCCAAAATCAACTGTGAAACAGCTGACTAAGGCACAACTTTGTTTTTAAGCATTAAAGCACAATTTAATGCTTAAAAACTACTTATGTTCTATCCAGTTGTCTTTTGTCCAAGTAACTCGTCTGCTTCAATGAATACCTAAGTACCTAAAGTCTTCCGTCTGCGGCACGACTTCAACGTTTACGGCGAGTACTGAATAAGTGTAATATAAGAAACATTTATACACAAAAACAATTCACAGGACAAACTGAATACTTTCACACGTAACGTAAACATAAACATAAACGTAACATAAACATACATACAACAGATGATTTCCTACCGTCAGTTGTGAAAAAAAATAAAAATAAAACAAAAAAAAATAAGAACATAAAATAATTTAAAGAAAATAAAAAGAACATTCCTTTTTTTATACAAAAAAAAGGATTGTTAGAAATTGATTCCGTTTTAAAACTTTTAAAGAGTTAGAAGTGGATTTATCTTTTTTATGTATCAAAAAACATTTTTATAATTGGAAGATAATATTGTCAAAAGAAAAAAGGAACACAGTTTTAGAAGAGTTGGTGCAGAAAAACTTTCAAAAAAATTTTTAAAACATTTTAAGAATTTTAAAAAACATTTTAACAATTTTAACAATTTTAAAGTTTTTTTTTAAATATTTATAAACAAAGTCTTAATAAATATTTTGAGTGGCCGGATTTAAAATAGTCTATTGGATTTTGGAACTTCTGGGACAAAAAATGGTGCCGTGACCAGGATAATATTCAAGATCCGATATAAAAGTATTACAAGGAATAAAATTAACAATACCATATTTTGGAAAGAAATTTAAACAACAAATCAAACGACAAGATAACAAAAATTTCATCAAACAAAAGAATTGAATAAAAGAAATCGAACGTCAAAAGAAGATAAGAAGAAAAATTAAAAAAGAACGCACCCATTTTTCTAAAATTTATTTTTCTAAAATTCAAACAAAAATTTTCACATCTGATCAGGTATACGGACTCTGACTGGTAAGTCATCTGTTTCACACACATAATTTATCATAATAAACAAACGAAACGAACGTAAAGATGGAGGGGCATGTGGAACATCTTCTTGAAAGTCATAAATTAGACGACACAAACATTAACTTTCAACTCAGGATACGTAGAAGTACGACAACAGGAAACATAAGACAAAAACGACAAAGACTACAAAAACTTTTAGAAAACGGGAGACAAATTGACCTGAATACATTACATAGATTTGATTTTGAAAAACAACTGACGGACTGTCAAAATTATTTTGCAAGGTTACGAAATGTTGAAAACTTAACGGAACTAGAAACATATAATGCAAAAATTTTTGATGATAGGCTTAACATAATACTGACATTTATATTGCCAAACAAACCAGATAAAGTAGTCGGTTTTCAGAATTTAAAGGAAAGGTTTGAGGTTTGGAAAGCAAATGAATGGCATAATTTGGAAGTTAGACCTAATCGTGAACAAAATTTAAATTTTGAAAGGGCACGTTTGGAGAATAATGTCTTGCCTGATCAAAGGCAAGAAATTCCAAATTGTGACCAAATTAATCTTGCACCTTATCCAGAAATATTAAACCCCGTTCTCCGAAATGAAATCCCTGGCGTTGGTATACCAGATACACCAGGTAATAACAATCCTTTATGTTTTCAACATGAATTAAATTTCAATTGGACAAAAATTGCAAATCCAATTGAACAAGAGTTAAAACAATTAACTATTACTGATGGAAGGGATATTGATACATTGGTAAAAAATATTAAAATTATAAAACATAAACAAAAACGTTATGCAGTTAATTTACCTTTAGTTTTGTTAACTCCGTTTATGACTGGTTTTACAGAATAAATTTTTGAGAACTCCATTAGGAATAATCATAATTTTGATCAATTTCATCAAAATTTAGTAAATTAATTAATTACACCGAAAATGAAAGAAATACTAAAATTGAAATTGTTATACAGAAATCAGTCACAATCGGAAACTCTTGCAGAATACATAAAAGAAATTTTAGAGAACCATGATGTATTGAGGTTAGATTTAACAGAAGGTGAATTAATTAATATAATTTTAACGGCTTTAAATGAAATATATGCCACACACATAGGTATAATCGGCAGACCCAATAATTTACAAGATTTTAATAAATTAGATGCCTATGTTTATGAAAGAGTTTATGCCAGAACTCTTAATGATATTGGTTTATCAAAAATGAATAATACAGGCGTCATAAACACTGTAAATAACACAGTACCTAATCAAAGTAAACAAAACACATTAAAAGATACAGCATGCAATAAAATCAGATCACAAATGTCAGCAACAACTTTGAAGTGTTTTTATTGTCATAAATTAGGTCATATCAAAAGAAATTGTAAACTTTTGCAGCAAAAAGGAAATAACCATGTTCCAAAAAACTGAATGAATACAAATGCGCACAACATAGTCATATGGTACGTATTTGTAAACATAACACAAATAAACATTTAAAGATAAAAGAACAAGAGTTAAACAGTAATTATCCTTTGAAAGCTTTACCAATAAAAATCAAAAATGATATATTTAATGCCCTTATTGATTCTGGTTCCACACACAACATTATTAACCAACAAATGTATAAACTTTTAAAAGCTAAGAAGGCGATTATAAAAGAGGAAAATATTAAGGCCATTTGTCTTACAGCTGATAGGTTCCCTCTAGAAATTAATAAACAGGTCTGGATAAAAATTAATCTACAAAATATATCGTGGAAAATAAATTTTAAGGTATTAACAAAAATACAGCACGAAATAATACTTGGAATGCATTTCCTACAAAAAACACGTGCGATATTTAACGCCACAAGGTCTGTGATAACTTTTGACTGGTTGAAAAATCAAAAATTTCATCTAATAAATTTATACCCAGATCAGATTAATAATGTAGAACAAACTGAGTATATTAAAAATAAAATTAATAATTTATGTAAGGAATTTCCTGACGTACTCACTACTAAATTAGGCTGTACCCATGTATTAAAATATGATATTAAACTTAAAAATAGTGAGATTATAAAATCTAGACCCTATCCCTTAAATCCAATAAAAATACTTCAAATGAAACAACAAATTGATAAATTATTAAAAGATAAAGTAATTAGAGAAAGTGTTTCGCCTTATTCATCTCCAGCGTTTTTGATTCCAAAACCGAATGGCACGAGTCGTTTAGTCGTCGACTATCGCTCAGTCAACTTAATAATTGACTCAGAGGCCCAACTTTTACCGAATATAAATCATGCTTTTCAATGGTTCTCCAATGCACGATGGTTCAGTACATTAGATTTAGCACAAGCGTACCATCAAATACCATTGACAGAAAAATCTCGTCAAATCACCGCGTTCTGTACCCCGGATGGACTATATGAATATGAGAGATTACCTTTCGGTTTGTCGACTGGCGCACAAGTTTTAACACGTCTTATGAATACAATATTCAAAAACATTAAATATAAATTTGTATTTAATTACATGGATGATATATTAATATATTCCAAAAGTTTTCCAGAGCATTTGAAACACATTAAAATAGTATTGTCAATTCTGCGGAAAGCTGGAATTACAGTTAACCCTGATAAGGTAACATTTGCCGTAAATGAAATGCCGTTTCTTGGACACACATTATCGTACAAAGGGGTCTCTATAGATTCAACTAGGACACAAAAAATATTGGAGTACCCGGAACCCACGTCAGTGAAACAAGTACATCGATACTGTGGTATGATTAATTATTTTTCTAAATTTATCAAAAATTATGCTGATAGAATCGAACCCCTGAATAAACTGCGTCGTAAAAATACTCAGTTTGTCTGGGGAGACTCACAAAGAAACGCGTTTGAAGATCTTAAACAAGCAATTGCTAATCCCCCGGTACTATCCATACCTGACTTTTCTAAACAATTTATTTTACAAACAGATGCGTCAGATACAGGTCTAGGAGCTGTCTTACTACAAGAACACGAAGGTTCTAGACGACCCATAGCATATGCTTCCAAGACATTGACAGAAGCAGAAAGGAAATTTTCTGCATATGAACGCGAATGTCTTGCCGTCGTTTTTGCAACAGATCATTTCAGGACCTATCTAGCACATCGTGAATTTCTTTTAGAGACCGATAATCAAGCCTTAGCCTGGCTTCTTTCCAGACCAAAACAGTTGGGTAGATTGGCTAGATGGTTACTTAGGTTATCTGTTTTTAAATTTAAAATTAATCACATCCGTGGTTTGGATAATAATGTGGCTGACGCATTATCGAGGATGTACGATTTAAATAATGAAGATATCTCAAAAGATATATCTTATATTAATACTTTATTATCGCAGTTCCCCCTATCTTTTACAGACATAAGACAACATCAAGAACAGGATACGTTTATCCTTCAACAAAAACAACAAATGAATAATAAATTTTGTTTATCCAAAGGAGTCCTATGTCTAAAAGATAAAAACAATAATCCGACCAAAATCGTTCTCCCCAATTCCTTAAAAGATTTAGTATTTAAATATTTTCATCATTCGGAAATCGGTGGACATTTAGGTGTCGCTAAAACTATACACAAAATTACACGGTATTTTTATTGGCCGGCTGTATATCAAGAAATTCCTTTAAAAGTGAATGCTTGTACAACCTGCCAACGCAGTAAACCTGGAATGAATTATAAATGGGGAAATCTCAGTTCTAGAATTCCGACAACACCATTTGATACATTATTTATTGATACGGTGGGTAGTCTACCAAAAACCAACCAAGGGTACAAATATATTCTAGTGGTGGTAGACAGTTTTTCAAAATTTACATGGTTAGCTCCATTAAAAAACACTAATACATCCTCCATTATAGAGGAATTAAAACGTATTTTTCAAAATTACTCCATCCCGAGGTTAATCGTCACAGATAACGCCAAAAATTTTAATTCAATAATTTTTAAAAACTTTTGTTTCAATCTAGGCATAAAACGAACCACTCTCTCCCCTTACCATCCACAACCATCTCACGCCGAACGATTAAATAGAAATCTTCGGTCTATTGTTATAGCGTACCACGCAACTACTCAAACAACCTGGGATAAATCTCTATTTTGGTTTCAATTAGCCTTCAATATGGCTCAACATAACGCGCATGGGGAATGTCCATTTGATATATTGCATACCTTTCCAGCTCAAACACCGTTGGATAGAGCATGGAATATCCAAGATATCCTTCATAGGAATCCTGTCCGTTCAAGTAACATGATGTGTGACATTAGAAGAAAACTAATTAAATCTCATCATGATATGGCACGTCGATATAATGCTACGCGCCATCCCAATCCGTTTTCGGTGGGAGATAAAGTTTTACTTAAAACTCATCCCGTAAGTTCGAAACGGAAAAATATTTGTGCAAAAATGGCATACCGTTGGTCGGAACCATTTTATATCATAGGTTTCTCTACACCAGTTACAGCCTTACTCCGTAAGACTATTGGAGGAGAAATCACTAAAGAACACATTTCTAACCTTAAAAAGGTTACATAATTTGCTACAAATAATACTTTTTAGGTGATGTATGTCGCGATACTCGAGCTTGAGATGATTGTAACAAAAAAAAAAAAAAAAAATGCTGTTTGTTTCATTCTGTATGAATGTATTATTGAAAGGGGCCCCGGATGAAAGAAAAATACCACCTCAGGCCGACATTTGCTATCTGCTCACCTTTTCCATTTTCACTGTTTAAGCACCCACCCCTTACCTTTTTACTTTTACATTTACCCCAGGGGGGGGAAGATTGTAATATAAGAAACATTTATACACAAAAACAATTCACAGGACAAACTGAATACTTTCACACGTAACGTAAACATAAACATAAACGTAACATAAACATACATACAACAGATGATTTCCTACCGTCAGTTGTGAAAAAAAAAATAAAACAAAAAAAAAATAAGAACATAAAATAATTTAAAGAAAATAAAAAGAACATTCCTTTTTTTATACAAAAAAAAGGATTGTTAGAAATTGATTCCGTTTTAAAACTTTTAAAGAGTTAGAAGTGGATTTATCTTTTTTATGTATCAAAAAACATTTTTATAATTGGAAGATAATATTGTCAAAAGAAAAAAGGAACACAGTTTTAGAAGAGTTGGTGCAGAAAAACTTTCAAAAAAATTTTTAAAACATTTTAAGAATTTTAAAAAACATTTTAACAATTTTAACAATTTTAAAGTTTTTTTTTAAATATTTATAAACAAAGTCTTAATAAATATTTTGAGTGGCCGGATTTAAAATAGTCTATTGGATTTTGGAACTTCTGGGACATAAGTATCTTATTTAATTGTAAAAGCTGAATGTGAAAATTTTATTTCGTTGGTTTTGGCACGTCAGTTTTAACTCCATTTTGTAAAGTCATAAAGATATCTTTATAATTTTTCCGATCCTCCTACTGCTTTTAGTCCGTACCTAAATCAAATGATTAAAAATAAATTTTATTAAATTTACGTAAACTTGTAATGTTGAGTAACTCATCTGGTCCCTAGCTTACATTTATTTTTTCTTGTATTAAATTGATTTATTATTTCATTTTACTTTTATTTGAAAAATAAAAATATTTTTATTATTTTTTATTCACTTTATTTAATTAACTCTAAATTTGTGCAGTTCTGCACAATCAGTAAGTATATTTGCGGCTTATGTTAAATCATATTACCTCTTTTAAGTAGAACGACGCTCATTATCAGGACGCTTATGTTGAAATGCCATAGCAATGATAACATTAATTTTTAAAAATTATAGATTAAATTAGTTTAATAATTTGTTGTTTAGGTCATCAGCCGAAAAGCTGGTTTGAACCTCTAGAGGTTTTACTAAGTAAAACAAAAAGTGAGGTGGTTTACCATTGCCTTCCTCACTGAATGGAAAAGTATGCTAATCAGCATGCCGGTACCTCTGAAAAGCACATGTTTCCCACCCTCCAAATGACACCTTCACTTTATTCACCACAGGGTCTGGCTGTATAATGAAATTCATTACTTTCAGAGGAGATAACTCTGATAAGTGTCATTTACACCTCTACCTCTTCTGTTCTTAAATAATTCAGTCATTTAATTGGCTGACCATGTAATAAGAAACAGTACTAATTTTAGCACTGCAACTAACAAATTGAGTAAATAATTTGTTTTAATAAAAATTATAAAAATTGTATAATAATTTATGTTCTTTAAAAGGAAAGAAAACCAGATAACTAGTGAAATTAATCCCAAATATCTACTCCGGAGCCAACGATTTCGTTTTCCTGCTTTAAAATGTAAATAAGAGGGTTGTTATTGTTGTGAATTTTTTATTTAAATCTCTGGTATGTTCAGTGCATTGTTTCACTTATATAACGGATTTTTAGATACGTGTACAGTGTATGATTGTAAACATTATAATTTAGCCAAAACCGAGAGTTTACCTGAGACATAGACATTCGTACATTCACATTGGTTTGAGTAGGAAGAATTTATAAAGTACTTTCAGAAGAAGGGGTAATTCGATCCTAGTACTATTATACATGAATTCTATTTTTATATTACATTAATTTTAATAAATTATTTGTAAAAATTTTTTTATATATCTTCCAGTTCTAAAATATTTCTTCTCTTTAAACGTTTTGCTTCTTTTACGATTATCTAGGAGATTAATAGCTGGTGGATTTAAAAGGCTTTCAGGATTATTGAAAGCCTAGCGTTATTGCCTTTTAATGCAGTAACAGAATGAATAGAGCATGTTTGACGGAAGTAATGAAATCTTGAACTACAGACTACGCGTATGTATTGCCATAATAAAATTTATGTTCCTCTTAAGATCTTTTAAAGAATGACGTTACACAAAAGGTCAATATTACGACCCTAATAGATTTGTAGAATTTTATAGTTAGCAATACGTATGGTACTATAATTACATCATGGCGAATTTTTTCAAAACCATTTTATAAGACCTCATACGCTCCTATATCTAACAATAAGTAAAAAGAAAAACGTTATTAAAATTAAATTCTTTAAAAACCCGAGTAACTTATATAGTTTTATACAAAACAAAATTATAAAATTACAATATTAAAAAAGTAGATTTATGTGAATTAAATTACTTTAGCAATTCTCTTAAGTGTCGTAATTTTTTATTAGAAGTTGGAAAGAGACTAGTTAAAAAAGAAAAAGAAGGTAAACTAACAGATGAAGAAAGAAAACAGTAAAGATGAGGGAATCTATTGAAATGGTTGGAGCCCATCGTAAAAGAGCAATTATTAAAAGGGGAAAGATGCTTCATTCACCCTTTAGTTCAGAATTTATTCATTCGGTTATAAAACGTTAAACCATTTTCCTTATAGAATGATGACATGAGGAAATAAAATAGCGTTCATTGGACGCAAATTGTGTTTAATATTCTATCTGTAATTTCAATTATAGAAAGTAATCATAAGTAGGTGAAGATTAACGTTTAAGAATCCAATTTGTAAATTGCATGAATTAGAAATTATATAAACAATATTACTCAAATAATTTTGCACAGTTCAGCTTATAGTGTGTCCGTATATACGAAACTGTAGAAAGGGAAATTGGAAAACAGTTCAGTTATTGGTGAAATTAGTTATGTAAAAGAACCACAGATAAATTCCTCGCACCCAGCCTGGAAAAGTTTATACAGACAACTTCAAGAAAACTTCACGATACTGGAAGGAGTACCCCGTACAACTTTCTCAGGCGGATCTACGAGACATTCTGTTTTCAAAATAAACTAGATTCACAAATATTTCCCTTAAGTTACATTAACACTACTACTTTTTCAATTTTCGCCCTACAAACAAAAAACACTCACGTTTCTGATTCTGAGCTAATAAAATCAAATACCCGTCAAGCACTATTATTCTTATGAAATCTAACAAATATCCTGAAGCTTTGTTTCCCGAGTGACAATTGGCTAAGCTACAATATCGTATCTCCGATGCTGGGCATCTTTTTATCATGGACTCGTGACTAATATGAGCAGTGGTAATCAAAATTGCACATGCATGTAGAACCTTCCTACTCAGACTCCTGCCTGGGCTCACAGTTCCTCTTCTTCATCTTCTTCTTAACAAAGCTGCAGCCTGTTCCAAACTCACACACTATTTTCATCTATCTTCATCTTTTCCTAGGTCTACCGACATCCCTTTTTCCTTATGGATCATAACAGTGCACCTGATTAGGTATCTTGTGATCTGACATCCTTTTCATGTGCTCTGTCCAACTTTGGCAATAATCCTTCAACTTTTCGTTCAAGTTATAAATACCAAATTCTGATCTTATTTCCTCATTCCTTACTCTGTTCAAGCATGTACCCCCCTTAATCCTTCGCAGAAATCTCATCTCTGCCGCCTGGATTCTCTGCTCTTGGATTTTTGTAGTAGACCTACGCCTCACTTCCGTACAGAATAACTGGAGCTGCCATAACTTTATAGAAATTAAATTTTGTGACATTTCTGTAGTTTTTGTACGTTTTTATGTAGTTTCTTACGACAGAAAATGCACTATTTCATCAAAAATCACGTTATATTGTAACCTTCTTGTGTGTTATTAAACCAATTTCTACCAAAACATTTATTAGTGTATTTAAAGTCGCATTAACAGCTTCGTTATTAATGACTACGGTAAATCATATAGCTAGCGTAGTATATTTTGACTCGTTATAACTGCCAGTCCCTAGCCAGGAATCGAACCCGAGACCTCCACCTTATCCTAGTAAAGTTCTAGTAAAGACAATCCTATTGTACATATTTGAATAATTGACAGTAGATACCTATGTACTTTGATGGTTGGATACAATTAACTATACTCTCTCAGCAATGGTCGGCTTGAGTCTGTACTAGACTGCACGTCATACATATCATCCACATCTCATTGTGTTTAGAATCGTTTATTTTTCATAATTGAACAGTGTGCCAAAAAAACATGAAGATCGTCTTCATGATCACATCAACATTGAAGCAATTCAACTGTTTGGATAATAGTTTATTAGTTATGCGTCTGAAAAGGACCAAGCCTGTAGATCTAGTGTGTTAAAAAGACCATTAAAAATATTGTTAAACTATAAATTACATTTAAGTCATGTACATAATATAAGTTTCGAAAACTAATGGTTAGTATAAATATTATTATTAAGTTACTTTTAAGGCATATTTATTTATATTTATATTATATATTTATTTATATTTACATAAGTTATTAAATTAATGTTTAAATTATCAATAGGATTAAGACAGAGATTTAAGAAATTAATATGTGTATAGTACACTGTGTAAGTGACATTAGAAAAAAAGTGTGCTAGCACCAGTGGGTCACTGTATGGTTATACAAGGGGAGGGAAATAATATCGCTAAAGAAAAACAGTTTGTTAATTTTAAGTAACTAGTTGGAGAAAAAAATTGAACAGATCGCAACGTATACGCATTTCGGATTAAGAAAGAAATTTATTATTTTTAAATGGTGATGTATTTCTTCCATTCTGCACACATAAATGTGAATATTGATGTTTATGAACATCGATTTGACTAAATCTGTCAAGTTGCTTTGTGTTGTGTTCCAGTGAGGGCACGCCCCAGACCACACATAGCGTGCCCGTAGTTTAGCTACCCAATCCTCACCTGCTTTGAGGTAACGGGCGCTGGCTGTAGCACCTCCGTGTGCTATTCGTAGTACACGGTTGTGCGCAGAACATCCATGTGTGGTAGAGCCACATGCAAAGCATTAGCTGCGTAACGAGCTCGACGGTGACTCGTCCAACGTTTACACGAGTACTGAGGGGAGTGGGGCGCCCTGCGGATGTGACCGCACCCACTCATTTGGGTTGGGCTCTCAGGGGTTGTGGGTTTCTGGGTAGCGCTTCGGAGCCACTAGGCTGCTTAAATTCCTTCGAAATGGGCGTGGCTCGCTGAGGGGTGTCCGGAAACGGATAGGTGAATACGCATGTTCTGTTCCAGTAACATATCCCATTTATTCCTTGATTCTATTATGTGGGATAGTATTGATGAGACTTAAAAAATATTTTATGAAACACCAGAGTGAAATATTTTTGTAATACTTATATAATTATTCATGTGTGTGCTGGCCACATCAATTTTAATTATATTATTAACTGGTAATTTAACTGTAGATACTACCGGATTGATTGACGGATATAAAATTGCACATGACTAAACACATGTATTATAAATCTCCCTCCTTAAATAACTTTCTGATTGATGAAATAAGAACTATCGTATAAGTCTTTCAATCATATAAAACTGCAGTAAAATCTTTTATTGCACTTACCGTAAACGTGAATAAAAACCGAAATTGGTAGTACAGTACAGTTGAAGCTATAAAGAACGCTTTTGAAAAAAAATCATAAACGACTAAAGCTCGTTTCATCTGATTTATGTGGTATTTATCTGTATATTTTGCCAATAAAAATTTAGTTTCGATTATTGTTGTGTTAACTCATCTTAAATTCAAGACAAAGGTTAAATAAAATGTCGATTTTCTGGAGCACTATCATTGGATGGTTTCCTCATCTATGCCAGGAAAACCATTTTGCTTAATCCATACTAAATTCCCTTTCCCTGGTTGTTTTTGAGCAGTTTGAAAGGAGAAAATTTAATAAATAACAAAAAACTCATCTAATCTTATCATTACTTCTTCGTTGGAGAATAAGGAGACGCATGAATTGGAAAAACATTTTACCCCCTGCCAAAAAATAATACGATATTTGATTAAAACTCAATTTAATGAAGTGTATCTAGAAGTCTGCGAATACAAAAAACAGAAATTTCAGAAATATTTATCTCTCCACGGAAATGCACAACAAAAATAGAACATAGTTTATTTTGTTTTTTCTGCTGTACAGGTTTCCTTTGTTTGGTCAATCTTGAAATTTGTTTATTTTTATCAAATATTTACAGCGGGATCGTTTTTTTCGCATTATATTTTTACTTGTCATTTTAAAAATTCAACGCTTTTAGTCCAAACTGTTAAAATAGGTAACTAGTGCTCCCTTTTACGTTATGAACGATAAACTACACGCAGAATTAAACGTCCCATATATCAACGATGTGTTCCAGTGCAAATACATATGATTAAAGAAAATATTGAAACAAGAATCCGAACGAGCTCATTGTTGACCTAGACACACCAGATTTACAAAATGCCCCTATACGAAGACTGAAACGACTCTGGAGTGAAGTATCATGAGACATCAAAATTGAATAAAAACAAAACAAATTATTAAGTTACGGTTGGAGTACTGGCAATGTTTCAATATCCTCAATGTCTTAAAATTTTCAATACTAATATTATTTTTTTATCAAATTTGCTTGTTAATTTTATACAGTTGCAAATAAAATTATCTTGTATAGTCAAAAAACTTGTTTCCTACAAGTAATCACCACTGTGATCGTTTCCGAATTAATAAATATTGTTGATCTTAATCATATTATTTAAATTTGTAGTTCATAATACTACTTGTCGGTTAATTTTTTAGTTCGTTTGTATTAAAAGTTTAAATATTGTATCAAGATTGTGAATTTATGGTCAAAAGTTAAAATATTTTTGAATAAATGAAAAATTTCTTAACACATTTAATGCTGAGCAATTATGAGGTATATCTCCCGTAGGGCTGATTACTCGTGCAGCGTGTTCTCCGCTTGCTTTATGTAGGGGCTACAACTTATGTTACAAACGTTTTTATAGATTAATTTTATTTGTGACCTATACATGGATTTATGTTTGCTAATAACACAAAAGTAAAGAATTAAATGTTTGTTTTAGGTTTATTTTCATCTGTTATAATAAATATATTTCTTGTTTGAATTTTTCGATTACCTTTACGATTTACGCGTAATTTCTTATATAATTTTAAACTACAAATAGTATGGGCCCTACTTTTAAAGAAAATCTAAAAGTGTAAACTATTTTGAATCGATACTAAATTCACGGCTTCAACTGTACCCTGAAAATCCGTTAAAAATACTGAGCGAGTATATTATACGAGGGTAGAGGATCGTATGTCAAAAATTCAAAAACGAACTGCACGGTTGCAAAGAAAAACCTTTCTAAGGGCTATATAATAGCACCAAACTGATACCGATAGGCGGTGTCTCTCCGGAATCACTTAAAATGATAACAAAACAGAACATGCTTGGTGAGACGTCAGTCTGGCAGTAACAACTACCCATGACCCGCTAGACAAGTTTCTAGCACCAAATGTGTTGAAGACCATTTTCATTGGTTAGTTAATGTAATCAGTTGCTAAGTTAAAGACCTCGATTCAGGTCTTGGGTAAAATTTAAACGATGTTAATAAAAATACAATAATAGTGTTTTAGTCTTCTAATATACTCTAGAAATTACTATTGACCAAAATTATCAATATAGTCAATGTGAAATATAATAGTAATTTAAATATAATTAAAATGTGAAATTTTTGTATAACGTTTGTGCTTATAACCAGGAAGTTAAATCAGCTCACCAATAAATAACCAATAAATAAAAATTAAAATAAAATAAACTCATACATTTTAAAATTATTATAACTACGTATATATTTGGATGTACGTCCGTTTTATTTTTTGTCTTTTATCGGAAATGAAACATGTAAAATTATATAATGAGGCATTTTACTGAAAATTTATCTGCCAATTGTTATTAAATATTGAAATTTGATTATAATAGGTTAAATAATTTAAAGGATGTACATTCCAATGTTAGAGACTACAGACTATTGTGATATATAGCACATTGTTTGCACATATGCATGATTTAAATCCATGGAATACACAAGGGAGGTTAGGGAAATTTCGCTTATAATTTCAGTGAGATTCAGGTCATCTCATAATTTCAGTGGGAGTCACAACCCCATTACGTTTAAACCATATGCGAAGCGGTTTCGTGCAATTATTTCCCCTCAAATTTGTACCAATTCGAGTGGTCTATAGCTGATTTCCCTTTCCGAACGTATAGTGGCCAATAAATATATTGCCACTTTATATTAATGTGGTAGTCATAAATAAACAAACTTCATAATTTAATTTCACGAGTTTTTCCAGAATTTAAAAAAACCGTAACTATGATATTATTTAAAAAAATACATATATTACTAAAACCTTCCGTAAAACGACCAGTACCCTTAATCACGCAAGTTTAGTAACACTCTTAAAAGTAAATTTATCAAACAAACATGAAAATTTTGCACATAGAAAATTCTGAAAAGTTTTAAAAGAAAAGCTCAAGATTTTATGTGTTTATAAAATGATTTATTGGATTGTTAACTCAAGCCAAACGTGATTACCTACATAATTGTTGACAATTTTAATTTGAACTTTTATCTGTTAACTTGTCGGTCATGTCAACAAATTGTAGATAAAATTCTGTTAATCGGAAAAAATTAGTCTAACGTTTGTAAGTAAAAATAACGATTTGTTCTTTAAAGGATAATAAAATAAATTTGTTGAAAAAGAAAAATTACCATGAAAAGGTAACTCTTAGTGGAATTACCTTTACAAAAAACCAATACTGTTTAAAATAAAATGAGTCTAAACAAAATAGGTAAGAACTTTTTTTAGTTTATTTCATGTCGCATCAACAACATGGTCTAAAAAATTACTATGGGTTTTAGTACTGTAACGGTGAGTTTTAACGTTTTACAATTTTCTTGAGGCTAGCCGGGAATCGAACCCGGAATTTTCCGCTTTGTAGCCTGGTGCCCTAGTCAGTACGCCACGGAGGCGGATAAATTTAATTTACTGAACAAATAAGTTTGTTGGATGCCTCCGGTTTAGCTGTCATGTTTCACCACCAGTAAATTTGTAGCTCAATAATTACCGTGTTCTTCAAGTCATTTTTCATATAAAATTTTAAAATTTCTACTTGAACTGTTGAAATAGATAGATCGTTGTATATGTGTTGGTTTGTAATGTACCAGAACTGTTAAAGCTTTGAGGACTCTCAACGGAAAATCCAGAATAGTTTAGATACTTGAGTTACAAACACGCTTCATAATTGGGCACCGTAGATCCAGGCTGGTTTGAATATGGTTTTATACATCAGAAGTTTGTTTTTAAGGAATAATTTTCATTTTGGCTTGACAACAAAAGTACATTTTTAGAATAGTTTAAAAAAAAATTTAAAGTTCATTCTCATTTACAATCTCAAGATATTCTTGTGACTTTTTTTAATCCGAGGCGGCGAGAAAACTTATGTTCACCCCCCTCACGATGGGGGAAGTAGTGATGGACTCAATTGAGACGTCCTCGTCCAGCCCCAAGGAGGCCACAACCCCCTACCAACCAAAAACCCGCCGCCTGGCTACTTGATCTGACATCAGCAAAGAACCCTTCACCTCCTTTGGAACTGTTTGCATAATACTACAAGGGAAATATTGGGTTAAAAATTTACACACTGTCAGTTGGACGTGACAGTTTTGATTTTCCGAAAGAAATATGCAAACCTCTGCGTTGCAATGAGAGATTTCATAGTTTATTCTACAAACTTAATGCTAATACGAATAGTTACAACAGTTGTTTAATACGAAGCCAAAATGTGATAACTCGATCCCTCCCATTATTTTGTTTCAAAGGACTTCGTTTGACCTCCAACTTATTAACACACTTTATTTATTATTTATTGAGTGATAATTCCTTCGTAAGCCTTGAATTGTACGTAGGTAATTATATGAGGTGATATACAGATGAAAAAGTGCCAGACCTGACCGGGAATCTACCGATCAGAAGACTCCGTCATAGAAACCAGTTTTTCTGATCAATCCACTACCGGCAAAGAAATAAAGAAAAATAATCAGTTTCAATCCATGGAATAATGTAGAGGGCAAAGATTGAAATTGAGCGGTGAAAACCAGAGATAACCTGGAATTAAAACCGGGACCCCTGGCATAGAAACTAGTTGCATTGGCCATTACGTCAACGAGCGAGCCAAGACCAGGACATAACTTAAACATTATTTTTAACACATGTTGGCCATGCTTTAACACTTTGTAGGGCAGAACTACGGGGAAAAATTATATATGTTGTAAAATATTAAATTTTGCTTTACAGGGACTTGAATAGTGTATTTTCTAGTGACAGAACAGTTGTTGTTGTTTAGGTCAACAGCCGAAAGGCTGGTTTTAACCTCTAGAGGTTTTACTAAGTAAAAACGAGAAGTGAGGTGGTTAACAATTGCCTTCCTCACTAACTTGAAAGAGTATGCTTATCAGCATGCCAGGCCCTCCGAAAAGCACCCACTTTCCACCCTGCAAATGACACCTTCACTTCATTCACCACAGGGTCTGGCTGTATAGTGAAATTCACTACTCTCAGAGAAGATAACTCTGACTAGTGTCTTTTACACCTCTACCTCTTCTGTTCTTAAACAGTTCATTCATGTAATTGGCTGACTATATGATAAGAAACAGAAGTATTTTTTGTAGCCCTGGAACCAACAGATCGAGTGCAATTAATTTAACACTCCACCTGCCTGTTATGGGCATGACAGAACAGTAAGATATTTTTTTTATGTTAAGTCCTGGTAAGTATTCTTACCAAGGAACGTTTATTGAAATGGAAATCACATAATGTTTAGTTGGAAAGAATGCTCATTAAAACTACTTGTAGTACTATATAACAAAAAAAATATGTAGAATAAATTATCTTAACTTTATATTAGAATGAATGCTTGTTTTCCCGTAAAAAAACTTAAATTTTCTAAGCACTGTACAAAAGTAACAACAAAAACTCACGGTAGCTTACGCTGGTATGAATCCTTACCACATTCATGTAACTCACGAAGCAAATGGTCTTTGCGTGATAATTTCAAAATTTGGATAGCTTACTTATCAGAGAACACTTATAACACCATAAAATGCGAATAGGTTTCAACTGCATAGCATATTCTTAAATAAACTCGACCTTATTGCCAGTGGTAAGTATACTTACCAAAGACCTATAAAGGCAACAGTGCTTTTCTGAGTACATGAAACTTTTCTAGAGATCAACATGTTCATTCAGAATTTCAGTACCGTTTATGCTACTTCTTCAATGGTTTATTATATTTTTATAAGCAACTAGATGTTTTCTTAAGTTTCGTTTCTTCATTTACAACAAATTCAGCACCTTTTTCTTTGATATTTAGCGAAATTTTTTTCTCATGACATGAAATGTGGCTGTGTACTTTTTGTCAATTATCGGGTCGAATAATTTATTAATTTAATCTTAAATTTG
Organism: Catonia carolina; assembly: GCA_035578175.1. Lineage (NCBI taxonomy): Eukaryota > Metazoa > Arthropoda > Insecta > Hemiptera > Achilidae > Catonia > Catonia carolina. The sequence goes on from JAQMRL010000001.1 coordinate 268,207,606, forward strand.
AATAGTTAATTTTTGAAACGAAAGCTCTTTAATTATATGAAATTTTACAATTATTAATATTTATGCGTTAAAATAAATTTCAAGTAAAGTCCACACTTTTTGATTCAATTTCTTTAGATTACAAAATATATTAATGGTTGTTCCAGTATCTTAAGTAAACTTTTAAAAAAGTAAAATTTTTATATTACGTATTCTTAACGTAATTTAAATTTATAAAAATATTCGGCGATATTGAACAGAACGATATTTGTTAAAATATTTATTGTCGTTAACGTAAGGGTATCTTTAAAATAATTCATTTTAAAAAAATGGTTCAACCTATTTCTTAAATTTTAAGAAAAATTTTTTTATAGAACAAATTTCATCAAATATTTACATCTTTTAGAGCGACTTTTTGTATTATGTAAGTAAAATTTTAAGAACAGCATATAAGAGAAACGAGGTTATGTTTAATCAAATTGATTGTATTCATAGACGAAATCACGCAAATCTTTATTAAATTAACGCGTGATAACGTAGTCGCTGTTTTTCTTTTTTGTTTGACGTGTCAAGGGGTTTATAACCCATTTAACAACTTCAGACGTCAGTTCGGTTAAACATACAACGTTAAATTTTATGTTATTTTATCAAATTATAATTTTAGTACATTGCATATTTTTTTAAAGTTTTTTTTATTATGAAACTATTTAAAATTGATCATGTTGATTGTTTTAACTTTGTAGTGCATACACTTTCACGAGCATGAACTTTGGAATAATTTATAATCTCTATATTCTTTTCTTTTGAGTTTCTGTTTAAATATGTTCATGAAATTGAATAAACGTTAGGCTGATACCCAACATAGTACTATCTAACGTTTTAGACGTCACGAAGATGACTAAGCAAAACTAGGTGTTGTTCAAGATCCTACATCAGTATTTCTCAACCGGTGAGTCCCGATCTCTCTGGGGATCGCAGGACGTGTCTGGAGGGGGTCACGAAATACGGAGGTGAAATTAAAAACCGTCATTTTTCTATTTATTTATTCAAAAAGAGACACAAAAATTGTAAATTTCTTTTACAACTTTCTCTAATTCAATTTATGCGAAACTTGGGCATGTTTGGGATTAACGAATTTTGAATTTCTGGATTTATTTTTGTTAGGCTACACACAAAACGATGTCATTTTTCAGTGTCAAACGATTTCTTGATTTGGTTTTCAAAATTCACTATTATGGAAAATCCTTGTTAACCTGATATGTGGCTAGTATTATCAAAATTTTCTATGCTACTCTGAAGAGTTCTGTGTATTTCTTTTTAATACTTATCCAAAATTTGTTGGGACAAGCATTGTTGATAACTGATTTCATTTCGTGATCACTTGATAACTCTTTCGGTTTATTGTGCTGTTTAGGTCAACAGCCGAAAGGCTGGTTTGTAGAGGTTTTACTAAGTAAAAACGAGGAGTGAGGTAGTTTACTATTGCCTTCCTCACTAACTTGAAAGAGTATGCTTATCAGCTTGCCAGGTCATCCGAAAAACACCCACTTTCCACCCTGTAAATGACACCTTTACTTCATTCACCACAGGGTCTGGCTGTATAGTGAAATTCATTACTCTCAGAGGAGATAACTCTGACTACTGTCTTTTACACCTCTACCTCTTGTGTTCTTAAATAGTTCAGTCATATAATTGGCTGGCTGTGTGATAAGAAACAGAAATATTTTTTGTAGCCCTGGAACCAACAGATCGAGTGTAATTACGTGTAATTTAACACTCCACCTGCCCGTTATGGGCATATTCAGTTTATCATGTAGACGAATACTTAGCTCAGAATTATGTACAGTTTGCTCATTAGACGGATTGACTATTTTCAAATATCCACTCACATTCTCAACTAAAGTTACACATATTCTACCCATATTCAATATTTTCTTTTTAAATAAAAATTACAGCTATTTTAGATTTTATAACATTATAATCTAGAGCGGTCGGCAAAATACTCAACCTAAAAAGGGGGTCATAGTGTCTAAAAAAGTTTGTAAACCACTGCCTTACACCGAAAGTGTTGAAGACATTAATAATTTCACATATTTTGATTTGTTAGACTTCAAGCCAATTTGTGAGAAATGTTAAGTTGTAGTTTGTTGTAGAGCCATCAAGGAGTATAATTGCAACGACTCCGATGTAAGTTATTTAATTACTTTTATTATAAATATTTGGTTACTTTATTAAACATAAAACATGTTCTTATTAAATATACAATCCTAGTAAGACGTACAATTTTCGGAGTGTACAACTTATAAAAAATAGATACGTTTTATAAAATAAGAATTTTAATAGTAACGTTAAAAATTCGCTCTTACCAATTTTAAAGTCATGGTCAATGAAGTACTAATCAGTTAATCTTAATTGTTACTAAAACTGACCCTACATTAATGGTTCAAACAAAAATAGGCATGCTAGTTTTATGTGGTATTTTTTTTATTCTGTTTTGAATTGTCTTCAATAATTTATGATCACCCGGTACATCAGTACACACTTTTCTTTTTAAATATAAAGAATCATCGATAAAAAACCGTTTTATAAATCAAAAATAAGCCGTATTTTCACATTTTCACTTTTCACATTTTTGATATTGGTATTGAAAATAATGAGACCGTAGACTTATTAAAAATTATTTTACTTTACTTTATTATAAAACATCTAGTGAAATGGAAAAATACCAGATTAAAAACGTATCTCAAGAGAGAATATAGAAAAGAAGAGAGAATGAAGATTACGGCTTTAAAGGGAATGTATTTACTACCTAGAAAATTGAGAGATTTTCTGAGTACGAATGAATCTATAGAATTTACAGCAAATAATGAGTCTTGATTTTCAGTAGAGTGATTTGCATTTTATTCATTCGGCCGTATGATCATATGAAACGATGAAGGATAAAGAAGATGATATTTGGAAAAGATTGCTATACAAAAATAAGGTATGATTTTTTTACTTTTTTATTAAAGGGTACAAACCTTCCAGCGTTCACATCTTCACCATATCCTCGTTGCATCTGCGCAGTTTCATAAAGTTGTTTTTGCATTACTGCTAAAGATACCTTGTTACTCGATAAGAAGTCTTTCATTGATATTAATTCGCCAGATAATCTTCTTTCACCACCATCTGAATCGTACCTAAATTAAATAAATTGAAATTATTTATTTTTTAAGTGTTGTTAAGTTCATCGCTGCTGATCTAAGATGACTGAAGTTAAGGTAATCAGCGGCTGATTACCTTAGGCTGGTTTGAATTTCTAGAGGCTTTACTAAGTAAAACGAGGAGGTGAGGTGGTATACTATTGTTTTCTCACTGAGGGTAAAAAGTATGCTTGACAGCAGTCCTGACCCTCTCAAAAGCATCTATTTCTTGGATATAATTTAACGAGAAGTAATTTTGTTTCAACTTTCTGTTTTAATTGTTTTTCCATAATTTAATTGTAACACTTTACGTGGTCCATCCTTTATAAACCAGTACATTATTTATTTTAATTGTTAAATAATTAACTCCAGATTTTAGCGCAACATATAATTATTAACAAAATCAACTAAAAAATGTTAATAAAATTGATTAAAGTCACAAGAAAATTATTTAGTGACCAATTTAATGAGTACGGGCGTTGTTTAGGTCATCAGCTAAAAAGCTGGTTTGAACCTGTAGAGGTTTACTAAGTAAAGAGGCTTTACTAAGTAAAACGAGAAGTGAGGTGGTTTACAACTGCCTTCCTCACTGAGTGGAAAAGTACGCTTATCAGCATGCCGGGCCCTCTGAAAAGCACATATTTTCCACTCTACAAATGACACCTTCACTTCATTCACCACAGGGTCTGGCTGTATAATAAAATTTATTACTTTCAGAAGAGATTACTCTGATTAGTGTATTTACAACTCTACCTCTTCTGTTCTTAAATGATTCAGTCATGATTGGCTGATTATGTGATAAGAAATAGAACTATTTATTTTAGCCCTGTAACTAGCAGATTGAGTGTAAATAATTTGATACTCTACCTGTCTGCTACGGGCAATACGGTTGAATACGGGTGATACAATATTAAACCTGAGGCTAAAGCGGAGGCGAACATTAGACTTTTTGGTTTAATATAAAAATTCATAATCAAAAAATTTAAGAATTACGCTTGTTTGTACTTACACACCCAACACTAAAGAACTGCAAAAAACTTTTGTGAAAAGATTATTTTTTAATAACTGCCAGTGGAGGATAAGGTATCTCTACTGGTAGTTGCTTTTTCATTACTTAATGAAAACCTTATTGCTCTATAAAAAGCAGATTATATTTTATAAATTTTGTTCATAAGGGAACCGTTCAAATAAATTTTATCATAGTACCTTTTCATTTAAAAATTAATATTACCTAGTAAATAATATTGTACTATTCACACTAGATAGAATTAGTAATGTTTTATAAGATTATTTAAACCTAAGATTCAAGTTGGAAATGCATTAGTGCAAACAGAATGATACTAACTTTCTTAAGTTAAGCTTCTTTTCGAACCAAACCAAAGAGTATTGTCGAATGTTAACATCCTCTTATTTTCTATGAGTATTACGGACCAATCGCTCAGAAAGTTGTAATCTTTCTTTCTAAGTTGGGTATACTTTGAATTTCACTGCCTGACAAAACTCAGAGGAATAGTAAGAACATTTTGAAATATTGATCATTTTTGTTATAACAATATGTCTAAATTGTACGTATGGAATAAATTTGCGTACGTATCCATTCTATTAGCTTATGAAACATGTGCAAGAGGAAATTTACTTTTTCTGAAACACAAAAATGTAGTTAGAAAATATTTTCTAAATGTGTAAACAATTATTTTCCTATATTCAAAAATTCAATTTGATTTAACGTAGTTAAATAAATGTAGAAGTTTTAAAAGTTATATCGAATAAATCTTAGTACAAAAAATAATTTGTATGATTACTATTTTAATCCTTTTTCTTAAAATTATTTTTGTTTCTTATTGTGTTATTGTTTACAATCAAAAAATATTATTAGTCAGGGTTGAAAAATATGTTTTTTAAATTATCAAACAAATTTTCGTTCGAGTAATGTACCAAAGTAATTTAATTTAACTAAATTATGAAAATGGTGGAGTTTAAAAGGTTAAACGGTATAGGCACGTGAGGAGAATACGTGTAAGTAGATGGCCGCAAGTGGATGTGATTGTTGGAGACAAAGCGCAGGAGTGGAAGACGAAAGTTGTACCGGTGGGAGAGTTAGAGACTTGAGGGAGGATAATTGGAAGATAGGGGTGAATGGAGCTTAGAATGCGAGAAACGCCGGAAGGTGGAGTCCACTTATATATTTGATGTTAAGGTCATCAGTTGATAGGGTGGTTTGAACCTGTAGCTTAAGACATCCAGATATTTGTCTATCAATAATGGAGGGTAATATTGAGGGAGTAACTTGTAGGGGAAGGCAAAGATTATAATATTTTAAAGCAAATTACGAAAGATGTACGGTGTTACAGGTATGTAGATATGAAATGACTTCTACCATATAGAACAGCTTGGATAACTGCATCAAACCAGTCGAGAGTGATGACAAAAAAGTATAAAAAGATGACAGATTTTTTGAAACAAATTGGGTTGGTTGAATTTTTCGGAATAATTTGAGCGTGCGTGTTACTTTGTGTGTAGATGATATTTTTATTTATTGTGAGCTTGTCGCACACACGGCCTTTTACACCCGTAGTATGTGTTTTAAATGTTTGACATTTTATAGAGTTCCTTTAAAAATTTGAATATATTTTGTTTTAAAATGTTAAGATCCTAATTATACCCCTGGTTAATCGTAGTTAAGTTTACATTTTACCTGAAGAAGCAATAGAGGATATAAATTGAATGACGTTGACAGCAATGGTTTTTTCCGACCGCAGTAAGTTTCCTTGACAGTTTTGTTTTTTACAGAATTTTGACGAGTGCTAATGACCATGGCAGTCGATACCCGATAAACTTAATAAAAATCGAAGCCTGTATGTGCAGCCGACGTAACTGTCATTTTCTATACACAAATTTAAAAAAAAGCAATTTCATTTTATTCGTCTCCAATTTCTTCTTTCAGCCTAATAAAAGTATGTTAAATTCTATATAAATTATACGAAATAAAAAGAATATTTTGAAGAAGTTTTGGAATAACTTTATTAAAATATAATTTTAAATTTGGGTTCTTTATACATAGTTTGTTGCTTTAATATTCTTCGTATAAGGGTCTAATATGAAAGATGAAAGTCCCCTGCGAATTCCATAAATTAATTACAGGCGTTCCAAAGTGCTCGTAAACAGGTGAAGCAAACAGTTTCAACTTTATCAAGGACTTTATCCATGCAATATATTTTATAAGCGGAAGCACAAGAATATCATAAGAGCAAGTAGGCAATATAATCTTTAAAATTTCCTTTGCGCACTTTTTATAGAAATTTTAGAGATTTGTTGAAAACCATCTTAATAAACTTCATTTTCTACTAATTCGTAACAATATGGTTCATGTAATTTAATTTTTTATTACACGTTAGTTACGAGGGTGTATTGAAAAGTAATGTCTACCATTATAACTTTATTAGTGATGTGATTATTGGTGATAACTTTATTATTGTTTATATATAGTGCGAGATGATATATTAAACTGTCCCCTACTCACCAATATAATCACATTTCCTCATAATCACCGTTAAGGTGAGACTGTACCTATGATGGTTTTAACTGAAAATTTCGAATTTCGGTTCTTTATGTTTTTCAACAGTTCAGACCGAGATCAACCACAAAAATATTAAATTGCTTGAAAAAAATATATTTTAATGAAAAAATTAAGTTTTTAGGAGGTTTAACCACAAAATTATCGTGTCACCAAGAACGAATATTTTACATAATTTTATACCAATCGTTTTAGAGCAAAGGGAATTTTAGTTTTTTTAAAATATCTGCATTACTTTTTTTAATACAGAAAGCTGTTGGTTCAGCTTTCTAACCAAATTTTGATAGGAAATTTACTTGTTTGTGTACATTTTGTTCTTGATTTGTGCTTTTTGTGTTTTTGTCCGTTCCGGAAAATTTAGATTTTTAAAATTTAGGTACATTTTTCTCAGAAACTATTAAACATACCAGGCGGAAATTTGTACCAGTTATTTATCTTGTACATTCACATATTCCGGCACATTTATGACACCCTCAAAAGCTACAAAAATTATTAATATGTAAAATACCGTAAAAAAATTGTAAATATTTTATGTTATTCCTTATTCTGTTTTTAACTTTATGGTTTAACGGATTATGTTGCGAAAATGTCAGTAGCTCGTGCAACCCGACAACTACAAATAAGTAAAGTTTCATTTCCCTATTGTTTACCAATTTTGTGAAAATGTACCTAAAAATAGCAAATTTTATACTTGCGGGATACAAATTACGTCTTCCCTTAACAACCACATATTTACACCAACGTACTACGTACGCTATGGAAATCTTCGTCACGGAAGAAGTCTGAAGTTTTCTAACGGCACCATTTCCTCACCTCCGCTATTACTTCTCTATCCGAAGAGAAACGCATGCCCTTGATATGTTACTGCTTCGAAAAGAAGAAAACTCACAGGGCGCAAGATCTGTTCTAAACGGTGGATGAGGTAAAAAGTCATGAAACCCAACTTTCTCTAGTGATGTACGCGTTTTCAGACTTGTGTGAGGACGAGCGTTGTCATAATACAGAATTAGCTCTTTGTCTTGACAAACCCTACGCAGCCGTCGCTTCAGATTTGACAGGATAGCAACATATTGTTGGGAGTTGACAGTACAGCCACGTTCCAAAAACTCCATAATGAACGATACCATCACAATCCCAGAAAACTGTAATCATGACTTCCCGGCAGATGGCATTGTTTTGAATTTTTCGGTAGCAGCAAACCGGGTACGACTGTGAATTGCCGCTAAAGAGACTTCCAGTTCATGACTAACCACTTTTAAGATTGTCCGGCCCACCAATATAACAGTTATGAATATAGTGATGGAGGCATCACTTTTCAATACGCCCTCGTACTTAAATGATTTGTAAAGACACTATATTTCGGACGTTTTTTTAAATAAAATTAATAAAATTAGAAATACAGGGCACAGATGATATTACGCCCATTTGTGAAGTACCTTCGGAGTTTTGCTATTAAGTCTCCTTTGAACCATAATGTCAATTATTATTAATTCTTGTCATCAGTAGAATATTATATGGGTGTTGATCCTCAGGAAAGGTTTCTGAATTTGTTTTTTTTTTGTTTGTTGTAAAATGATTTGGCTTGTTTTAGTTATCTTTAATTGACAAATTGTGAAAATGAAAAATTAAGAACATGATTTCACACCTGATACTTTTTATTTTTATGAGAGAATTTGTTTGTACTATAGTTTATTTCAAAATTATCTATTTTTTTAAAATTTTTAATTATATTTTAATCCTATCGTAAATTTCTATTCCATTTTTCTTTTTAACCTCCTCTGGGGAATGTCAGGTTGGTGTGGTGTACTCATTCTCAATAATAATAATTATTAATATAATAATAGCTCTACTTCAAGTACTGATGCAAACAATTCAGTTGTAAATACGTAGTTTCCCCTAGACAAATTACAAATTCTTCGAAATAGAAAGTTGGAAAGAGCAGCTTATAAAACTTGCAAACCCTAACCGTGTTCTATTACGGTTCCTTAGATATTTCTCGTTTTTTCATACAAAATGGTCGTTTGTTAAGTCATAATAGGATTATTTCATACTATCATCGATCAATATATTTACGTAAAATGATCTTCCTTCATTAGGTCTACTGTCAAAGGCTGCAGAAGTATTTGTTCTTACTAGAAGTAACCAATTGATAAAAGTGTTATTAGTTTTTATTAGAACCCTCTGTTTAAAGTTTGAATTTTTCTTATTACCAGTCAGGATTTAAAACTGAACTAAATATTTCTAAAATTCTCTGATACAATTTCATTACAGATATTCTGAAAAGGATTACTTACATTGAATCAGTGTCTCCGCCAGTATGGGCAACGACATCACACATTGGGGTTCTTCGTCCCCCAACTTTTTGAGTTCTTTTTACATTACGAGGCACAGAGAAACTCGATCTTCGTCGTTGCTGCCTTTGAAGTTGTTGTAATCTATAAAATATTAAAATCAACAGATGATTAATATAGTTTCCCCTAGTCAAATTACAAATTGTTAAGTTGTTCAATATCGTTCCAGTTGTTCAGTGTTTGCAGTACTTTACTTTTCACTTAATTCTTCAAAAGTGGTAGATAAGCTAACTTTATTTTCATGTAAAATGAAATACATTTTAAACAACATGTCACGAATTTAGAGTAGAGTAGGAATTTTAAACAACATGTCACGAATTTAGAGTAAAGTAGGAATTTTAAACAACATGTCACGAATTTAGAGTAGAGTAGGAATTTTAAACAACATGTCACGAATTTAGAGTAGAGTAGGAATTTGTACTACTGTACAAATTTATGAAGAAGACTTACCAGGCATTCATTGGGAGTGAACAAGGAAAACTGGAAAAACCATGATCAGGATAGGTAAACAATATATTTAAACTAATTTATTACGATAAATTGTTTAAAAATATTTTATAGTGTTTGTAACATAACTTATAAAAAACCTTGGACAATTCGAATTGGCACAAGCAGCTTCGGGGTTTATCTACTCCACTCTTCGCCGCTCACCATGCATCGACGGTACAGTCACAAAAGTATACAATCGCTACTGTAATGAACGACTCACGCACGGTCACTACGCTTTATTTTTACTGTTGTTATTAATAAAATCTGTCAGACATAATGATGTGACTAATTTGTTTTCATACATGAGTGTCTGTTCATTATAAATATATCCAAACCAATTTGTTTAGTTAGTTGCTTTCGTCGGTAAAGTATAATTTAGTGAGTTTTTACAGTTTAGTTCTTGTAATTTATAATTTAAATTTTTACTGGGACAAATTAAATAATAACATATTTTAAAATACAATAATTATTCGTGTGTTTGTACATTAAACAAAGGTTGTAGGCATTTGCGTACTTGAAAAATTTTTAGACCTTGTTGAAAGAGTAGGTTATGGATATACTTTATGCGGAACTGCGCGTGCACGTAGAGAAAGAGTTGTGCCAATTCGAATTACCCACAGTATAACTTACTGATTATCTATTAACAATTTACTCAGTCGTTAACAAAATTTAAAGGATTAAAAATAATTATTATCTGATAAAACAACACAGATTATTTATATTATATTACAAACAATCCATTAAGAAAATTTTCATTTAATTTTTGATAACCTTTAATTAACCTTTGTTATCATACAATAGTAGTACTAGCTGCGTCATGTTTCGTGACTCGTTTTTATTTATCACCCTTCATCACCTTCGTAGCTGTTAAATGCAAAATACAAAAAAAAATGCAAAATTGTCGGACGTAAGAAAAATAAACTGAAAATACGAATATCGTTAAAGTTTTTAAACGCTTTTATTTAACATACTCTTGGAAGCATCAAATCTTGCAACTTAAAATTTTAATACTTCTACCGTATCAATATGAATCAAACTTTGCACACTTGTTTATCTTTGATGACAATACGCTGTGGAGGTGTTTGTAAAAAAAAATTTTAAAATTTTATAACGCTTTTAATTTAACTTACTCTTGGATCCATCAAATCTTGCAACTTAAAATTTTAATACTTCTACCGTATCAATATGAATCAAACTTTGCACACTTGTTTATCTTCGATGACAATACGCTGTGGAGGTGTTTGTAAAAAAAAATTTAAAAAACGCTTTTATTTAACAATTACTTAAAACAATTAACTAAAAAGAAAAAAAGAAAAAAATTTACAAAAAAATCACAGAAAAAAAATTACAAAAAAATAAAAAAACAAATTAAAAAAAAAAATTTTAAGAAACGCTATGATTTAACAATTAATCAAAAAAATGAACTAAAAAGAAAAAAAGAAAAAAATTTACAAAAAAATTACAAAAAAATCAAAAAAAATATCAAAAAAAAATTTTTTTTAAGAAACGCTATTATTTAACAATTAATCAAAAAAAATGAACTAAAAAGAAACAAATAAAAAAATTTACAAAAAAAAATCACAGACATTACAGTTAAAAATAAAAGCGTGGCGCATTAATATATATAATATTTTACAACGAATATTTTTTTACTATGAAATTACATTAAACCTACGTATTACATAACTAATTTACCGAAGGTTTGCATCTGGTGAGATGAAGTGTCTAATGTGCTAGCCAAAAAAATAACAGCGGTTCAGTACGTTTATGTCATTCTTATATTACGTAGTTACAAATAATCTGGAATGATGTAGTGACTACAGTAATGTAAGCAGTACTTTTGACCCCGCGCGCCACGTCTTTTCAAAGTCATCCGTCCATTCAATCCTCAAGGACAGTGGCAAAACTTGAGCTCATGAGTTAAATTCAACTACCACTGGTTAATTTGTATCTTCTTCACCAATGTAATTTTTCAAGCACCTCGGCTGAACACATACTGAAGCAGCGAGCGAAGCAACTATGACAGCGACGAGCATAGCGGCGAAAACAAACTCATGTGTTACCAATTGAATGCGATACTGAGGCGTAGAGCGACGATGTATCATCGCTTTTATAGTAGAGCAAAGCGTAGCGCTCAAACAAGTTTGTTTTTTCTACCGTCATCGTTGCTCTCATTACAGCTCGCCCAAAACAAACATGGACGTTGATGAGTTGATAATTAGTGTTTTATCAAGAAAACCTCTCTGGAATCAGAAGGATGTACAACATCACAACCGTTTTCGTTTTGGACGAACTGTGGGATGAAGTGGCTGATGAAATGAAGAATACATCCAGTCAAAAATATAATCAAATGTATAAATTGACATTCGAAAATAACGTTGAAAATTCTCAAGATGTTCGCGAAGCTCCTGATATAGATTATGGAATTCGCCATACAAACATCAACTCTTATTTATCGGGTGAACATTATAATTTTTAGTTTTCTTGTACTGTTTTAGCCAAAATATTAACCAGTCAAAAATATAATCAAATGTAGGAATTGACATTCGAAAATAACGTTGAAAATTCTCAAGATGTTCGCGAAGCTCCTGATATAGATTATGGAATTCGCCATACAAACATCAACTCTTATTTATCGGGTGAACATTATAATTTTTAGTTTTCTTGTACTGTTTTAGCCCTTTGTAGGGCAGTACTATGAGGAAAAATATGTTGTAAAATATTAAATTTTGCTTTACAGGGATTTGAATAATGTATTTATAGTGCTAGAACAGTAAGATATTTATCTTTTTTTATTTTAAGCCCTCGTAAGTATACTTACCAATGAACGTTTATTGAAATGGGACAGCATAATGTTTAGTGGTAAGGCTGCTAATTAAAACAACTTGAAGTGCAATATAACAAAAAAAAATGTGTAGAATAACTTATCTTAACTGTATATCAGTGTGAATGCCTGTTTTCCGGTAAAAACTCGAATTGTCTACGCTTGTACAAAAGTAACAACAAAACAATACGGTAGCGTACGGTGGTATGAATCCTTACCACATTCGGGCAACTCAGGAAGCAAATGGTCATTGCGCGCTAATTTCAATACGTGTGTAGCCTACTTACCACAGAACATCTATTACACCATAAAATGCCAATAATGTTCAACTGCGTAGCTTATTCTTAAATAAACTAGACATTATTGCCAGTGGTACGTATACTTACAAAAGACCAATAAAGGGTTAACAAATACCACATTTTCAAGGAAGAACTTTCTTGTAGTATCAAATCCATGCGTTGCATCACTGAACTCTCCAGTATGTGTGCGACTCTATCATTTTCGCTTTGCTCGCGCGCCGCTGTGCTCGTCGCTGTCATCGTCGCTCTGCTCGCTACTTCAGTATCCGTTCAGCACATGAGAATTTAAAAGACCCGATATTAAAAAGTGAATCATAGCGACACAAAAATTTTCTGGAGCCTTTTTATCAAGTTATTGGTGTCCAGAATATTAACTACATTAATCATCGTGTAGGCCTAAACATGTAATTATCTTAATCAAGATCAATAATGACTGAGTCAAACATGTCCGTTTTCTAAAACGACTTCGAATTTTTTTTTAGAGTTCAGTTACACCATTTTAATAAAAAACATAATCAAGTAAAAAACATTTTGTATTTTTTTAAAAAGTTCTGATCGACTCTAAAATTTTGTTGAAAGAAAATTTATAAAATATAAATGTGTGTATTCACACAGACAAACACGCTTATATACATAAACCTTTCCCTCGTTCTGTCAAAATACCAGGACAATTATTAATACACCGAATATTTTTACTGTATTTTTAACAATTATTCATTGTACATGCTTGAAATTTGGTTGAGAGGAATGAGTTACGGCCCACGAATTGTATCAATGGTTATAGATGAACTCTCTTAATTAGCAACGAGTTCAAATGTTGTTCAGCAAGTTTTTTGCTGATTTTTCTGATTACATTTATGTCGTGCTGAACTTATTCTGTTTTGGATTAATTGTATCAATTTGTAAATTCTGAATTATTTTAATTCTACTCTTTTGTTGAATTGAAAAATATGAAAAGTATATACATGTTTTTCTTGCTACGTAAATTTACTTTATGAGATAGATTAATTAACCAGTTGTACAGTGAACAGATAACAAACCTTATACAAACTAAATATACACGATGAACATATTATGGTGCAGCCGTCAAAGACCTAATTTTTAAATAAGTAAAACCGAAATTTTAAGGAGTTAATATCAAATGTTAGGATAAACTTACGAACACTGAAATTTACAGAAATAAATCTATCAGATAATAGTTTAACTAAAGGTTCAAACTTAAAGAGATCTCATTTTTTGGACTCGTCTGATAAATAATGCAATAAAATTTTCTTATCTATAAAATGTTATAGATTATATCAACGGCCAGATGTTGGCTTCCTTTACTTTTAATTTTTTAATTTTTTTTTATTTACTGTGTTGATTCCTTTTTTCAGAATAATGAATACCAGCATTATAATGTAGGTGGAAAAATTATTTTTTTTCTTTATACTATTATAATTAGAATTTTTTAAACACATATTTTTCTACTTAATCTAAAACCCTAAAAAAAATGATTTTCCATATTTATATAGAAATTTAGTTATTTCTCTACCAAAAGTAGCTAATACATATTGAAACTTTTCAGGCTATCAAATTGCTTCACAATAATTTTTTTCATAACTTGCTTATTGGATCCAACCTGAACCGGATTTAATTAATTAATTTAAAATTAAATGAAAGTATGAAAATAGAAAATTAAGAAGAATTCTAGTAATTTAATAAGAACTTCGAGCATGTTTTAAAAACAATTAGAAATCAGACAAGTAAAATACCTGTCACTTTATTAAAAATATTAATAACACCATAAAAAAGTTATTTTGCTACACTGATAAAAAAGTTAACGTAAGATTTTAAACGGTGAAAACCCTGTAATAGGCTTGTTTATTAAGTTTTAAAAGCGGAAGCAGTATAAAGTACGAACAATTTTCTTGAATTATTGTTAAAATGAACTATTCATTTAAATTAATCGCGTGCTTTTATGAAAGACTTATTGGTTATTTTAGTTCATCGTAATTAAAGTTTTATGAGGTATTTTCAAAGTTAAAAATATAGTTTTTCGCGAAAATTGCCTTTACTTGATTATGTCAAAAATTATTACTTTGTAAACTGTTATAACCCACTTAGTTTTATTTTTATAACAGGAAAATTTTTTAAAAAGGATAATTCAATATTATATCGAGTGTTAGTAATATTTTATCAGTTTATTAATCTCTTAATAGCGAGTAAAACAACTTGATAAATTATATAAATTTAATGTTGGAAATAAAATGTAAACACAGATTCAATTATACAGAATTTGAAAAACACGGATAAGAAATAGCACAATAAAATATTATTATTCTAACCGGTTAAAGTAAATATACATTTAAAGAAGAAACAATTGAAATTCCCTCAAACAAAAGGAATCCCGTAAAGACGACTGAAACGCCAATGGAGTAGAGCCACAATAAATTAAAATTACATTACATTAAAATAGAGTTCAATTTTAAATTCACTTAACAAAATTTTTTAGGCACTGTCAAGTTGATGGGTCTTTCTGTACACCACTAACACCACTAATATCCGTTTGCTTGCTACCCGTTATAATAAATTAATTATTATCTGTTTGCAAACATACCCGTTTGTAAAAATTATTGATGTAAGAGATTAAATTGATTTTAGTCTGATCAACAGAAACCTCCATAATAATATTAAAAATAATATAACAATTAAATTAAATATTATAATAACATTTATTTTAATTTAATATTAATATTATAATTAAATTAATAAATATTATAATAATATAACAGATTAAAAATAATATAACAGTAACAATGGTTTTATTTATTACAGAATATTTTGCCTAAAATATCTACATAATTTTTTCACTTTATTTATTTTTATTTACACCTGTGCGGTTTTGAACAACCACGAAATATGCATCAAGTATATACATGGTATATTTAAAAATGACGTTACACGTTAAAGGAGGTCACCACTCATTATAATAGGACTAGTAGGACTCTCGCAGGTAATTACTACAGTTAGCCTTTTCACAATTTAATCATTAACATTATTTATTTTTTATAATAGTAAGTTTAATTTTTTTTATGTTGTTACTAAGTGCAATTAAATTGGAACTGTATTGAATGAAGTTAACCCAAGTCTCTGCTCCACCTCCTGCAGAGCTGACGATATGGATTACCTGGTAAATGTGGAGAACTTAGTCCACGAACCAGTGGGTAGGAGTTGTTAAGTAATTTTACATAAAATAAAAACAAAACCACCACCGAAATAATATAATCTGTTAATACATCTATTAGAATAAATAAAATTTTCATTCCAAAAATGTTAACAATACCTCTCAGAGAGTTGATATTTCGGAGGAGCTGGTGTATTTTTTAAATTATAAAACATTTATTTAAACCAAAAATTAATAACGATTTGTCTCTTTTCTTTACCTGATAAAAGGAACAAATATATTTATATATAGAATAATTTAAAATTAAATTCTTGAACTATGTTGAAACGGGTTTTCGATGCCAACTTACAATAAGGACATAACAAAGTCCAGTTTTTGTTATTTAAATATTTTTTAATGGTTAATATATAATTAGATTTAAAATATAGGAGTTAACAAAATTCAATCGGATTAAATGTGCAGTATCAGGATGACAGTCGGCCATTTCTTCATATAAATTTATTATTGAACCATATAGTGTAGTGAAAGGCACTATTTATTTAATCCTTTAAGCCTCTGCAATTGGCATATTAGTGATATATTGTTCTCAGCTCTTCTATCTTATATATAATTGCTGAAGAGACCCTTTAATGTCTCTTGAATAATAGTCTTCTAAAAGAGTTTAACCTTTGTGCCAAGATTTAATACAAGCGTTAAGTACCATTATATTTAATTCAGTAAAAATTTACTGTCTAATTAACACAAAGAATAATAATCTTAAATTAACTTAATATTACACAATAAATTAACGGATTAAAATTAGAATATTAATCAAGTGTACACTTGATTCTTCACGTTGTTCACTTTAATAAAAATAACTACAACTGTGTAACATTTTAACACAACCAGCAGTTATAATGCCAATAGTTTTATATAACTGTTTTGGTGTCACTTGTGTGAGGTAGTCGTCCAGCGGCAACCCCTGAAGACGATTCACTAAAGGTCTCTATTCCATTACCTTTTCTGTCTTCTAGATGGGTTGTGTGGTAGATGAGGAGCGAACAATGATAATAAAATATTAAAGAAATATTTCTTAAAATTAAGTTCTGCGTTTTTAAGAACACAGTGTTTTTACACATTATTTTTATTTGTGTCTGTATAAAAAAAAACTCAATGGCATATTTAGTTCAGACTACAGACTGTTCAAATGGACATAAATAGAATTACTAACTGTTCTGAACACATTACATTCTCTCCTTCTTCACGCTCTATCCTTACCTTTACTTTTATACTATTTCTATTAATGTTATAACTTTTAACGCTCGGTATAAAAACAGTATGCCACAATGTTCTAAATTTAGACATACAGTATTATTAATTGAATATTTTTATTATTATAATAATTATAATATACTTTAACTTATCTGTTTAATAATATTTGTAATAACATTTCTGGTTAGTTTCCGCTGATGTATTGTATAGATTATGACACAACAATAAAATCATAACAATAATAACAAACATTATCATAATATAATAACAGACATAACAATAATAATCAAAAAATAAATATAGTATACACAATTTACTTCTGTTTGCAAAGGCAGTAGTGTAGTACGATAGCTAAATGTTTTCATCATGAATAGTAGTTCGAAACTCTAATAAGAAATGCATGGCCAATACTACTCAATAGTCTCAGCTATACATGGTCATCAAGTATACATTGAATTACAATTACAAATTTGGTGAAGGTGATGATAATACAATTGATAACATGAAGCAGACCACCCAGCAATAAGCTTCTATGTTTTTTTTTTACTAATGTAATTTTGGTATTGTTGTACTTATTTATATTGTAGTCATCTAAATATTTATTTATTTCTTTTAGGGTAAGAGCAAATCTCTGTTCCAAACTCTTTTCAACCTTCTGGGAGGGTTTCCTGTAAAGTAACCGAGCTAATTGTTTTAATTAGTACGTTTTTATGTCTAGCTAATTTTTATGAGAACATTGATAGTATTGTTTTATTGTATCGAATATGCAAAGAACTTACAGATTATTGTGAATAGTCTCGATTTGTACGTACCAAGGGGAGTTTGTAATAACTTATATATTCTGTATTTGCAGGATTGTAATCGAGCTTGTTTACTCGGTTTAGCGGATCCGTTAATGTGGAGCCCATATGTTCAGATCGGTTTTAGAGAGTATTGATACATCTTTAACTTTTTTGATAAAGGGAAATGTCTACCAATTAAACTGTTTTTGGTTCTGTGTGTTATTGTTTTAGTGGTATGTGAGATTTCCATGTAAGTCTTTTTCAAGTGTTTTTCCTCAATATCTAACTGTGTC
The DNA here is from genome assembly GCA_035578175.1 of Catonia carolina. Taxonomy (NCBI): domain Eukaryota; kingdom Metazoa; phylum Arthropoda; class Insecta; order Hemiptera; family Achilidae; genus Catonia; species Catonia carolina. The sequence goes on from JAQMRL010000001.1 coordinate 268,225,796, forward strand.
AGTCTGTGGGATGGGCGTATCTTTTATGTAAACTAGGGAAATATTTGGAGCCGTAAGTTGAATATAATGTGATTGCATTCTGCAGTAATGTCTGTGATTTTCCAATTGTGTAAACATTCAGAAATGTTTGTTAAGTGATACTACAAATTACGTGATGCATCCACAGTTGATTTATTTCTGGAAAGTATCGCCGCATCGTTCGCATAAGTAGCAGATATTGGTTGATCTGTGGTAAACATATCTCCCGTGAAGACATTTTGCAGACTCCCGCTTTAATTAGGTCGCTTTTGAGAAAAAATATTTTCTTACATTTACGTTAAAGAATCTGGATGTAAGAAACAATTTTAAAATTAAGTAGCAGATGGAAGAACATGTTTTAATTTTTACAGTAGGCTTAAATGCTAAACCTGATCAAAAAAAAGCTTGACTGTTATAAAAGAAAACACTAAAAGTGCCATTTTATGATCTAAACCTGAAGCTATATAATCGACTATTCTATGGAGTCGGTGAATCGTGTATTGTTCTGATCTAAAACCAAACTGATGAGAAGGGATTGCATTACTTTCCTCAATAAATGTAGTTCAGCTTGATAAATAAAACTGAAACCGAAATTTTCCACCGAGGAGGATAGAATGTAAGTTCGTAAAGTAGCATTAACACGTTGACTGCTACGTGACCCAAATATGTGTCACACTTGTCTTTAAAAATGGGCCACGTGCATAAAAAATGAGTCACAGTACATGACTGATTTTTAAGCCTTTTTTGTAATTTGAAAAGCCACAGCTTCAGAGAGTGACATTATACACTTAAGACTGTTTCAATATTTGGTATTTTTCAAATAATAGGATATTTCGTGTACAGGTAGTTTTCCTTGTCCTGTACTGGAATGTTGCTATTATTTTTCATTTTATTATTTATTTTGCTTATTTTGGTTAAAATAAATAGTCTAGAATACTTTGGAAATAAACAAAATTATGTTTATTACTTTACTTATTGTGACGCAAAAATGGGTCACATGGCTCTGAAATGTAAAATCATTCCAGCAGGCCATGTGACCCAAAAGTGTGTCACAACTTAATTTTACAAAAAAAATAGCTGTTATTATTTTAATTAATAAATGAAGTAAAATAATAAAAAAAGTAATAAAATGTGAATAATAAGAAAAAAGTACGATGGCCCCGCTGTAAGTGTCATAAAATTTAGTGCGGCAGTCAACATGTTAAGTATGTTAGCTAAGAAGGACGGCCTTTCATGGAAGTTTTTTCAGTACTTCGGAAGTGATAAGATTATAGTTGGGGCTTTATTTTTCGAAAGTCTGTAAATAAGTAATTGAACTTCTCCTGGGGAAGAAGACCTAGGAGGAAGAAGTAACTGAAATGGAGAATCCAAGAAGTCCTCCACCAACTTTGAGTGGAGATAGTCTGTAAAACCCTCAAGTGGTTAAAATACATTGTAAAAGGGATTATAAATAGTTTCTACTCGCCCAGCATGAGTTTCAGCCCACGCACCGTCGTAATCGCGAATAGGTTTCCTTTTTTTGGTTTTACGTCGGACTGTTTTGCAATTTCTACTAATGCAGACGGTGCAGAATGATAATATATGAAAATGAGTGATGAAAAACTGCCACACCTGACCGGGGATCAAACCCTGGACCCTGGCGTAGAAGCCAGTTGCGGTAACCACTACGCCAACGGACCGGCGAATAGGTATACTTACTTCTTGATGTTGAAGAAGCCAACGAGAAGTTCCCCAAAGACTATCATCTATTTCACTTAAATTTGCAGTATAACTGCTGTAACATTCATTATGCTGAATTGTTCTTTTCAATTAATTATTGAGTTGACTAACCCACCGAAATGGTCCAGAGGTAAAGTCGTCGCCGCGAGTCAGCTGCTTAACAGCTGGTTTTAAAAAACGAAGGTTCCTGGTTCAAATCCTAGTAAAGGTAGTTATTTTTACTCGGAATTGAATACTGGACGGTGGTTACCGATATACTTTGATAGTTGGGTTTCAATTAACCATAGTCTCTCAGGAATGGTTAGCCTGGGTCTGTGCAAGACTATACCTCATTTACATGTCATACATATCATCCTCATCTCATTGTGTCGCTTATTTTTCTGAATTGAACAGATTGCAATGTACACCCATTAGGGATTTAAAAAATTTAAATAAAAAAATATTGATTTGATTATAAGTAGGCAGATGGAAGTAGGGAGCGTTACCATTTCCCTTTCCATTAACGTCTTTCCTGAATCAGTTGCCGAATATGTACAGGAAAGTTCTGCTTTAATCGAAATTTATAATCATTTAAAATTTTTAATATATAAAGGGCTATAACTAGCAACTCCCGCTCTCGACACTTTAAGGCAAAATAACCTTCATTCGTTTAACTTCCCAAACAACCTTACACGTTGAAAGTTAAATCACGACTGTGTAAATATAATACTGAAAACAGTTTATATATTATTGACAATAGAATGAATCACAAGCGGTTGAGGAGAAAAATAACCTGATTACAATTGAATAATAAGAATTAGATAAAATTTACTTCTTAATAAAAAATTTATTCGATCTCTTTGATTTTTGGTAGTTTTAATAAGTTCTGTGCAGAAATCGGATATGACGTTATTTTTTTGGAAATCTGTTCAATAATTTTTTTAAATAAGTAAACATATTAATGTATTTTTCCTGCAAGGAAAGTCAGAAGAAATAAGAGGTTGAGGCAGAATAATAATTTCCTGGCAGTTCGAGAGGGTGGTTCGGTATGAGCTCCGTGGAGTTGTTTTCGATAGCAACCAATCAGAATAGCCATGATAATCGCCAAAATTCAAAACGGATAGGTGCGCTAAGAAGAAGAAGAATGTAATATTAATTTTCCGCGTCTCTACTCTGCGTCTCTACTGGCGTTTCATGCATTTCCGTAGGATTTCTACTGTATCAAGAGAATTTAGATTGCCTATTAATTAATTAGGTAAAATAATTCTGAAGTACATCACTAAATCTACGGTACAATTTTAGAAATGTATCACCGTTTGGAAACGATGTAGTTATGAAATAACTAATGTTTTGCTACACAATAAATCCTCCCAATCCAGGTTTGTTAGAATATTGTGCTATATGTTAAGAGTTTTGAAGCTTCGGATAATTATTTTGTTCGTTGAGTAATGTTAAATGAATCGACAATTTATTAAATTATGAAATTTAGAGTAACGTACACTTAGGATTGGCTTACAAAATGTTTTAACCTTATTTTAAACAATTTATTTAAAATTTTAAAACAAATTAAGTTAAATTTTGAAACAAGTTATTTATACTGAAAATACTGTATTAAAAATTTATAAGTTACACCTTCGTACATGTTTATGGTACATTAAACACGGTTATTATTTTAATACCGGAACATATTTTGCATGAGATTGATGCATTAAAAATTGATCTTTACTACGTTTTTGCAAGGGTCGTATACGCCAGGAAGGAGACACGGTCGTAGCAATTTTATGAGGTTACTTGTGCCAATATTAGTTTACGTTGGCTAGAATTCAAAATAACACAACTATGGTATTTAAGTATGAAATAACTGTTGCGGACGTCAAAATCACTGTTAATAATAAACTAATTTAGACGTTCATTATTTTTATGAATCTACAAATATCATGATCATCAAGTAATTGTACTTACAAACAATAATCTAAATTTAGAATAGAATATGGTTTGTAGATTTTAAAATTTAATCTTATTAACTTGTTATGTAACTTTGGCTTAGAATATTAATGTAAAATTTCTTAAAATTTTATCATTTTACCAACATAATTTTTTCATTCGTATTCAAGAAGAGTCTTACTTGAAGAAAAAATTAAAAATATTTATTTTCAATGTTAACACTAGTATACAGTTTGAAATGTACGCTTCTATTGGTACCAAAATCATTTTGATGACTATCTAATTATTGTTTTTTTAAAAATAAAAATGATTTCATGTAGTAATTCTGTTTTGTCAACAAAACCGTTAAATATTTGCCCGTTTTCCAATAAATATACATTTTTTATAGTTTTTCATAACAGAGTCTTCTAAAATGGTAACTAGTATTCCACATAAATTTTTAACATTTTATTTAGCATCTTAACCCTTTATAGGGCAGTACTAGCGGAAAAATATACATGTGAAATGTTAAATTATGTTTTATATGGACTTGATTAATGTATTTCTAGTGCCAGAACAATCAGATTATTTATTTTTTCTTCGTTAAGCCGTGGTAAGTCTACTTAAACCTACCAAGGAACGTTTGTTGAAATGAGAATACATAATATTTAGTAGTAAGAATGGTTATTAAAACAACTTGTAGTCGTATATAAAGAAAAAAACATGTAAAGTAGCTTATCTTAAATTTATAATAGTGTTTGCTAAAATTTATAATAATGCTTGCTTTCCCGTGAAAAACTCAAATTGTCTAAGCATTGTACAAAAGTAACAACAAAACAACACGGTTGCGTACGCTGGTATGTTTTCTTACCACATTCGTGTAACTGATGAAGCAAATACTCGCTGTAAACTAATTTTAAAATGCGGATAGCCTACTTACCAAAGAACATCTATAAAACCATAAGATGCTAATAGAGTTCAACTGCATAACTTAATCAACCTTATTGCCAGTGGTAAGAATACATACCAAAGACCTATAAAGGGTTAAATCCTATCTAATGGAGTAGAGATCTACTAATCTAATTAAAAAAATAAATTTGAAAAAATAAAGGTTGACGTTGAGTAATACATGAAGACGGACTCCTCTTAAGAAAAAAATAATGATAAAACATGAATGAAGACATAAAAATAAATTAGCATGAATGCTTGCTTTCTCGTGAAAAACTCAAATTTTCTAAGCATTGTACAAAAGTAACTACAAAACAACACGGTTGCAGTAACATAAGTTATGAATGTACGATGGTAATAAATATATTTATCGTGAGGTTATCTGCATTGAAGTGGATCCCTTATGTTTATCTCCAACTTGTTCTACTTTCCATCAGCATTTTAATTTCTTGATAGCTCATGACCCTTTTCAAGTCGTCTATTACCTTCATTCTTCGACGTCCCCTTTTATATTCGACTTCTGCTGATTCTTCTAACACAGTTTTAATTAAATCTTACTTCTCCATTACGAGTCCCAGCTCACCAGATTTTCTTAGTCAAATGGCTTCCATAAAATTTCTCTTCTTTCACACTTTTTGTAACACTTCTAAATTTCTCACTTTGTCTATCCATTTTATTTTCACTACTCACAATTCAACACATTTCAAAACCCTCTAGCCTTTGCCTCTCTTTCTCCTTTACTTTATTTGTTTCACATCTATATATCAGTACATTCTGAATAAAATATTTTACCAATATATTTTTACTAAACCTATTGATTTTCACGTTCAATTTTCCACGTAGGTGGTCATTAAGTTGTTATTTCCTATAATCATAACCTTAGTTAGTAACATTAGTTTTCAATCTACATACCACATAATATATTTCTATATGTCAAACGTTTATATATTTAATCACGTTTCTAATTCCCTAATTTCCTAAGTTTCCTAACTTTGATAACATGCGTCTTGGATGTTTCGTAGTTCACCTTCCTATAACACTATACCATCAGCACATTGTCAAAAATTAACTTTTATTTTCCTGGTGCTATTTTTTTTTCTTTTATATTATAGGGTAATAAAAAGCAGCATTCTATTCTAAAATATTAATATATTATTTGTTTTTACTTTATGGTCTAAAACATGGAAAATTTGTTAGCCTACAAAAAACCTGTACGAATTATCGTCACAGTAAAACACACAGAAAGCTACAGATTTATTTTATTTATTCTACATTCAAGTCATAAACAAAATAATAAAAATTGAAATTTATTGAGTGATTTGATTTATAGAATGATTGTTTTATGAAAGTGGATCGTAGATTTACTATTTTCTTCTTTTCCACTTCATGGATTAGATTTCCGCAACTTTTTCCGGTACCCATCTTCTTTCTAATGGCATTCATCCAAGTGACTGCATCACCTTCTTTTATTTCATTTTTTTGATTTTGTCATGCAAAGGTACAACTGATAATGTGTTTCAGACTTCTTCATTTCTAATTCTATCTCTTCTGGTACATCCATAAACACTCCCAGAATCTTCATTTCAGTGGCCAGAATTTTTTCTTTTTTTTAAAGCGTTGTATTTTTTGTGTGTACTCAGGATTCACTTCCGTATAAGAGAGTTGGGACGGCAATAGTGTCGTAGAACTTGATTTGTGTATCGTGCTACATTGTTTTTTTAATTTCGCTGTATAGTTACACAATACCTTGAAATTTAGCCAGTTTGACCAACACATCCTTATCCAATTCATATGAAATATCATTTCCAGGTACTTGAAGTGCTTTACCTGTTCAATTGTTTTTTCGTCTCAGTCAATTCTTGTTCTTATCGTATATTTCCATTTAAATGCCACTCTTTGGGCAACTCTAAACAGAGTCTGTAACCAGAATGGGCATCTGAATAATTATTATTACTTAAACCGCGTTTAAAACAGAAAATAGCTTTTGCAGTGAGCATATTAATCGGATACTGCTGTATTTAATCATTCAAATGTAAGCACGTTATTGTATTTTGAATTAATAAACATATGCACCATCTATATTTTAATATTCATCATATTCTACTTGTCAAATCTGATCGAAGTGATATTATTATTGTTCCAATATATTATTATTATAACCATAATGTTGATTATTCTTCGTTTTTCATCTTGTTAACTAACTAATAACATTTGTGGACAAAACAATAAATCGATTAAAAACGTGGTTAAAATAAACATATAATAATTATATCAATAAAAAGTTTTTTTTTTACCTGAGTGAGTGACGTCTAAGCATTCTACCAGCTTCACTTTTCTTATCCCAGCAACGACAGTCAAGTCTTAAAATCATCCAATTTAATGCTTGTTTAATTACAATTGACGTTACATTAAATAAGGAGTATGTGCAACAACATCCTAGCACCAAAAATACAAAATTTACGCTCCTGTATAAATAATCGTAAGGATAGCTTTGTTCCTGTGTGGATACGTAATCACCGAAACCTGAAATAACAGTAAAATCAATGTTAAAAATTTCATAATACTACGTGTAATATAGATCAGTACTTCGATTATTTGTATTGACAATTTTGTCGATAATTATCGTGAAATGAGATTGTTTTAAAATATTTCTCATATTTTGGGAATAAGTGCCTGTTCTATTGTAGCTACAAATTGAAATTCTGGGCCCTAATTACTTAGCAAATATCAAGAATAGAAGTTACTTATATGAGATTGTATAGGCTTATAATAAACAAGGTTGGTACCAATTTCTTGAATAGAAAATAAAGATAATTTGGCACGAACTTCTATTCTAATGGGTTTTGTGTCATTCTGTTGAGTTCTGTGAGTAATATCAGTTATTCGGAGATGCAAACAGTTATAACTACTTAATCGGAATGCCAGAGAATCGAAAACTTGAACAAAAGTTCAAAACTAAAACAATTTATTGGACGACCACGAAAGAGATGGGAGTCCTAACTCAGTTAAAAAAGGTTTATTAGGTTTGAAATTATAAGAGGCCAAGGTGCCTAATTTGTTGTTTTTACGAGTGATTTTTACTCAATATCAATCGGAAGAATAAAGGAAGTAAGCGTTATGACTGATGGGGTCTTGAATACATTTAGGAAATCTTGATAAAAATAAAGAAATTTTATAGACCTTTGGTAATTTTTTTTTAAATTCTTTATTTATTCATCAGTTAGAAATTCTATACGATAAACGAAGATATAAAAAATTAATTGTATTGCTTTAACTTGTTACTACAAAATTGCTCAAGTTAAAGGATAAAATTTGAGCCTAAAAAATCGTAACAAGGACAATGGGTTTCCGGTAAATGGAATGCTTTTGAATGGTATTCTCGAAATAGCTGGAGAACTACGTTAAATGATTGTTCCTTGAAATACGGTAGAAAGGTTTCATTATGCCTATTATCAATTCTTGAATTTTTTTCTATTTATTCCTTAATCTTTCGTTATTCTTTATCCTTTTTATTTGGCTTTAGATTGTTCTAGTCCAGCGTAGAAAGTTTTTAGTAGGGATTATTGTTCTTAATTTGTTTAGATGTTCTTTGTCTTTCTAGAACGCTGTTATATTTGACCGCTAGCTTGTTTTAAGCGTGAGTAGTTGTATTTTGGATCTGAATGAAGTGCGTTTATAATATTAGTTCGTTAACCAGTTTATGCATTGTAATAATTACGCTTAGTAAAGCAGGTCTTCGACTAAAAAAAATTGTATACAATTGGTTACATGGAAGTGTAATAAGCTTTAAGTTTGTAATAACATTTTTGTAATTAACCCAGTCTAGATAATTTAATTATGATTCGTTGGTAGTTTCAGCATAATAATTAATTGTAATTTATTATCTTGTCAATAAAAATAATAGTTACCAGAATTACGTTTTACAATATTACTCTAATTTTCATCTATTAGACAGATAGACTAGTCAAGAACGAGTAATAAGTGTTCTTATATTTAAACAATAACTTACTCTGTTTCGCCGTAAGTTTGTAAACTCCAGTAATTTAACCACAACCATCACAGCGCATCTTAAATTTATTGATTTGCTTAATATCGTTCAATCAGTAAGAATTTTGATGTTGAAATATTGTTTTAACAATAGAGATAACAACTCTAAAGTTGGATTATTAAATTTATTGTTAGTATTGGACTACATATAGGCCTAAACGATTTGCTTTTTCAGTAAGTAAACTGGTAGAAATTAAATTTATCTTCTAAAAATATAATAGTTTTTTGGAATAGAGTTGAAGAAAACACAGTCATTTATAAAAAAAATATTGATTTATAAGAAGAAAAAAGAAGGATAGTGAGGGGACTAATGGGTCGAATAATTGAAACCGTATTTGTGAAGAGTATAAGGTAAAAATTCACCTGAGTAAATAGGTACATAAACAAATCCAAAGCATATTGAATGAAATAAGAAAGAATGTATGAGATTCTAGGAGCATTTGACAAAAATGAACCAAGAAAGATTTACTCAACAAATAATATTAGAAAGAATTCCTACAAAAACAAACAAAAAGTCTAAAGACATTAAACTTAGATAAAGATGTACAAGAAAATATATTTATTTTATAATAAATTAAGAAAAAAACAACTAAAAATTATAAGGGTTTCCAAGGGTAAAAATAAACGAAGACAACATACCGAAGTGGAGAGATGAATAAATCATTTTAGGAATTAATAAAGAAAAATATAATTAGAAAGAAAACTCAAAACTTTAAAATAAGAATTCGAGCAAGAAAATTAACCAAGTAACATATACTTGAGTAACGTAGCTGACTTGAACGAAGATAAAATATTATTTAAAGATTTTTATCATTTCACAGAAAAATCAACTCAAGTTTCAAGATCATCCAAATTACTTGGCTCTAAACCTTTTAGATAACATTGGACATTTAGGTAACATTCTAATGTTGCAGTTTTTAAAAAAATAATCAAACTTGGAGGTTATGTTAAAATGAATATACAATTTTATAATTATGTATGTCACATACGTATAAACAACTCAGAAAAATAAAATAATTTTTTTCTAGAATAACATGATGTCTTATAATACTAGGTACTGACCGATTGTTGCGAAGGAAATAAAACAAAAGTAGATTGCCTCAAAAAACGTCCAATTTTCTTGGTGACAATAAAATACTGAAGCACAACATGCTATCAAAATTGAAGCGACTCCAAGGCAGAGCATTACCCAATAAACACTTGGCTTCCACTCGTCCAAACTGTCATCTTCTTCAGTATGATGCTGATGTAAGGCCTGAGAATAAAAATATAATATATACACTCGAAAAAAGTCTTCGTCTACACACAATAAAAAATATTTCATATTTTCGAAACCAGACAGAACAGATTTGTCCTACGTAGGTTCAAATGTTTATATGACAGGTACTAAAATTCTATGTAGATAAACTATACGAAAATATTATTGGCTTAATAATATTTTAGTACTATTTTTTTATAAATTACTAGCAATCTAATATTGAATGCTTAATATAATATATTTTTTGGAATGAGGAAAATCGACAAGACAAAACAAAAAATTAAAAATTCCATTCATCGGACAACACGTCTCATGGCTGGTGACAATTTTTTTAAAATTTAAGTTGTATGACAAAAACCATTAGTGATTTCCATTAGTGATTCCATTAGTGATTACTCTTTAAGAGGAATCGAATGAGACTATTTTTTTCAAATTCAGACTTTCATTTACGGTTTTAGGCTACTTCTGATCAAAACCTCAACTTCAAACCCAATCCAGGCTCACTAACTTTTTGTGTAGATTACGAATCCGAAAACCATTTGTTGCTATCTCTTATAGTTTCTGACATCTAACGGATGGAAGGACGGCGATAGGAAAATGATAGACGACAATTTTGAAAATTGCTTGCAATTTATTAATTAATGATACACACTTTTTACCAATTTAACAGAATACATAATCTAGTATAGCATAATAATTAATGATGTATCATAAGCAACCAGCAGAAGTGAGTCTTGGGCTCTGGCTGCCAAGTTCATTTAGCCATTACGCGTCATAAAAATGATTTTGTACCCATAATAATACATGAAACCAAATCAAGGAAAAGGTAAAGGATGAAAAGAAATTAAAAAACAGGGATTGACATTAATGAAGTTTCATATTTTCAAGAAGGTCGTTCCAGAAAATTTAAATCGAAATATTACATATTCTGGTGGTTTATAAGCAGCGTACTTATATTGTCTAGTAGATAAAAGTTGTTTTAGGTGTTTTATATCTGCAGAATGAAGTATCGCGGAGTTGGTGTTCATTGGTACTGGTTTCAAAATCGTGTATGTTATTGTATAAAAATAAATTATTAAATATATAATGAACAGCCAAACAAAACAAAATTATTATTTCTCATCATGCGGTCCTGGGTTCGAATCCCACTCAGGCACGGCATATTTCCATAAGTTACAAATAATCATTTCATCCTCATTACACACAGTTACACCCCAACGTCGTCGCTAATGACCTTTGATGTTGATGCGACGTTAAATAAATTAAAAAAAAAAATTATTTACATAATACTCACCTCAGAGTATTACATATTCGAGATATCTTTCGGCTCTCTCAGGAACTCATCATAGACATCATCACAAAAAAACACGTGTGATTTGTGTAATCGTGTTCCTGGTGATGTCTCCGAGAAGACAAAAGATATCTCGAATATGTTATATTACTCTGAGATGAGTATTATATATAATTTTGTTTTATTTGGCTGTTAATTATTTATTTAGTGTATGCAAACAAAGGAAATAATGTTTAATAAAATAATAAATTATTAATCTTTTGACGTACAGCTGTCTAATGGTGGGAATTTTAGATTCACTGAACAGCCAAGATAAAATCTATCCTTACCGAATGCTCTGACTATAAATTTTGGATAAGAAATAATTTTTGCATATGCGAATCAAGAGCCGCACTCCAGACAATTAAGCCAAATGACAAGATCGACTGACACAAAGCATAGTAAATCACTTTTATAATTTTTGTAACTTATTATATAAATCATATTACAGTAAAAGCTGCCCCTCCCGGCTTCACCCGGGTATTTTTTTTTCGTAACTCCGAAATCAAGTCAGAATAAACAAGATTATTGTGAAATGTTTCTTTTAAAACTTTAAAGAAGTTGTTGAGTTAGATTTACTGCGTAAGCTAAGGTGAAATTCACCAAATTATCTTACGAGATTGTAATGTACTCCGGTTTCATACTTATGTTCATTGTGTACATCTACACGAAATGTATGGTAATTCATTTCCGTTATATTTTTTCTTTGTTACAGGATTGTTTGGTATAATTTTAAATGCGTATTTATAAATTCCATAAAGTGGTATACCTCAGCTAAGTGAACCCCGGGTTTCTCCTTTCACAGGGAAATTTGTTGCATTAACATCCATTAACTGAGAGAATGCCTTATTCCATTCCTAAGGAAATTTTCATGAATATGGATTTTGTGTTACTCAAGACCACTTTACTCAAACATCTGGTTACATTTGATTATTAAAGGACTAGGACAACCTTTAAAAAACAAGTAATACCACTAGTAATAAGACCACTAAAGAAGAACCAATATAATTTTTGAGTAACAAAATAATATTAAAGAAAGAAAAATATTTTTTAAATTATTTTCACATATACAAAAGCTTAAAAAATATTATAAGTTAATAAAATGTAGAAAAACATTATTAAAACATAATTTGTAAACAAAATTTATCTACAATTTGTTCTTTAACGAATAATAAATAAATTTGCTAAACAGAGAAATTTACATTAAAATGAACTCCCAGTGAATACATTTTTACAAAAAAAATAAACAATCAGTTTTTTTAATATATTTTTTTATATCAAATCAGCAAAATTACAATCTGTTCTTTTATAGAGGAACAAAAACAATAAGTAATAAGGTTAACATAGAAAATAAAAATATACACCATTCTTAATACAAATAATCTTTTTTGTAATTTTTAAAATTAATTGATTTTGAAATGATTCAAAATTGAAATAAAAAAATATATATACATAAAAATATGAAAAAGTTGATTGTGTTCAAATCTGTTAAAGTCCAGGCTCTTTGTATCTGTAAAAGAATAGTCACTGTTGTCTAGTAAGTTTATCGCGAGATGATTCGGATGTCCGTTTAGTCTTTGTTCTTATGTTTGCTAAATAGTGTAATTTCTTGTCTTACTGAGTTAAGTTCTATGTCGGTATAGTACCATGTTCGTATGTACCATGGGAACATGGTAGAGTTGTATCCCGTACGTCCACACTGGCTTGAAAATTGTCTTGTATAGTGTCAGTTTTGATTCAGTTGACAATTGTGAGCGTCTCCCAGTTAACTAAACATATTTGTCATTTTTAAGTCAATTGTCTTTGTTTCGTCAAATTTTGTTTCTTCTTCATCAGTTGGCGGTCCAGAAGAAGGCCCAGGTACTTCACATCTTTTGACTGTGGCTCCATAATTTTCACTAAATACTACTGGTGGGTACGTTCGTCAACGTAGAGTGAATGTCACATTGACTGACTTAGTTTAATTCAACTTAATCCTCCACTTCTGTAACCATTCTTGTAAGGATATAGATACTTGAGTCACGAGTTTGCCCTTGTTTGCAACAAGGGGTAAAGAGGCAAAAGCTTCAATGCGCATACGCGACTGCTTTAATTTCAGTACAACAAACATAACAACTTATACTATACCCAGAGCATATACAGTATATCGCGGAAATTTTTGTAGGTTAACTGTATTAATGTAACTGTTTGTTACCGTAAACAGAATTGTTAGTTTCTTGAAAACGTGGGCAGACTACACAGTTCTGAACGAAATTTAATATACAGAGTAATAAAAAACTAAAACTAGTGTAATAAAACAATGCTGTGAAGTTAAAGCTAAACAAAAAACCTTTTCCCTGCCTCTTAACAAAAGCCATGAGTGGGTGGCTAACTACTGTGATGTTTCTCGTTTCACAATTCGAAAAATAAAGAAGGAAATTAAAGACGCGAAGAAGCTTTTCTTCAACAGTTTTGTTGACCCTGATAAAAACAGCTATCGGTTAGGTAAATACTAGTAGGACTGATAGTGAAGACGCCGGTGACAGCGATAGTAAAGAAGGCGATTCACTCATAGAAAAAACTTTTCCAATGGAATAAGGTAGCTGGTAATTGCAGGAAATCAAACATTTCTAGCCTTGTAATTAAGCTATAGGCAATATTACAGGTCACATTTTTTTCTTAAAAGGTTTATGAAGAAAAAATTCTCTCGGAATAAACCACAGCTTACAAAATATACGTAGAAAATACACGGTAGTGAAATGTACGAGTAGTGTCTGACTGTTGAGGTTAGCAGCACGTTAAATTTTCACTTCCCTTCCTCACAGCCCATCCATACGCAAAAGGCCATCTCATGACTTCAGTATCTATATCAGAAAATTCTGTAAATACCGTGAAGTTACAGTCGGATTTTCATCCACAGCCAGGACAGCCGTATCATCCGCAAAAGTTTCTAAAACGTTTTTTATGTAGTCGGTAAATCTAAAGTAAATGGAACACACAACAAGGGGCCCAAAAACACTTCCTTGAGTTACGCCGGAATTAATTATGAATAATTTAATTAAAACAATTAATGTCCGGGAAATAATAAAGCTTAATTTTAAAGAAAAAAGTAGGAATTTAATTTACTGGAGTGTTGGATGCAGTCGTTTTCGTATCGTACCATGGTTGTCCAGTAAATTGATAGCCAAATAATAATTATCAAGCGATTCAAGCCATTTCCTATAATACGTTTCCAGTAAGTACTAACTGGTTTTATCTGTACAGTCATAATTTTGCATTCAACTTGGAACCTTATGTAAAAAATTAAACGATTCAAGTTTACTTCTCCGTGAAGCGTAGTAAGCGGGGGTTCAGTAGAACTCAATAAAAGTAAAGATGAAAACGAACATAAACAAATCAACTAGCCTATCTCAGACATAAAATACAATAGATATCAGTGAATAAACAGTGGATATTTATTGAATTTTATTCAATTTACTTGAATTTTATTATTCTAAACTTTTATAAAATCAAGATTGATATTTGTTGCAGTCAAAAGTCATATAACTAAAATACCAGATTTTGTTATTCTATTCTTTTCGTTTTTATAACTCGCTTTATAAAGAAAACCCGTTCACACGAAAAAATATTTTAGGTCATCATAAAAGTAAATGTTATTTCAATTTGTTTAAAAAATATGAATAGGTAATTAATGTTCAATTTCAACGTAAAAGAATTTCAATAAATTAAGTATAGCTATATAAATATGAAAGAAATAAAATTGTAAACAATTTTATGTTATTTTATTTCATTAAATTTTATTAAAAAGTATTCTTCACAACATAATAATAATGATTCATTTTTATTATTCCAATGGTGTTACTGCTTTCGGACTAGTTTTACTTCGAACAATGTTTACGTATAAAAATACATTTTATGTAACTGATGCTTAAATTCAGAATATGAAGCGGAGTTTGATTCTATTTCTACACATTGTTATACATCGGAAGAAAAATTCTATGGCCAAACCATTTCATTTTTATCTGTTTCATGGTGTCATAAAATCTATCTGGTGGCATTTTAACTAATAAAATTTCTGTAAGTTACGTTCATCCACAATTTTATATATCTCGCCTCTCTTTATCATCCAAATGTCCAGTCTAATGTACTTGACCTTTAATGATCTTCAAAATGTTTTCATTTCTGACGTCACTGTTAAATTTTCCATATAATATTCAACAGATATCTAGAGGCACAGTAACCCAAAAGTAAAATTCGAAAATCTTTCATGTCCGTATTTTTGATATATTTTTGTTATAACAGTGCAATATCTTTTCTTGAAAACTTTTTATTGATGAAGTACAAGGAGTAATCCAAATTATGATACCCAACGTTAAATTTAAAAAAAAATTATAACTCAATTCACACTTCATTTTGTCAAAATAGTGTTGTCAAAATACTTGTTAATTGTGTGTTTTAAAGTTTTTATTGAAATTTATTATCTCTTATTTCAATATTTAACTGTTAAAAATTAATATTTACAGTCAGTTTTATAAAAACCCAAAAAATATGTTAGAAAGTCCATAGTGGACTATATCTTGAAGAAGACAGCATTCAGTAGCGTTTCTTCCGTGTAATTTTCTATGCCAAAGATAATTCTCGGATCCTGACGATGTCAACTTTTTGTTACGATTGAAAACGACGTAATTATTTATTTCACTATGAGTAAATGGAATGAAGTTGAAGTTATTGAATGAAGTTTCTTGTTTAGGTCATCAGGCAAAAGGGTAGTTTGAACCTCTAGAGGCTTTACTAAGTAAAATGAGGAGTAAGTGGTTTACTAATGCCTTCCTCAGTGAGTAGAAAAATATTTCATCACTCTCAGAGGAGATAACTTTGACTATACTCTATGTCAGCTAAATTGAGACCTGGTCAAAACAGTTTGAAAGAAAAATATTACGTAGCGCGATCCATCCGAAACAGTTTACGTTCGTTATACAGGAAGTTTACAGTTATTTTCGTATAATAATTAATTTAAATTCTTATTATAATTATAATCTTATTATATAAACATTTATTTTATTTTTTTAAATTTTATTTATGAAGGTCGCACCAACTGCTAACGGTTATTAACGACCACAATAGGAATTATACAAATAACAATAAAAATAATAATTTCATAAATTAAAACATAAGAAAGAGAAAATTAGTAGGCCTATTAGATTTTGTCTTCAGCAGCAACATAACCTAGAATTTTAAAACTTTGTCACAACTGTCTTTAGACGTAACATTGTCTTGAAATATTGCAGAAATACCAATAAGAGTACGGGCGCTTTGAAGTTCTCGATATTCTGAAACGATATGTGAAACCGTTCCTTTAGCGTCGCAGAAAAAGCACACTGCCGGCGTAGATTTTGTGAGCAGGTGCTGGAGTGATATAAGTGAGTGCCCAATCCGTAATCGGCAGAATGGTGACAACCTGTTTTCTGCGATTATAAAATTCGGGTAGAGGAAATTCTCGTAACGTTTTTCGTACCACGTGGAGTTTTGCAGTTGGCATTTCGGTCCACCTATTGTTCTAGAAATAAATTATTTCTGTTGATGTGTGCATTTAGGTCAAAATGAGAGACCGGATGGAAATGTTCTTGCGAGTGAACAACACTCTTGGCCCCAAGATCTGCTTTTTCGTTGCCTGGATCCCTGCATTAGTCGGAATCCAGATAAACACTATTTCAAAATTGTTTGCAATCAACTCAGAAATAAGCTCTAGGATTTCTTGAATTATTGTACATGACACTGAATATTTCCCATTGCTTGCAGAACAGACAATGAATCGGTAAAAATGATATATTTGGATTGTTATTTGAAAATGACTTATTTGTTACAAACATTTATTTGTAACTGGACTGGAAGTTCTTTTGTAACCAAAGTACTGTAATAGGTTACCTTATTGTAATTCTTCTACACCCGATAAAACTTCATCAGACAACACATCATCCTCGTTGTCACTACTTAAATCATGTTCCAAATTCACAAGTTATTCTACCTGAACTTCGCTCAAAGAATATAAATCCCACATGGGTTCTCCTCCTTTTCCACGTAAGCTTTTCAGTTTTTCCACTTATTCACCGATACTTTAGTAACCCCAATTTCCAAAAGTTTCATTACTTATTAAAGCTTAAATGTAAGTTACTTGTTGTAGCCACGTAATCCTTCACCTTAGCCCACATGAACTCAATAGGATTCAGGTTACAAACGATGTACAGGTTACGAATGGTTTATATAAAAATGAAAGCTGGTGAAGGGCGCCAGCCATCCGTAGCTACATGAAGCGTAGACGCAACAAATCCAACCTTACTTGTTTATAGTAATGTTGTTAACAGTAATTCTCAACTTAAAGAAATAGAGCATAATGTCTTTTACACCTCTACCTCTCCTGTTCTTAAATGCTTCAGTCACATAACTGGCTGACCATGTGATAAGAAAAAGAAATATTTTTTATAGCCCTGGAACTAGAAGATCGAGTGCGAATAATTTAATAATCCACCTGCCTGTTATGATTAATTCTCTTCCTATACTACATCCAACAGTTAGAAGATGCCATTGCTTATATGGATAGAGCGCTGTTACGTACTATGTTAAATTAATTTAAAATATTAACTCACGCTATGAAAATAAAAGTGTATCTTATTGTAGGCTATATTATATTCATGATATTGAAACAAATTACGTTTACGATTAAAAATGTTTACGTTATTATCTGAAATATATATTATGTGACAGAATTGTTATTACGTTTTTTAATTTAATATACCTATTTATAATGTAATGTACAGCATTTTATTTGTAAAACCATAAAATGTTATGAAAAGATTAAATTAAATTAAACTTAATATTTTTTTATTCTTTCAAAATCTATATTTATCCATTTCATCGCCAAAAGCCTATACATTCTAAAATGTTCTATAAATAATTGTTATTCTATAAATGTAACTACGAGTAATTACATTTATTTTAAAGTATTTCATTTCTTTTTAATATTAGTTTTTTTTTGGTTTAACGTCCGACTGTTCTGCAATAACTGCTAATGCAGACGGTGAAGGATGAAATGATTTTTTGTAACGTATGAAAATATGCCGTGCCTGAATGGAATTCGAATCCAAGACCGCATAATGAGAGGAGAGCACGTTACCAACTACGCCAGTGCGGCCGGCAAAAATTTTAGGTAGCCAATGTAGGAAATACTGCGTTATTTAATCTAATATTAAAGCCGAACATTATGTTTTAAATAATAATCACTTATCATTTTAACTTTAGTTTAAATTGCAATTACAACTAAAACATATAAGTTATTAATTAAATACTACGTATGTTTGTAGGACAAATAGTAGCGGAGAGCGTATTGCTCTCACAACAATACGTATTGCTCTACACAACAATGTTAAACTGGAATTGCCTATCTTTCCTACTGTCTCAAGTTTGATATAGTAAAGTAACCAATAAATTTTATTAGATTTTACTTTCAATTGCTTAGGTTTCACTGTAATGTATTTTGATCAAATGTAAAAATTGGAAGTAGTAGCCTCCGTATCGTAGTGGTAGCGCGCTAGCCTACTATGCGGAGGTTCCGGGTTCGATTCCCAATCAGGAAAATCTGAAAATTTTCACAAGGTAAAAACTCGCTGTTCATTTCTTACCGTAGTCGCAAATGACCGAGCTGTTGTTACGACTTTAAATAAAGTAAAATAAAAAAAATTGGAACTAAAATTAAATAGAACAACTATGTTTTGAGTATAATGGTTATAATATAAGTAACACAAATGTAATTATAGCATTAGTGATCTTACCTTGTTTAACTTCTTTAATTTTCTCAAATGAAATGAGCGTAATATGTAGGCCAACAACGTTATTATTCTCTCTAGAAAGAGATTAAAAAATAGAATACCACTCGAACAACCAAGAAATCCATACACTATGACTGCTGTTCTCCCAGCAGTTGTTTGAGGCGTCGTTTTTCCGTACCCTGCAATGAAACAAAGCTTTGAATTATTAAAAGTATACTTAATACAACATTATATAAAATTAACAAGGATTTAAATAATTTCAACACAATTTTATTAAATTCTACAAAATGACTAATACATTTTAAATCAAATTATATAAGAAAAATAGTCATCTCTTGGCTTTGCTTCAATTTAGAAACACCCTATTGAAAAATCATTTTGCTGCTTAAAATTTGATTAATAGATATTTTCCTGTAAAATACTGTGATAATAGCTAAAGGGAAAGTGTGTTCAAGAATTATCGAGGAAGGCCGAGATTTTTAAACTGATATTGTTCATTATTATTAGTTAGTATTAAAAAGTAGTTAGTATTAGTATTAGTTAGTATTAGTTAGTAGTTATAAAAATAATAGTTAGAATTAAATAATAATAGTTAGTAGTAAATAAAAATAGGGTTTCCAAGAAATAGAAATATAACGTATAAATAGAAATGTATAGGATTTCCCATGTAGGCTATAGGATAGGTAGGCCTATTGTTGTACGGCTACCTGAAAGAGTCGGGTATCTATTTTAATAATTTGCCATTTTTGTAACCCTTATTGTTAATCCTAATTTGTTTACCTCTTGTTAGGATTAATTCAGAAACCGACAGAAGGATTTTGTATTTTTACCATTTTATCGAAAATCTTTGTTCTTCTCGAAATCTTCATCATAGCTCATCTCTGTAAGCACAGCCGGTTTTTTTTTTGTCTCAGTTAGTCTTGATCTCTCTGTCATTGAGTGAGCGAATTGCGTAGTGCGTAACAGTACGTTTAGAGAAGGTCAACGTTACTGTTAATTGTCTAACGTTTATTTTGTATCATTTTTAAGTAGTATTTATAGCTTAACAAATTAGAGACTGCAGATGAAGGCGGAGCATAGTAACCTAGATCACAGCACGGAGCCAATTGACTTTCGTTAATCGTATCCTGCGTTGTCACGTTGTGGTCCCGCTGTGGGTAACAGCCTAACAAAAAAATCAGCTGGAGTTCGGTGGAACAGAGTGTGACTTAGCAAAAGGGCAACCTCACCCCGACCTTGGCTGTTATTGGCTAGATCTCATCTGTAGTCTTTAGTTTGTAGGGGTATAGTTTGATTAATTACGCCTTAAGTTCATTTAGTTTCATTATTTGTCGTAATTATTAATTTGATTGTAATAATTGTAATTTACTTGTAGATTTAATATACTTTATTAATACTGTCATTTTTAGTTTGCAATAAATACTTGTAATTTTTAAACTATAGTGTGCTAATTATTTATTTTACCTAGATTCCGAAAAGAAACTTAGAGATAAGTGTCACAATACAAGTAACTAAACCACCACAAAAGGATGCAAATTATCAAACTACAAAGCCATCCACTGAAACTTAAATATTGTTTCTTATACTGATACCACAAATCATTCATCCAAAAAATTCTAGAAGAATGGAGTACCAGTTCAAAATCATTGCCATACCCAAAACCATGATTTTAGCAATTGGTCTGCGTGTGTGTATGTGTGTGTGTGTGTGTATGTTCGGTGCACGTGCGTGAACAAAAATATCTTAAGAACGTAATTGTGTACGAAGTTGAAAATTGAAACTTAAGTTAGGTACTATTTGGGAAACCAGCATGAACATTTAAATTAAAATCGGTCGACCGAAAGTAGGAGTTTATTCGTGCAATTTTTTACTTTTTTTGGACTTTCTCAAAAAAGGCTTTTCAAATTTTTTATAAAAATCGCCTCACTTTTTACAGTTTTTATTGTTTTCAACAAGATGGAGTAAGCTCCATGTCTGTTGAAATTCTTCCGGGGCTGTGTTCTTGTACATTTTTTTTAAAGATGGATTGCAGCCTTAATATGCATTTTAGGGCAAAAGTGTGTAATTAAAGTTGAAGGAAATTTAAAAGCCTACAATTTTTACATCAAGGTTTTTTTCTACAGAGCCTAGTTTTGGGTCTATTAATGTGTTAACGTATTTTTAAGTTCTACAGAGGTTGATTCTCATTTTGTGTCATTCACTCATGATTAAAATAATTAGGTTATGTTTGTTATTTTACATTGTTTGGAGCCTTAATATCTATTTTAGGGTAAAACTGTGTACAATTACAATTGCAATTGTGCAGAGGTTAGCGTCAGTTACCTTATTTTTTTAGTTTTACAAGAGGTTGATTTTCATTTTGCGTCATTCACTGACGATTAAAATCAGGTTATGTTTTTAATTAATTATGTTTTTACATTGGCAAGAAAAAGTCGTGTTATTGTTTCACACCAGATTTTTATATTAATGTAAATACATTTATATTTTTTTATTCACGAGGAAAATTTACCACTGTAGTGTACTAAATATAGCCTATTATTAATTTTGAGTTCTAAACGGTTAAAACCATACTTTCTGGTGAGAACATCGGTGTTAGCTACAAAAGGAAAAATACATTACATAAATAATTTGTAGTAATGCATTGGTTGTTAACTTGTAAGTCTACTACAGAAATTTTAATATATATGTATGATACTGTATATTTAATTTTACACTGCGATTTTGACAAATCGACTGTTTTAAATATTTTTCTGTAATGGTGTGGAATTTTTAAATGTTATTTTGGTACGTATCCTTGACACTGGATGATTCTCATCCATTAACATTTCTAAAAATAGATATATTGTTTGAAAATTTTTCGTCTCTATAAATAAAAATTCTCAGAATGAAGAGTAATTTTTATTTTTGTTTACTTTTATTAGTTGAAACTATGTTAAAAGCTTTGGTTATACTCGTATATTTAAAGTCGTAGCCTTCGTAGTTATCAATGTAACTGAAAAGAAAAAGTTCTAAATTGCTTTAATAAAATTATTCACTATAAATAATAAGAATAATAATAATTTATTTCCATTCAAACATACGTACAATGCAACATTTCGTAACATAATCAAACAGAAAATTATACAATTCAAAAAAAAACATACAAACAACATTGTAACAAATACAGAAAATAATATACATGTTATACTTTACATAGAATGGAAATTAGGTATTTCCAAAGGTTAACCCTGTCTCGGTGGTTACGAACACTTAAAGATAAACTTAACGAAACTAGAAAAGACAATATGACCATAATTAATTGCAAATAACCAAACAAAAATACACTGTAAATAATTTTGTGCCTACTTCAAAAGTTCTGAAGAAAAAATATAATAAAAATAAAAATCTGGTGTGAAACACTCACACAACTTTCTCTTGCCAATGCAAAAAGAACAATAGTCTATATCATAACATTAATAATAAAACATTAGAAATAAACAAAAAAATTAATCTCAAAAAATATAACCTTATTTTAATCATGAGTGATTGATGCAAAATGAAAATCAACCTTAGTTTGGCTTGTTGTTGTTTAGGTCAACAGCCGAAAGGCTGGTTTGAACCTCTAGAGGTTTTACTAAGTAAAAACGAGAAGTGAGGTGGTTTACCATTGCCTTCCTCACTGAGTTGAAAGAGTATGCTTATCAGTATGCCAGGCCCTCCAAAAACCACTCACTTTCCACCCTGCAAATGACACCTTCACTTCATTCACCACAGGGTCTGGCTGCATAGTGAAATTCATTACTCTCAGAGGAGATAACTCTGATTAGTGTCTTTTACACCTCTACCTCTTCTGTTCTTAAATAGTTCAATCATATAAGTGGCTGACTATGTGATAAGAAACAGAACTTTTTTTTTGCCCTGGACCAAAGAGATCGAGTGAAATTAAAATAACACTCCACCTGCCCGATTTGGGCATATTTTGGCTTAATAATACGGAAAATCGCTCTTTCTCGCTAAACTAGGCGCTGTAGAGAAAAATTCTTAGCATAAAAGTTGTAGATCTTTTAATGTCCTATAAATTTGATTATGTACACTACATCATAAAAACATACTAAAGCTTAAAAAAAGCATTTATTTTTAGATTTTCAGGGAAAAAACAGAAACTTACTGATTACCGCTAAACTAAGCGTTAAAATAGAAATGTTTAAAATAAAAGTTGTAGAGTTTTAAATTTTCTACAACTTTTATTATATACATTTTTGCGGTAAAATGCATATTAAAGCCGCAATCTTGAAGAAACCCATTTCTTTCTATGAGAGCACAGCCTTCCCAAGAATTTTAGCAGACATGGCGCCTACTCTTTCTTGTAGATGTAGAGCATAAAAATGTAGTAAATTAGGCGATTTTAGAAAAATCGTAGGAGCCGTTTTTGAGAAAATTGCAAAAAATTAAAAATTGACACGAAAAACTACTACCTCCGGTTGACCGATTTTGATGAAAATGTTCGTATCGGTCCTTTAGTAGTACCTAACTTAAGATTTAACTTCGACTTCAACTTTTTTCACCTTTTTTTAACTTTTCAACTTTCGACTTCAACTTCAAATTCTAATTTTCAAATTTTTTTAAGTTTTAATTTCGTACGATGTTCCGTTTTTGAGAAATTTTGTTCTCACACACACACACACACACACATACAAGCACACTCAGACCTATTGCTAAAAAATGTTTTTTGAGTTCAGGGGGTCTGAAAACGTGTAGATCCGGTGAAGACTCGATTTCGAAAAATCGACATGAAAACAATACTTCCTAAATATTCATATAAGCAAGAGAAAATAAAAATTACTCACGTTCAGCCAATTTTACAAATAATACGTAAATAATACATAAAATTTAGTATGAATTATGGTAGACAGACTTCATTTTTGAACTGAAACATAAAAATTAAATAATTTATTTACCGATTCAATAAAATAAAATAATTAATTATTAATTTAGTAAGTCATATGAAAGGAAGCTGAACAATAGTTGAAAAAAAATATTTCTGAATTTTAAATTTCTAATAATTTTTCAATAAACAACCTTTTCCTACCCTGATATGTCCTATTAACTAATGTATCCTCAGATATCACATTAAAGACTATATTTTCAGAGCCATATAGTCGAACGTTCTGGTATTGTTCATTTTTGGTTCGGTACGTTCGTTTAATCCGTAGCATGTGGACATGTAGCGATGTCAATTCTGTAACCGAGATTAATATGTCTTAAAACTTTCAGTAAATAAACTAAATTCTGGTTGTAAAGACCAGATTTTGTCTTTATTTATTTGTTTATATTCTTCTCTAATTTAAAAATTCACAATTTGATACAATTTCGGTACCAATAATAAATAGAATTAAACACTAATATTGAATAACAAACACATAATATTTAATGAAGCTAACGAATACTTGATAAACTAGCCAGATAAACTAACACTTGATGAAGCTGATTGTAATTAACTCGATATTTTGTGAGAAGATCTCGTGGTCATTGATTTTTCAATGGCCAAGAAAAAAACCGTCTGCATTAGCAGAAATTGAAAAATAGTCAAACGTAAAAAAAACATTAGTTTTTCTGCTCCTTCACAAGGTCTACTGCCAAGTACAGTGTGTACATTGCCTGTATAAGAGAATTGGTACCTACGTCATATTTTAAATTAAAATTAACACGAGATGTTTTAGACATATAACATATGTACAGGGCTTGTAAATGGTATGAAGATTTTAATTTGTAGCATAAATGGGCATTGTGTAATCGTAAGAAGAAAATTTTGTTTTTGATGGCCTGAATGCGTTTAGTTGGGTATCATAGTTTTGGTGATTTCCAAAACTGAACCCCACAGACCTCTATTATAGCTTTTACAATTACTTTTTTTTTAAAGTCCATTAACTAGTGTTGTTATTTTAAACGTCTACAAGTACCTTTTACACTTATAACATTGTGTTATAGTTTTCTTTCTTGTTTTTATTACGTCGGTGTTCCATGTTAACCTTCTATCCATGTGCAGACCTAAATATTAGGCCTATATTCCTGTTTTTATTATTTTTCTTCCAGCAGGTTTTTTTATTCTAAGAACGTATTAATGAAAAACCCGTCTTTCATTTCAAGCATCTTTTCAAGCCTATATTTTTTTGCAATTGAATCAAATACTTAGTCATTAGCAAGTGCAGCAGTAAATAATAAAGTACTCGACCCTGAAGGAAAGTGAGATGATTTTCAAGATCTTACCCGAGCACTCAGCCCGGAGCATTGGTTTAACAATTGAGTAAGTTACTAGCTGATATCTCTAGTGAATTATATGAATGTTGTTTATTTGCTTTCAATATTAGACTACTGTTTGGCTTGAGCACAAGATACATTTTAATCAAGTCCAAACAAGTTAATCAAGTGCCTCAGTTAGAATTGAGGTTAAAGAGAGATGCATTGTTGAATGAACTGACTATTGATTCATTCATACACCAATTTTTTGCTATTTTTTAACATAAATACAATAAATATTCTATTCTTGAACGATTTCAAATGTAATATATTAATACAAACTTAAAAGTTTGAGCAACGACAATGTCAACCGTTACAATCTTTTGCGTATCTTTGTATAAATATTCTTTGTTGTATGCATACAATACATTGAACTGGAAAGAAAATTTATTACTTTTAAACTTGACAAGAAAATTATTTCCACCGTTACAAACTTATTTATTCTATAAGACGGTAGTCAGTATTTTAAAAATGTATATCTGTAACATCTAGATTATGCAATTTAACTTTTGAAATTTCTAAAATTAATTTCTTGAGCTCATTAAAATAAAGCACTCTTTATCCTAAGATTTATTTCCAGATGAAATTAAAATTTCGGTTTAATGAATGAGGTATTTGTATTAAAAGTTTTCCCACTACTCTGTCACTTCTCTCACTTGCAACCCTCCCCCCCACCATGCGCTCTTTCACTATAAATTAAGGTCTTTGTGTCTTTCGCTACTTTTAGCTAAAATTACCACTCTTCATTTTATTTTTTACGCTTACCTGTTGAAATATGTAATTAATATTATGTTCCAATTTTAAAAATTAAACAATTATACTTGAATAATATTATAGCACCAGTCCAAACTAATTTAACAAATTATAGAACACATTAATCATTCTTCTTCCTAATCCATTACTTTTCGTACAATAACAAAATATATATTAATAATATTAGTTAAATTTTTATTATAACATATAGAAAGAAATAATTTTCAAGCCCGTTTTTATAGGCTGTGTCTGAAATGCATGAAGAACTTCAATGGAACTCCGTATGTAAAAAGAAGACAACAACTTTTTAATAAACGTAGGTTCGAGAATGGTTCGTTTTCGTCCGGCCGCCATTTTGTATATTTTAAAAAGATATACTGTATATCTACAATAGTTGATATAAACTTTTATAAAAATTTGGTCCACGCCTACTTAAAAACGTTTATAATTGAAATTATAGTACATAATACTATGAGTATATTATACCATTTTATGAATTGATATAAATATCAATTACATTCAAAAGCTAGAATTTTTATTTTTATACAAAACATAAAAGAACTTTCTTTGTAGTTGTTTTAAAATACAACTTAAGGTTGGTTGACTTTACCAGATTTCCAACATGGTGAATTTACAAAGGAAGTCTGCTTGTATAAAAGTATCAATATTACACTCACGTTCTTTACATAAAGTAATCGAATATTGAAATATTGATATGTAATTTTTATCAAAAGATTCTTTGATATCAAAAGAAACAATTTCGTGTTGTACGATTCAAAAAATAGAGGAACCTAAAATCGTATTGATGTAAAGAAAAATGTATAAGAACTGTTATTTTTTTAAATGAAGAATTGATTAAGTGTGCAAAGAAGCATGATGATTGTCTTCGCAACAACGTCAACATTAAAGCGCTTTAAACACTGGTGTGATATTTAGGAGACGGGAAAGGACTTAACCAGTCGATTTACTGTGTTAATAGAAACGAAATAAAATTCAAAAAGTTACAAGACATGAGTTATAAATAAGACTGTTATTTAAGACAGGGAAAATGTTAAGAAAAGTGAATGTAGTCTAAAAAAATTTCTAGAAAAATTAATATATTTTCATTATTTTATTACAAAAATAGTCTTTACAATCACCAAACTTAAATTCAGATTTGTAGTATAAATTTACAAATTAACTAGTAGTTTGTGTTTTTAATTTTTAATTTCTTAAGTTTTACGATCTTCTTCTTCTCACAATCAAGGACTAGGCTCCCACCTGTTCCAACTTACTACAGCGACAAACTATTGAATTATTGCCATCTTTTGCGTGGCCTCCTATAATCTCTCCTCCCTTCCGGTCTGTATTACGAAACATTGAGGGAGATCGTTCCCTCAGGCATTCTCTCTACGTGATCCCTTCATCGATTTCAATATTCTGCAGTCTTCACATTCAGGTTGTAAACATCCAGTTCCGTTCTTTTGTCCTCATAAGAGGAGAAGTAACAACCTCGTTAAAAAAAAGCAAAGGTCCATCTGGCTGTGGATGGTAGCACCTTGTCAGGGAACCTACCTAAGGATATATTGTCAACGGCCTTAACGATAGGAAAGGAAAAAATTTTCCACGGCAGAAAGGGCGGAATAACCTGGAGAGACACCTCAAATAAAACGTCCTGCATGCTTGAAGGCATTAAAGTAGCAATCTTATCATCAAGCTCAACCTGCGCAGCGTTTGAAACGCGGCTACGGGATTTATTTACTTACTGACAAACTTACAAATAGCTCGGATTCGGGATAGGAAACAATTTTTATGATTATACGTGTTATTATCCAGACAAAACTTTTGATAAACAAAATAGGAAACTGAGTATTTAAAAATTTAAACCGCCTCAAAATCTTGTAGGGCTACCGCTGGGTGCCTTCTTTATACAGATGACAAAAAAATTTAATTATACTATTGACTTGACAACTGCTAAGATAATACACGAACTATTTTTTGCTCAAATACTATCAAGAAGAAAGTAATAATTAAGCTTTATACATCATAAATATTTTACTAAAATCTGTTAACCCTTTACAGGGCACTCTCAGAGCATTCTCTACGGGGAAAATATATATTATGTTGTAAAATATCAAATTTTGCTTTACAAGGACTTTAATAATGTATATCTAGAGCCAAAACATTAAGAAATATTTTTTTATGTTAAGTCCTGGTAAGTATACTTACCAAGGAACGTTTATTGAAATGAGAATCCTGTAATGTTTAGTGGTAAGAATGCTTATTAAAACAACTTGTAGTCCTATGCAACAAAAATATGTGTAGAAAAACTTATCTTAAATTTATATTAGCGTGAATGCTTGCTTTCCCGTAAAAAACTTGAATTTTTTAAGCACTGTACTATAGTAACAACAAAACAACACGGTAACGTACGCTGGTATGAATCCTTACCGCAATCGTTCAACTCAAGAAGTAAATGGTCGCTGCGCGCTAAATTCAATATGTGGATAGCCTACTTACCAGGGAACATTTCTATAAACCATAAAATGCCAGTAAGGTTCAACTGCATAGGTTATTCTTAAATAAACTCAACCTTATTGCCAGTGGTAAGTATACTTACCAAAGACCTATAAAAGGTTAAAGGTTTAAATAAAATTAAGTTTATTAAAGTTATATATATTACTTACTAAAATACTATTTAGTGAAATTGTAGAAAATGATAGTCAGTAGTTAGTGCATAAATTGTAGTGGGGAGAACATTACCGCTAGAGATAAACTGTTATTTAGTTTTAAATACGAGTTGCAGTTAATTGAAATTAAAATAAATTAAGTGCTAAAATTCATTTATAATAAATTATTCAACCGAATAAACATTTCTTTAGTTTGAAAAATACGCAGTAGAACATTGGTAATTCGGACTACTTGTGACTTGACCCCGTCGGGTTTTTTAATTTATGCGAATTATAGAATTTACTGAAAACAACTTTAGTGCTGATAATAAAACCTCAGTAATAGATTATTATTTATAACTGTTATTTCTATCTTAAACAAGTTTTCACAAGGAATTAAACCTTTACACAAACATAACCTTTTTGAATTCTCGGATTTGATTTTTAGCTGCTTAATTGACATTTTTAATGCGGCGAAAGCCTAGTCTCGTTGTAGTCCTTTGCAGTCCCATTGTTACCAAAATAATAAACATCTTCATAATCTGGGAGTAATACCCAGTCGTTAGAAGCATTTCTTTTTCAAGTACCTTAGAACCGGGATCAATTTTTCCATTCTTCAATAGTACGACTGCTTCGTCTACTTACAATTTTTGAATGTCGGTTTGTAGTTAAAAAGTGTGGTTATTAAATGTGTAATTAAAGCGTGCTTTAAAAGTGTGGTTACTTTTAAAAAGTGTAGTAGTAGCTATTTATAAAAACGCAGTAAACAAAGTGTGCATTGCCAGAATCATGAAAAGAAGAAGAAGAATATCTTCGGGTAAAATTTATGTTTCTTGTTAAGTTGCTTCAGTATCGTTGCTTGAGACTAAAATTCGTTGAACTATTTTTTAAATTATTCATTTAAAAAACTGTAATTATCTTGTTGTCCTATACGAATTTTCGGTGCTCTGGTTTTTTTTTATGTTCGAATTATTAACGCTCCACTGCATATGTACACAGTTTATAAAAATCATTGATGCCCATAACGGGTAGTTGGAGTGTTAAATTAATTGCACTCCATTTGCAGTTTCCAGGGCTACAAAAAATAGTTCTGTTGCTTATCACGTAGTCAGCCAATTATATGACTGAACTATTTAAGAACAGAAGAAGTAGAGGTGTAAAAGACACTAGTCAGAGTTATCTCCTCTGAGAGTAATGAATTTCACTATACAGCCAGACCCTGCGGTGAATTAACTGAAGGTCTCATTTCCAGGGTGAAAAGTGGATGCTTTTTGGAGGGCCTGGCATGCTGATAGGCATACTCTTTCAACTCAGTGAGGAAGGCATTGGTAAACCACCTCACTTCTCGTTTACACTTAGTAAAACCTTTAGAGGTTCAAACCAGTCTTTCATCTGTTGACCTAAACAACAAAAATCATTGACCGTCATTTAAGTTATACCAAAAAATTTAACATTAAGAAATCCATTTGGGTACGAAAGCTGGAAAAATTAGACTGAAACACTTAACCAATAACTCAGGAAGATGGCACAAAATAAAAGTGAAACAGTAAACAATTCTATTTTCATTAAACTATTCTATCACCATTATCATTGAAAGTTATCCAAACACGAAAGTGAATTAGGCAAATGAAATTACAAAACTTATCGATCTTCAACCGAAAATGGTGCGAACGAAGACCAGATCTCTAACCATCTTTATTGATCTGTAACCAGCTTTGTATCTATTTTTCGTTCAATTTTTATAAATTAACTGTCATTAATGACACAACTAACACTTAAAAAACGCATAAGAAAATCATTATTAGAAAAGCTGTTGATGAGAGTAGAATACGGTGGTTTCTTATGATATTGTACTTACGGCATTCAATTTAATTAGTTGGGAACATAAATATACAGTACAAAAGTAAACTTATTTCCTAATTCCCGCATGAAACTAGTCTGTGGCAGGAATAAATTTACAAAAACTACTTGCAAAGAAAAGAATTACTTGAATATAATTAAACAATACACCACTATAGCATGCTAGGAGTCGGGGTATGTAACGTACTATAACCTATTTAATCCAGCTAAAATATTATGTGCAATACAATTGCAGAGGAAAAGTATACGTCTAACAAGAAACAGTTAGGAACTAGACAGGTATTCTCACAGAAAAGAGCAAAAATTATCCAGAATATGGAAAAATAGTGGCAGAAAGGCTAAAACATGAGAAATCGCTTGTAGTTGTTTAATCACACCCCATAATATTAATTAAACAACAAAAAAACTATCTGCTCAAGGAACAGCTAATTTAATTTTTTTTTTTTTATTAATAAGTTTTATTGAAAATAATATATTCAATAAAAATTTTATAATAATATAAATGCAATTGAACTGGAAGTAATTTAGAAAAAATATTGTCATAAAATTATTTATTCCTATAAATTCATTAAAGTTATATGAGACACATTTTTTAAATTACATTTTTATAATTACACAAAAGTCTACAAACTAAATGAGAAGATTGGGGGTATCCAGGGCAATGGAGGGGACACCTGGACAAATTGCCGGACCACTGAATACGCCTCCAAGTACAACGTTATGCACCGGTTGGACGGAGAGATGTGGGACGACCTCGCAAAACATGGATGTAAGCTGAGAGTTTCAAGTTTGTGAGTTCAGAACTGGCGACGGCCTAAGACTTGAGGAAGAAGAAGAAGAAGAAGAAGAAGAATAAGAAGAAGAAGAAAAAGAAGAAGGAGGAGGAGGAGAAGAAGAAGAAGGAGAAGGAGAAGGAGGAGGAGGAGGAGGAGGAGGAGGAGGAGGAGGAGGAGAAAATTTCACGGTAAGTAGGCCTACTAAACAAATTTAACAAACGGGAACTGATATGTTTCATAAACTAACAAGAAATATATAACTGCGTAACAAAAGTAATAATATTATTTATTAAATTTATATTTTTATAAATTCTGTTGAAAATCCGAGTTACAAGACCAAACTATTTTAAAAGCTGTGTTCAGTATAGTGGAATGTGTTTTCTAATTAGTAAGGACTTAACACTGTTTTCTTCTTTTTTTTTACTAGCTTTACAAGTCATCGCTATATTTTTTTAAGATAATTATTTGGTTAAAATTCAAAATCAATTTTTATAAATTGTTATGAAGTTTGGTTGATTTATATAATTCCAAATTTAGACTGTAAGAGAACTAGCAAAAAAAATGTATATTTTAAGGCAAATTAGTATAATTAACTTTGGCAATGATATTATAGTAATGTACATTTAGTTGAACATTTGCAATAAATCAAAGTCCAAACGTTTTCGAGAAAATTAATGATAAACCTATCATGAAAATTTACGTATCAGTAACTACGTATTATTTATGACTGGTCAATAAATCAATTTGAATTTTAATAATAGTGGAAAATCGCTTTGACAAATGCTGATTTAATTTTTTAAGACATGTGAATATAAGTTTCCTCGAAAATTTATTTTAATATTATATTCTTCGTGAAAATAAAACAATAAGGTTTATGTTCAGGCTGTAATACGAACAATACAATATAATGAATAATTCAAATTCAATACGAACTTCTACTATCCTAATTCAGAATAGTAGATGAAGGATTTCAACGCAAAATATGAAAATGAACCTAATTAATAACCTAAGGAAGAAATTTTGTAAACTGAAGTCTCAAAATTAAATTGTAAACTTCGTAATTTTACAATTTAATTTGAAACTTTACATCTGCGTCTTAATGAGCAGAACAAATTCATTTATTTCATTATTATTTTACATCGAATTAACAAACTTTGATTAAATAATGATGATAATTAATTATAAGTAACTATAATAATTATAATCTGAACAATATAATCATTGATTATTCTGCTACGGTTATGGAGTAAACTATTCAAAGCAGATAATCTCTGTAAAACTTCGAATCTTTGGACCTTCAACTTCAGGGTACTTGAATTATCGTTCTCACATAATAGATTAGTTCACCACCTAATAACAAACTTCTTAGTCTCACTCGAGGGAGAAAAGGCGGTATATAAAATAATTTCTTTATATTTTATAAAATTATCAACGCCAAAAGTCTCCGTAGCTTTTACACAAACTTTTATATATACAAGGACCACTTACTATTAAACTTCTTATTAAAGCTTTCAGTTTTATAAAAAGTACACTAAAATATCTGTAAATCTGATGGTATACGCATTGGCCGGATTAATATAATACGCCGGCCGCATTGGCGTAATTGGTAACATGCTCGCCTCTCATCATGCGGTCTTGGGTTCGAATCCCATTCAGGCACGCCATATTTTCATACGTTACAAAAAACCATTTCATCCTTCACCGTCTGCATTAAAAGTAAATGCAGAACAGTCAGACGTTAAACAAAAAAAAATCTGTTGGTACTTATAACAGTTGATTCCTAATAAATTAAGGTTTATTTATTATATAAAAATGGGTTCAATCTGTTTGTTACAGGGCTAAAATAAATAGTTCTGTTTCTTATCACATGGTCAGTCAATTAAATGACTGAATCATTTAAGAACAGAAGAGGTAAAGGTGTAAAAGACACTAATCAGAGTTACCTTCTCTGAAAGTAATGCCATACATGCCATGCATTATACAGCCATACCCTGTGGTGAATGAAGTGAAGGTGTCATTTGCAGAGTGGAAAATATGTGCTTTTCAGAGGGCCCGGCATGCTGATAAGCGTACTTTTCCACTCAGCGAGGAAGGCAATGGTAAACCACCTCTTTTCTCGTTTTACTTAGTAAAACCTCTACAGGTTCAAACCAGCCTTTCGGCTGATGACTGAAACAACAAAAATGGTTTAATCATCTTTAATTAAAGTTTTTACAACAGCAAAAGTTTGAAAAAAAAATTTTTAACAACAAAACTTTAGCTCTAAAAAGCTTTAAACATTTTCTGTCTTAGGAAGAGAGAATTCAAATAATTAATGATCTGAAATAAAAATGATTATAATGAAATAATCTTTTTTAATTTAAAATTAGTACATACGATTTTTAATAAACCATCATATTTTCGTTTCATATTAGATGTAAAAAATTTTCTCACGTTCAATTTCATTATCTAATTTTCCAAAAAGTTATTATTAAAACGAACTTATTCAGGTAATCTTAAAATTGGTCATTTGAGGTATAAATAAAACATGATTTCATACCTTTCTCATAAAGTACTTAATATGCGAAACCATAATTAACTTAGGACACTCCAGTATTATGAATTGGTGCTGTCAACTAGCAAAATCCGTTTGGTTCATGGAAAACAATAATTAATCATAATGCATTATATGAAATACCTAAGTTATATAATAACAATTGAGATAATATTAGTAAAGTTCATTAGTCACGTCATGTACCAGAGTATCGATACCAGTTTCATATTCAAGATCATTAATATTACGAGAAGATAATGTGTATAAGCTATGGAATTCATTTTCTATTAACAATAAACTCCACAATAATAAACTCTTTGAAAAAGTTACAATTTTCCCGCGTTATGCACTTATATCTCCTAAAAATATCTTCTTCTAGTTTCTCACCTGACGGAGGTTGAATGTCATCACAGAAATCCGAAACATGCCTATCGTACTCCTAAAGAAATCTATAGAAAAGCAATCGAAAGATTGCGTTAGTTTTTGAACTACGATAGCTTGAATAAACAACCATGACATTTGAAAGAGTGAATAACATAGTTATTTAGTGATAATAATTGTTGAGAATAACGATTAAAAACATGAAATAATATTCATAACCGCAAGGACTCCAACAATTTAGGATTCTAGGTCATTGTAATAAGTATTTAGTTATTGGTAATAAATTTTTGAACTACACATTTTCTTATTTTTTAATTGTTTTATGTAGGTATTTATATATTGCTTTTTTGTTGTCCTAACATTATATAGCCCTACGTAAATTGACAAACACAATCAATTATAAAAACTGAAGAATTTTAGACATGTTATGCATTGGGATAAATATCATCTACTCCAAGAGATCGTACAGGAAAACATAGAACGAGAGAGAATTGTAGGAAGATGGGAAATATTTTGGGTAATGAAACCTGCGAAATTCATTTCCTTCTGTGGAGCTACGTATTTAGGGCACAAGTAAGAATTGTTGTTATAATCGCCAATCTCCGATAGGAGAAAGCACCCCAAATAAAAAGAAGCTAAATTTTAGCTTCTTCTCCCTTGAATGCAATATTGGAATTGTTTTTCTTATAAACATCGTTGACAATTTGAAAAATACATATTTTTTAATTATGAATACCAAGTACAATATTACAATATTTATTGAGTTTTTAAAATTTAGGTATACTTAACTACCAAAAAGAATGGAAAATACCTCTATTAAAAATTCCTTTAATAGTTTCCTTTGTTTCATACTTATAACTACGTACTTAATATAGAATTTGTTTTTGTTATAAATTAATAAAATTACTGACATGGTTATTATAATGTTATTTTAACTTGAAAAATTACTGAAAATATGAATTTTATGAACGAAAGGCTATAGTAATTGTTAAGTGTTTACTGTTTACCTTATTACTGGTGGTTTAAAGAAATAAAATTAATTTTTTTTTTTTTTTTTTTTACTTCGTTTATTTAACGTCGCATCAACTACTGTGGTGATTAGCGACGATGTTGGGTTGCAACTGTGAAGGATAAAATGATTAATTGTAACGTATGGAAATAAGCCGTGCCTGAGTGGGATTCGAACCCAAGACCGCTTCCTAAGCACCACCTCTCTCTGTCTCGCCAGTCCCCATCGGAGAGCTGCCGCAAAAACATTGCCTCCTGCACCCCATTCAATCATATCACTTCCAGCCTAACCCTCCTTCTTCTACCAGCTGGCGTCCACTCCCATACCCTCTTTGGCTACCTACCGTCCTCCATCCTCAGCAAATGGCCAAACCATTTTAACTGCTTAAGGATATGGTATCCGTGATATTTCCTTGAACGCCAATTCTTCTCCTAATTTCAGAATTCGAAATTCAATCGATCCGCAACACACCACAGCTCCACCTCCAGAAATTCATCTCTACCGCTTTTAGGTGATCCTTCTGTCTCTTTTTTTAATACCCACACTTCTGCTGCATAGGTCTACACACTCTCCAGGATAGCATGATGAATATT
Organism: Catonia carolina; assembly: GCA_035578175.1. Taxonomy (NCBI): domain Eukaryota; kingdom Metazoa; phylum Arthropoda; class Insecta; order Hemiptera; family Achilidae; genus Catonia; species Catonia carolina. The sequence continues at coordinate 268,261,649 of JAQMRL010000001.1, forward strand.
TATTTTTATCTCCTCCATATTTTATCATTCCAAAAGACAGAATTTCTTTTTCATATGTATTTTATTTCTTTCATTTTCAATTTTTTCAGTCCCTTTCCTTAAAAGTAAATAATATTTTCAATTGTAATAAGTAATAGGAAAAGATAATCTAGTATTTTCACAAGCTACTGAATAATTGGATACCGCTGCCTTCGAAATTATAGATATATTGGTAAAAGAACAAGAGGGAACAGAAAAATAAATAGGTTACTGATTAGATTTAGGAAAATATATCATTGATAAGAATGAAGTAAGATAAAAAAATGCATAAAGGAGAACGAAGAAGATGTAACGAGATAGCTGAAGAATTAAACGAAAAGAATAATAATTTTAAAAAATTAAATACATTTTGTTCTTTAATACAGCTGATTTAGCGTAACACGCTCATTAGAAATTAAACTAATTTGACTGAATCGTCTTAAAATTATCTTTATGGAAAGGTATGTTCAAATAAACATTAGACAGTTTAATTTTGTGAAAAATTAAGGGATTCAATATTTCTTTAAATTTATTTGCAAACATTGTAAATTTTTAAAACTAAACTAACTCTATGCAAAAAATACACCAATAAATTATTCAGTATTTAACCAAGCATTAGTATAAAATGTTTAAACCTAATTTTGCAAACAACTTCTCATTTACATTTCCAGGCTGGTTCGTCCTTCCTTTGTTTCTCTTGAAAATACGTGTTAGATTTAAATTACAAAACAGTACCCCTTTTTTCAACTGAACACCAACATGACAATTTGGCATTCATGAGCTTTCTATTACATTATTTATCTGTTAATTTCTTATCTACTTTAAATTGACTAAAAATGTAATTTGTGGTTATGGTCGTATATACATAACT